>PKML01043653.1:388166-481381 GCA_002933935.1 Eutrema yunnanense | reverse complement strand
AAAAAAAAAAAAAATCCAATAATCGTATCCACAACTATTTACTGCATCTATTCACCAAATTTTTCTTTCAATGTATATATTTATTTTATCGTAAACTTTGTTTTTAAATTTATGTATAAGATATTTTCACGGGTGATCTAATTTTGTTTTTCATTTTATCATCTTTCATTAAATCACGGGTACTTATCTAGTAAATTATAAAGCTAAGAATTTACAAGATGTACGTTAGGGTTATTAGTTCCGATTTCTAGAGAAAAAAAGTATGAGAAAGTCAAAACATTCAAAACAAAAGAACTTTCTTCTTCTTCTTCGTCTTGTAATTTGGAGAGATCTCATGGCTTCGTCACTTCTATAAGCTCTCATCACCGTGTCTTGTTCCACTTCTTCTTCTCTAAACATCAAATCTGCCCCGTCATCTTCGCCGAAGAAGACATCTCTCATTCCGGCTTCCACTATATTCTTCCGTCGACATGGAAACGATGCAGAAACTCGTAAGCCACCGTCGGGAATCGAACCAGCGTCTCTTCCGATCATCTTCCGGAGATTGCTTGTGATCCTTTGTATCAAAGACTTTTGCGTACCTAATTTCGTAGGTATCGTTACTTATAAGAAAAGATTTGGTATTTCGTTATTTTAATAGGACTAGGAATTTCCAAGAAATCATGGAAAACGTTTAATGATTCTTAAAATGTGTTTATATATTTATATGTATCCAAAAGTAAGAGGATTTTATCAAAATCATAGGGATAAAAAGCTACGTGTAAGTAGAATATTTCAAATCATATATTTTTTTGGCGATAAATACTAATTTTCGTTAAACAAAAACTTAATTTTGCGATAGGGATTATTAAACTTATAAATGGAAAAAAGAAGCTAGTTCACAATAATCTAAATATATTATGAATGTGAAACAACCAATTCGGTTTACATATCTTCCTCATTACGACATATGCAAGTCGGGAAAATAGTCAAAATCAACTTTAACTAAATTTGTTGTGCTGAAAAAAACCTGAATTAAAATACAGTGCATTTTTCTATCTTTCGACATAAAAATTCAAATTTCCTACACAAACTATTGAATCTAAGCCAAATCCAGCATTGACCGTAAATCTGTTATTCAACCCGTTACCAGCGTTAACACAGCAGTCTGAGTCAGCTGCCACGTCAGATAAAGCGTCCACAGTTGCTGAGTCAATTTTGCGATAGGGATTATTAAACTTATAAATGGAAAAAAGAAGCTAGTTCACAATAATCTAAATATATTATGAATGTTAAACAACCAATTCGGTTTACATATCTTCCTCATTACGACATATGCAAGTCGGGAAAATAGTCAAAATCAACTTTAACTAAATTTGATGTGCTGAAAAAACCTGAACTAAAATATAGTGCATTTTTCTACCTTTCGACATAAAAATTCAAATTTCCTACACAAACTATTGAATCTAAGCCAAATCCAGCATTGACCGTAAATCTGTTATTCAACCCGTTACCAGCGTTAACTCAGCAGTCTGAGTCAGCTGCCACGTCAAATAAAGCGTCCACAGTTGCTGAGTCAATTTTGCGATAGGGATTATTAAACTTATAAATGGAAAAAGAAGCTAGTTCACAATAATCTAAATATATTATGAATGTTAAACAACCAATTCGGTTTACATATCATCCTCATTACAACATATACAAGTCGGGAAAATAGTCAAAATCAACCTGAACTAAATTTGATGTGCTGAAAAAACCTGAACTAAAATACAGTGCATTTTTCTACCTTTCGACATAAAAATTCAAATTTCCTACACAAACTATTGAATCTAAGCCAAATCCAGCATTGACCGTAAATCTGTTATTCAACCCGTTAACAGCGTTAACTCAGCAGTCTGAGTCAGCTGCCACGTCAGATAAAGCGTCCACAGTTGCTGAGTCAGCTATCACGTCAGCCGTATTTAAAAAAAAAACTTTTTCAATTTTTTTTTAAAGAATGATATTATTTTTCTATATAGTTTTTGTCTAAATTTTTAATATTCCATTAATCTTAATTAACTAAAAATGATTATATTTAAATCTCAATTTTTATGTTGTAAATTTTCTTTTAATCACACGAGCTAAAAATATATAATTAATTATTCTTTGTGGATCTATATTTTAATGGAATATAAATTTCATATTTATGGATAGATAAAAAAATCAAATTGAACATAACTAATTATATCATTAAAAGAAGTCTAGTTATATTTTTGATAGCATATATTGTTAATATGGTTTCCTCAAGCTTGTTTCCTTCCACATAAATAATTTTTAAATTTAAATTGTTTATTAAATTATTTTTTGAAAAAATTAAGTAAAGTTAAATGATTGTTTGACAACATGTATAGTAGGTTTAATATAAATAGTTTCCAAAAAAAGTTAGCAATATATATATTATCAAAAGTATATTACCAATATATGTTATCAAAAATATATTAGCAATATATGTGCGGAAGGAAACCAGTTTGAATTTTTTTTTAGTGAAATTTAATGATATAATTGTGCGGAAGGAAACCAATTATTTTTTTCTCGAAAGGAAACCAGTTTGAGAAATTTAAACTTTAGAAAATCTTAGTGAAATTTAAACTTGTGGGGAAGGAAACCAGTTTGAGAAAACTATATTAGCAATATATGTTATCAAAAATACAACTATACTTTTTTAATGATATAATTAGTTATGTTCGATTTGATTTTTTATCTATCCATAAATATGAAACTTATATTCCTTTAAAATATAGTTCCACAAAGAATAATTAATTATATATTTTTAGCTCGTGTGATTAAAAGAAATTTTACAACATAAAAATTGAGATTTAAATAGAATCATTTATAGGTAATTAAGATTAATAGAATATTAAAAATTTAGACAAAAATATATATAGAAAAATAATATCATTAAAAAAAAAACAATTAGAAAAAAAAAATTTAGATTTTTTTTTTAATGATGGCTGACGTGGCAGCTGAATCAGCAACTGTGGACGTTTTAGCTAATGTGAAAGCTGACTCAAACTGCTGAGTCAGCGCTGTTAACTGGTTGACTAACAGATTTGCGGTCAATGCTGGATTTGGCTTAGATTCAATAGTTTGGGTAGGAAATTTGAATTTTTATGTCCGAAATGTAGAAAATTGCACCATATTTTAGTTCAGGTTTTTTTTGGCACATCGAATTTAGTTCAGGTTGATTTTGACCATTTTCCATACAAAAACAAACAAAACATGACCTCTAAGTCAGATTGTATTCTTTTGTAAATTTTTGTCTTTCTCGTTACCTCTTTCTAACGGTCACATGCGTTGCCGTTGGGCCTACCTAGAGCTGTCAAGCAGATCAAATCCGCCCCGCGTGGATTTTTTTTGTTTTGACCCGCTTCAACCTGTTCCGTTTGACTCATTAACAAAAATTTCTAGACCCATACTCGCCCCGCTTGAATCCACGGGTAACCCGCAGATACCCTCGAGTAACCCGCAAATATTTAAATAATAATAAAAAATTAGTAAAAAATATGAAATATTAAAAACCATATTTTAATAGTATTTAGTAAATAAATATTTTTTAAAAAAAATTTGCGGGTAACCCGAGGGAAAAAATACCGACCCGCACCCGCCCCGCATTTGAAAACACTCGATCCGCACCCGCCCTACATTTTGGTAATTTAAAAATTATCGACCCGTACCCGCCCCGCGACGGGTCAAAACCCATGGATATCGCAGATAAACACTCAAATTGACAGCCCGCCTACCGATCGTGGAGCCCAAATTTGGTCGTCTAAGCAAATTCATTAAATAAAATACAATGAAACATGCATGATGAACAGAAAACAATCAAGATCTCAATAAGATCGACACGTATAAATCTCAATAAGGAGGTTTGCAAGGAAATTGTATTGCTGAAGAAAGTTCCTTAATCCTTGAAAAGTGGCATTAGAAAAAGTAGAACATATATAGCCACATGACTAGTAACAAACCTAACAAACCAAATCACATGTTAAGTGTTAACATATATACCCCTTAAAAATAAGATCGAAAAGCTTGAGTTTTGTCTTATTTACCGCAAACTTTTATTTCAACGCATACAAATACAAAGATCATGACAAAAGTTTCAAAGAAAGGGACTTATCGGTAAAGAACCGAGCACACACTTTTCTTTCTAAGATCGTTAAGGCCTCGGAAGATTTGATGCAAATGGGTGTCTTGTATTGCATTGAAGAAGCACCTTGATTGATGAAAAACTCCATGAGAGCATCAAAAGTTCCTTGTCGCACCATCCTTATCTCTAGATCCCCAATTGATATGTCCCTCCTAAATTCTGTATCAAAATTGTTCAAGGATTCCTCCACCACGTAACAACATTCTACTAAAATCTTGTTATCAATCTCGTCATTGTGGTATTTGCCTTTGAGCTCCCAGTAAAGAGCATAGTGACCTGGAGTAGTAGATATATCAACATAGCTTGTGAACTCCATCAACATCAAATTTGATAATTCAAGAACCATGCATCTTCGAATGTGTCACCGCATTTAGAAGATCTTCATCAGTAGTTATCTCCAAATGAACACTTAGAACCAAATTTCCTCTACGCACAAATCTAAACTGAGGTGCACTATTGTAAAATCCTATCACCTCTAAAATATCACCCATGTTATATCTGTGTAGGCCTAGCAACAACAACAAAAAAAAAAAACTGTATTAATCAATTAGTTGAAATGAGAATACATACATTTGCTCACCAGAATGATTTGTGATGACCAGGGGATCGTAATAATACCCTAACTTGAAGTCCACAAGATCAACAATTACGACTTTGTCACTCGCGTCAACAACTAGGAACTCGAAATATGACAAGTTGGGCATAAACGTGTATGACACATCTTGTGGTTTACATAAAGGATTCATGTTTGTTAGAGTAAAACTCTAATGTTGGGACGTGCTGAGCCATTTGACCAGTGGCAATGCTTTCAAAGAATTTGGTTTTAGGCCAAAATCTTGGGATTATACATTCCCATGATTTTTGGTTGCATTCTTTTCTATTAGATCAGCCAATTCAGGATTAGCTTCTCCAAGGATCTTTGAAACAAAGCCCCTACAACTTAAAGCAGTGATCCACTCGCTAAGACTAAGACGACCATAACAGATATATATTATGGGTGGATTACTGTACTAACCTTTATTTCTATGTTTATTATTATTTTGACCTATTTTTATTTTTATTACTACAATAACCTAATTTTATTCGTATTACCAAAAATACCATTATGGCATTTGTTGAGAAAAACGCAATTACAAAACTGACATTACTATTCATTTGCCACGTAGGCAAAAGTTGATTTAACAAGTCTATCGTTCTTTGATGGTAGACTTGTTTGATGTTAGTCAACTCAAATTTTGGTCCGTAGATTTGTTTGATGGATGGTAGATTTGTTTGAAAGATGGTAGATTTGTTAAATATTGGTAAACTTATTTTGGTAGACTCATTTTAACGACGCTGTAGATATATTTATTTTTGGTATTTGCTCATATAACCTTCAGTTGGTAGATATGTTTTTTTTTATGGTAGACTTATTTTTTGTATTTACTCAGATAACCTTGAGTTGGTAGATATATTTTCTTTCATGGTAGACTTATTTTTGGTATTTACTCAGATAACCTTCAGTTTGACTTTTTTGGTAGACTTATTTATTTTGGTGGTAGAGTTAATCAGTGTGAATTATTTTATCGTAACGATAGATTTATTTATTTGACGGTAGATTTGTATTGGCAACGGTAGATTTTTATTGGGTTGGTAGATTTGTTTGTAATGGCGGTAGATTTAAAACCGTCTAACATTTCGGTGACTTCGTTTTGTACTGGTGGTAGATTTAATTTTAATGATGGTAAATTTATTGTTAATGGCGGTAGATTTAGTTAATCTTTTGGTATTTACTCAGATAACCTTCAGTTGGTAGACTTATTTGTAGTGTAATGGTAGACTTTTTTTACGGTAGATTTATAGACATTGTTTGGTGGTAGACATTTGACTTTTTCCAGAGTGAGAAATGACGTTTTTGCCCTACACTAAAACTCATATCTACGAAAAAACCAGGCACCCAAATTTGCGAAGTATGAGAATTTTTTTTATTTGATGGTAGATTTATTGTAATGATGGTATATTTATTTTGTTGATTTTTTTTTCTGGAGTTAACTTTTCATTTCATCTTAAATCACAAAGAGAGACCTATTTTGTGTACATTTTTTGAACATTTGATTTAGTGCATTGAGGGCTTGAGCATAATATATTTAGTAGTTGATCTTTGATTTTAGTTGGGTTTAATTGTCTGTTCCAATTACTATTTGTTAGTGGTTCAATATATCTTCCTCCTCAAGACAATGATGCATAATCACCTTACTTAATTGAAAGTTTGTTTACAACCCTTGTCTTGGTAGTTATGACTTAATTAAATGCTTTTATTTGTCAAATATAATTATTTTTTTCTCATCCACGGTATACTTGTTTGAATTTTGTTTTCTTCATTGATCGATAGAACAAGTTGGCATGCCGTCTGTAGTTGTGCATTTGCAAGAGGCGCATGTGGTCACTTATAAATGTAGTATTTTAACTCATTTTTATGATGAATTTATTACTCGCACAATGAATCCAAATTTACTCAGACAATGCATGAAAAGACATTAAAATTGAATATAGATCAATTTACATTTCCTTAATACTTCAATTCCAGAGAGAAAAATTATATTTTTTAGATTCTAAAAGACATATACAAATATGTTTAAGAACAAACATTTCTAAACTCACAAAAAAAACATTTCTAATATCTCCCTTTCTCTAATTATATTCATATACAAGCATGTTCATTTATCTCTCTGCATTTTGGATTCGTTAACAGAATTTGCAGACGCCGGTAATATCACCGGAAATGACGCCACCTACATGTCAGAGAAAAGAGAGAATAAGTCAGTCGTTCACAATAAGTATACCATTACTACCAGTAGTTAACAATAAGTCTAGCAAACAAATCTACCGCATATACAAATTACCTACCGTCATATACAAATAAATCTACCGTCATATATCAACAAACCTACCGTCATATATAAACAAACCTACCAAACTCACCAAACCACATATAACTTACTAATAAATCTACCATCAAGCGTTATAAAATCTACCACCAAAGAAATACAAAATTTAACATTCCTCACTGGAAAATCCTTGCTCTCACCGGAATTCCGTTCGGTAGACCGGAAACACAGACAAAACAAGTTATCTGCAACCAAAATAAATTAGGGTTAGGTTCGCCGCCGAAAAAAAAATGGAATTAGGGTTTTCAGGGCCGCCGCCGCCAACCGGCCATTCTCCCCCATTCGTCGCCGACACGGCGGAAGATGACTCGCCAGAACCCTCGACACGCCTCCCTCCTCGCCAAAGTCAATCTCCTTCGCCGTAACTTCTTCTTCGTCGCGGTTCTTCTTCGTGGAAGCAAGAGAAACCTAAAACAAAGCAAGAGGATGAAGAGACTTACCGGAAACGGCTCACTCCTCACCGGAATCGCGTCGGAATCAAGACGTCGTCCCAAATGTCGTCGTCGCCTCATATCGCCTTTGTCGAGAGGTTTTTTTTTTGTAAACCATGTTTTTTTTTGTCATTAAATTTTAATGATGACACAAACCTACCGTCATATATATGACGGTAGGTTTTCTTTTGTTCAAAAAAAATAAATAAAAAGTAATTAATAATGGCATAATCGTAATAAAATACAACATATGGATAAAATGGACATTGACCAACAAAGTAAGGTTAGTCTAGTATGATCTCCCTCCCTAGAGGTTAATATAGTAATATTCTTTATGCACGAGGTTATTTTGATGAATTTTCTTTATATATTAGTGCAAATTTCCTTCCAATTTTTTTTCAAAAAAAATTATTGCTTTGACCAAGATAGAAAGAAAAGCGGCACCAACCTTCACAACCTCGTCTCTTTGAATTAATGATACCACAGAGAAGATGACAATACAAGCTCTGCTTGTTGTCTTGTCTGAACACAATATGACTTCATCAGGACTTGTGTATGACCAATGCCAATACGATGATCGGTTCTTGAAATAACAACTCTTGAAGAAGCTCGTCGTCGTCGCGGATGAGGCTGGCAAACCAGAAGGAGTTGTACGTGTACTCCGGTGTGCAAAAGTTAAACATAATTCCCTTTCCATGCTCGAGACCATCTATATGCCTATGAAAACAAAAGAGGCTCTCATAATTAATTTTACAAATCAAAAAATGTTTTATTAAAACAAAGAAAAAAAAACTTTTTTTCCAATCATTACTTGCTTATAACGAGCGAGCGGTAATAATAGATGAATTTCAAGTTTTCCAAGTACTTGTTGTTACGAGGAAACATCTTCCGTTTTCCACCGGATGTTCCGGAACTACAGTCAAAAACCAATTAGAGCATTGATTCTTGAGTCTCTCCTCAAACAACATCACACCAATGATAAAGTTACTATACAATTTGAAAGAAGTATATACGTACCTTAGGAGGAATCTGTTAATGGGTTTGCCAGAAATAACATCAAAGGACTCTTCATTCGGGACACGCTCGATAAAAAGCTTCACATGGTCGCCACGGGAACATTCTTCTTAAAAGCCGTAGATACTCGGTGTGTAAGTATCTCCTCCAATACATGGTCTTGTATTTGCTTTACATCGGACGTCAAGTCCTCCAAAACCTTCTCGTATAATCTGTCGCTGAGATCAGAGCACAAACTCATATTTGGTTGTACTTTTAGTTCACCTGATCGAAATCAAAGAATATTGCAGCACACTTGGCTCTTTATATGGAAAATTAGCTTATATAATTAAATTATTGATCAGATGTACGTAGTACTACGTACGTACCAAGTTGATAGTTAGTTTTTACCAACAAAAAAAAAAAGTTGATAGTTAGTTTATTTTTTTTTCATCTATTTTAATTGATTCATCAAGTCTCTATGCATCCTACCTATGACCTACTTTTACATGGAGGGCACGTTTGAACAAAATGCACGCTTCTCCAACTCAACATTTCCACATGTAAATATTCTTAGTAATCTGAAACCTACGTAGTTTGTTTTTTTTTCACAAGGATTTGCAAAATCAGACACATAAGCATGCCCGGCCCAGAGACTAGGCAGGGTAAGTCATGGCTTTGGACCACTTTTTTTTTTAGTTTTTGATGGGCCACAAAATTAATGTTTCTATTTTTTATAAGACCACTAATTTTTTTTTATATTTATCATTTTTTATATCAATTTATTTTTTTTTCTTTTTTTTTTCAATGATTTTCAAATTAAATTGGANAAATAAAAGCTAAATTATGTTATATGTTATCGAAATTATGTTAGAGGAAATTATGCTTCGTTATGTTAGGAAATTATGTTTCGTTATGTAGATAAGCAAGACTAATAGAAATCAAATAGATTAGTACGTATTAATTGCTTGATAACTAAAAAACAAAGTTAAAAAAATTTAAAATTGATTAATAAAAAAAACTTAAAAAATTCTGTAAAGTTAAAGTTGAAAATTTAATCTTAATAGATAAAGTTACTAAAAAAACAAAAATTAAAAAGTTAAAAATTAAATTTATATAAAAAAGAAAAACATTCTTTAGTATTTCCATTTAGATTAAAGAAATTAATCATAAAAGGAAAAGAATTATAATTTCTCACATCTATATAAACCACAATTTGGTAGTGTGTCAATTACACACCAAAAAATTAAAAGTCAAATAATTGTATCCAAAAACTATTTACTGCATCTGTTCACCAAATTTTTCTTTGAAAGTATATATTTATTTCATCGTAAAATTTGTTTTCTAAATTTATGTATTATATATTTCCACGGGTGATCAAATTTTGATTTCCATTTTTTTTTTAAAATTTTTTTAATGGGTTATAAAATATTAAATTACAAATCCGCATATATGCAGATACTTATCTAGTTACTATATAAAACATCAAATTAAAACATTTCAAATCGAAGTAGTAGAGAGTTAAATCCTTAAACAAAACCTCTAACTCAATTAAAATATTTATTTCCATATTTTACGGGCTGATCCGAGTTTGAAATACCCGATATTTTTTGGGTTTATATTTCTAGGTTTCGGTAAAGACCCGAAAAAGAAAAGGAAAAAAGAAAAAAAAAAGATAGAGATTAAAAAAACAAAAAAGAAAGTATATTTCCAAGAAATTCCCAAATTCATAATCCTGGAAGAAAACAAAATAGGTGGTGGCGACAACTTGGAGATTGGGAACTGTTGTGTTCCGGGAAGGAGTTGAGAGTTGTCGGAAAGACAATGAAGTTGTGTTCTCGACAGCTACGGAGCATCGGCCGGAGGAAGAAACTGAATCTGGGAAAGATTGGGAAGAGAAGAAGGTTCAAGCGGGTTGCGACGGGAAGAAATTCAAACTCATGTCTGAATCAGACACAAGCGATCTACATCCCCCTGGATATCCAGATTAATATACTTTTGAGATTGCCTGTGAAGTCTTTACTGAGATTCCGGTGCGTCTCGAAGCTATGGTCCAATATCATCGCCAGCCGAGGATTCAGAAATCGGCACGCGACTACCACTCGCTCCTTAGCTCCCTCGCGCCTCCTTGTCTCATTAGGTGACTTTAGCGGCGACAAGCTTGCGATCTTCTCGTATCCTAACCCGGAGGGAGATGCCTCCGTACCCTACAGAGACCTGAGTCTGCTCAGAACCGATGGGGCATGGGTGTGCAGTGCGGTTCGTGGACTGATCTGCTTCAGAAGTGTTGTCGTTGGAAAGGTGGGAATTTGTAACCCAAGCACGAGGCAGGTCCAGTTATTACCCGAGCTCAGATTCAACTACCGCATCCCAGGTTTTGATGTCCACCCGCACTACTTTTTGGGGCACGACCCTGTTGAAGATCAATACAAAGTGCTGGCCATTGATATCGTGCCTTGGAGATTGGAGCACAAGATTGTGGTAGTGGGAGGAGGAGGAGATTGGAAAGAGACCCCATGTGCCGAGTGTCCTCATAGTGCTCAAACCCCGGGGCTCTGTATGAACGGGTTTATTTACTATGGGGCAACTAGGAAAGACGTTTATTACCCAGACAATTCCTCTGTACTGGTTTGTTTTGACGTCAGGCTTGAAAAGTTCAGCATCATCAACGTGCCTGTACCTGGACCTGGACCTGTGGGTTGTCAGGGTTTGTGGTTTGTTACGCATCCAACTCTGATAAACTACAGAGGGAAAGTTGGTGTGGTTGAGGATCCCAAGCATGGTGCTTTTCGAATGTGGGTATTAGAGGATGCTGAGAAACAGGAATGGTCCATGGTGGCTTTTCTTTTACCCAAGTCCGCTCCTGGACCTGACTTGAACATTATGGGTTTTGTTTCCAACGGTGAGCTCTGTCTGGTTCCAAGTGAGTTGTCTGTTCCATTCTGTCTTCACTATTACAATTTGGAAAGAAACAGCATCAGAAAGGTCAGGATTCAAGGACTGCCTGTTCGCAAGCTGATAAAACAAGCCAACCGCTTTTCTATTTCGGTTTCAGATTATTCCGAGAGCTTCATGTTCTAAGATACCTGAATTTGATTGTGGTCGTCTTCTTGGCTTTTTTTTGTTTTTTTTCTGGTTTTCCCCTTCTTAGATATATATATTTATATATTTATACTTGTTTCCATATACATTGAAATTTGAATTAGCTTTCTGTGCAAAAGTAAAATGATCCTTTATATACAGTTAGGTTTCGATGCAGAGTGTTAATGTGATTGTTGGGGTTTGTGAAGTTGTAAGAATTGTTGGAGTTTTTAAAAATAGCAGTTGTAAGAGCTTTTGAATGGTTTTGGGGACTGGTGAAACGACTAAAAGTCATCTACTTTTGAAATTTTGCGAGATGATCAGTCTGATCTATTCAGGTGCAAAGTTTGAAACAATCCTCAGAGTATCAGAGGAGGAACCTCAATGACATCACTTCCCATAAAAATGCATATTGAAAGGGTCTCGTGCTGGTCAATATGCGTGCGTCAGCTAATGAAGGCCATCCATAGTGCACATGAGACCAAAATAGGGAAGACATGAAGCTGATTCTCTTCTTAAAATGTTGAGCAGGAAGATGCAAGAGCTCTGTGATTTTGTTTTGATATGAATTTTGCTCCTTTTTCCTTTCTTTGCTGGATTCCTGTTACCACTTGGAGCTAGAAGATGTTGAAGCAAGCTTGGAAACTAAGCAGGAAGATGCAAAATCCTCTTCCTCTAGATGCAAAGGCTCTGGTGAATCTGTTATCAAGCCTGATGCTCAATGGAAAAGATTGAGCAGACACAGATGCCATGAAGTCTGTTATGCTAGAGAAATTGGAGAGCAAAAAGATTGAGTCTTATAGTTGCTTGTAGCAGGAACTGCTACTTGGGACAGTATATAGCTGGAGCAATCAATACATCAATTCAAAGATGATATCCAGCAAATAAGACCGAGCCTCCTGAGAGCTGATGACTCCATCAAAAGAAAGAGGATTTTATCAAAATCATAGGGCATAATACTAATTTTCCTTAAAGAAAAACTTAATTTTGCGATAAGGATTATTAAACTTATAAATGGAAAAGAGAAGCTAGTTCACAATAATCTAAATATATTATGAATGTTAAAACAACCAAGTCGGTTTACATATCATCCTCATTACGGCATATGCATCAAGTCCATACAAAAACAAACAAAACACGACCTTGAATCTGGGTTGGAGCATTGCGAGACTACAATGGCCGCATCTCGAGATCGGAGCTATGGTGCGATACCGGGACAGAGTTGTGTTGGTCTCTGTCATTTGAGGCACTCATCTCTTGAACCGGTGGCGGGTTAACCACGGTCATTGGCATCACGAAGTTGTCCGAAAGACGGTTCTTCATCTCACGGTGTTCTTGGCAAACCGCACAAAAGTGGAGGAGACAATGCACCATACATGGGTCACATGGAGCGTTCTGTTTGAATCAACAGACAATTTTCAAACTCATCGTGTTCTAAGAAAGCGGAAGGATTCATTTAGATGTTTATGAAACTTGTGATTCATTTACCTGGAGATGATATTTCCTCTGTAGAGTTTGCCGGACGTTCCCGGTGTAAATCCCACACATCCACCAAACGAACAACAAGCCTTCCCATATGAGAAACGATGTATGGGGATCTATACCGGGAACACAAGCAAGCATGGACGCAGCTGTAAGGCCGCCTTCTACGACAATTGAATGGCAAATACACGCTTTGGTCCACGAGGTTTCCTCGTCACTCAGAGTCTCGTAGACACGTCCGAATAGAACACTCGGGCAAAAGAATCCCTGCCAAACTGTATTATAAAGAGTTTAAAAGACATGGAAGTAAGTTATGGTCTCCAAGAACGACACTGAAGATGTCAAACTAAGCTCTTAATTCTAGTGACATCAATCAAATCAATTGATGTACAGATCTGTGCAAAAATGAAAACTTACAACTGTTCATGTCCTCAGTGCAGCCGAATATTCCGGTAGTCCATGGCTCATCTGCAGGGGCTTCAAAATTCTCAGGCAAAGCTTGGCCACACTCGTTGCATTTGTGAACAGCTAGCTGCGAAGAGAATGTTTTTGGCAGAGAATCAGATACAAACATTCACAGATCTAAATAGATCGGTAAATTGATATAAAGACTCAAATCACTAAAAAACACTAATCGATCATGAAATCGGACAGAAACACAACATAAATCAAACACGAATCACAGCTAATCGATCATGTAATTGGACAGAAACACAACATAAATCAAACTGGTCACTTGATGAAAACACGAATCACAGATCTCTGGGGGACATCATAGAATTTCAATAACATTCTCGATCAGAATAATTGAATCCAAGAAATAACCGTAAACAGGTGAAACCAGATCGGTAGAGAGACATACATGAGGAACCTGAATCGGTTGATTGAGTTCGCCGGGATTAACCTCATCGACCGGAGCTTGCTCCTTGGTCAATTTCACGTACCTCGACGGTGCTCCTCCGCCCGACATCTGAATCCAAAATTTTTTTAACGATTGTGAAATCAAAATCAGCCAAAATCGAAATGGAGAGAAAGAAACAAAAATCACGCACCATATTAAGGAATCGAGAAATTGAAGAGTAATCTTAAAGGTTTCGATGTTTTTTTTTGGTTCACTTTTTAATAAATAAAATTGAATAAGATTTGGGGCTGTTTCTGTGCTTTTAACCAAACTGTTACCAGTAAAGAGACTAATTGGTCTTCTCTTCTCTCCCGTTGATTTACCTAACCTCATTAAGCTACCTACCTTCAAAACGGTACACTCATCAACGAAAACACCATCTATTATATATCTCTAAAATATTATTTAAAAAGACATTTTAAAAAATAAACTTTGTTTTGTAAGTTATTACATATTATGTCATTACAAATAAAAAAAAATTGAAATAGAAAAATATATAATTGTGTTTTAAAATTATTGATGATAATATGGAAAATATTTATTTATTATTAAAGAGGTTATTTACTATTTAGTCTCTTAATTATTTTTAATAATATATATTTTTAAATAATAATCAATCAATATATATTCAAAGAAAAAAAATTATTCAAGATATTTCTATATTTTTTATTATAATTTATTATATTTTATTTGAATATATATCAAAATAAAAGTTGAAAAATATTTTACTAATTTTATAAAAAGTTAAATACAAAAAATTGTTTTTTTTTAAAAAGTTCTTAAACGGTGCATATTAGAGTTATGTTTTCTAGATTATAAGTTTTAAGGGTTAGCCTGAATAATAGTTTAGTCTATTGCAAAACGGGTTAAATATATAAATTATTCCGTTTGACAACTATATCTATAATCATGAGCTGGACATATTATAAAATTCAAATAAAAGCATTTTTCTTAAATTTCAAAACAAATTTTTTTTTTTTAAATTACTCTACGCTATAATTAGTGCGGATTAAGTCCTAGTTATCTATTATTACTAATAAAAGTGGATGTTATACGCCTCTAAATCTGTCTAAATAAGATTTTAAACAATCGATTTTATTGGTCAACATCAGCGTTTAAAATAAATTCATATGTGTCAAATATAAAAAAGAAAAAAATTCAAAACAACAAATAATGGAAATTACTCAAAATAATAAGTTTTACAAAATAAGGAAATTATGTCTTAGTTTCATATTATATTACATTCATTCCATATAGCCACTAAAGTTGTCCACATAGGATTTTAAACAATCAATTTTATTGATTCACATTAGCGTTTAGAATAAATCCATATGTGCCAAATATAAAAAGGAAAAAACGTCAAGAATGACAAATAATGGAAATTACTCAAAATAATAAGTTTTAAAAATAAAGAAATCATGTCTTAGTTTTCTATTCTATTAAATTCATTCCATATTCATCTATTGTCTTGGTGGGGGTTATTGGTTCATGGATTTTAATGAACTTGGAAATCCAAACCAAATCTAATGTTATTTGTTCTATAATTTTAAAATTTATGCTCAAATCCAGTGTTATTGGTTATATGATTTTAAAATCCAAATTCAAATCCACTGTTATTGGTTCTATGATTTATAGATACTAATTCAAATCGCGTGTTATTCAATCCTACTGATTTACTCATTGATTTGATTTTACAATGGATTTTAGTGGATTTGAAAGGATTTCCATGTTAAAAATACAAAGACTCAAACCCGAGGTAAAACCTACGGATTTACAAATATTAATTAAAATTCACATACTAGATTTGAAAATCAATAGATTTTACCAGGATTTATAAATCCTATACAAATTTCCAAATCAATCAAAATACATAAACGAATAACACCCTCTTGGTTACAAATTAAATTGGTCATGAATCTCATCGCAAAAGTTGTGCTTATTACTTTGTTTTCGACCAATAATTAAATGATCACATAGAATTTTAAACAACCACTTCTAATTGTCTATGTAACCTTTTTGAATTCGAATCTATTTGAACATTAAATTGTTAAGTTCATATTGCCTGATGATAAAACGAGAAATGGAAATTAAAAAGTTGATGATTGTCAACATCAGTTTTTAAACAATCAATTTTATTGGTCCACATCAACATTCAAAATTTAGAAAGTTTTCAAATTCTAATATAATTAAAAAATATAACTAAATAAGAAAATTATGTATAAAATTTTCATTAACAACAAAAAAACCAACATGTAAGTTGTTACCAAGAATGGCGAGTTGATGCTATAGGCTTGCTATCATGTTTACAAGCATGACACATATCAAAAGAGCTAAATTTTATCACAATATGAGTTCAACAAAAGTTGATGCTATAGTGAGTTGTATCATTCTTGTTTGTTAAACTTTGGTCATATAAGTTGTTACCAATATGACACATATCTAGACAACTTTCTTAGACATCAACAAAAGTTGATGCTATAGGTCTCTAAAGTTGTCCACATAGGATTTTAAACAATCGATTTTATTAGTCTGTATCAGCGTTTTAAATCAATTCACACTTGCCAAATATACAAAAAGGAAAAACATCAAAAACGACAAATAATGAAAATTACTCAAAATAATGAGTTTTTAAAAATAAGAAAATCATGTCTTAGTTTTTTATTCTATTAAATTCATTCCATATTCATCTATTGTCTTGGTTACAAATTAAATTGGTCATGAATCCTATAACAAGAATTGTGC
Source organism: Eutrema yunnanense (assembly GCA_002933935.1). NCBI lineage: Eukaryota > Viridiplantae > Streptophyta > Magnoliopsida > Brassicales > Brassicaceae > Eutrema > Eutrema yunnanense. The sequence goes on along the minus strand of PKML01043653.1, from coordinate 464,659 downwards.
TTATTAATTTATTTTTGACCAATAATTAAATGTTCACATAGAACTTTAAACAAACACTAATCATTGTCTACGTAAGCTTTTTGAATTTGAATCTATTTGAACATAAAATTGTTAAGTTGTTATTGCTTGATGATAAAACGATAAATGAAAATTAAAAACTTGATGCTATATATTTTTAAGGGTGTCCACATTAGTTTTTAAACAATTTATCGGTCCACATCAAATATGCTTATTTTTTTTTTTTTAAATAAGGAAATTATTTATAAAATTTCCATTAACAACAAAAAATAAACATTATATTAAATTAGGAAAATTTCTTAATTTAAAATATTGGTCTCAATTATATAAATAACTAAGAATAAATATAATCGTAAAATTTCCTTACATGTGTGTATACACACACGTTTAGAGAGCACTTTGTTTATTATGATGGAATAATTTTATCACCATTTTTGTTACAAAATGATTTATTATCTATAAAAAAATATATGTTACTTATAAAAGTTAAAGTTATTTGATTCTAAGGCTTTCCACATAAGATTTTAAATAACCATTAATTATAATATACATTAGCATCTAAAGTTTTGCCACACATCCATACAAACTTTTCACACGATCGCATAGAATAGATAGTGCAAAAAGGATCGAAAAATTACATTTTCATATTCGGATTGGGATTGCCATAGATCAATGCAGGAGTTCTTTTTTTTTAGTTTTTTTATTTGTTATTCATTTTTCTTAAATTTTATGTAAATTTTATGTAAGTTGTATTGATTTTGCCTACTTTATCGTCTTCTTGATCAAATATATGCTATGATGAAATAAAATAAAATAAAATAAAAGAACGACATGAGAAAGAATTCACTCATGCATTGAGAAAAATGACTATAATGAAAGAAAAATGACTATGTGTAAACTAATATTCTCGGATATAAAACAATCTTTGTTATTTCAATATTATTTGCAATGACCCCTAAGTATGAGAATTAAATCGTCATCGCTTAGGTTTATGATCTCAACGAAGAACCATTGAAAAGTTACCGCAACCAATATGTCACAAGACAAAATTTCAGCTTCTATCTTTTCAAGGTAAAATTTTTAAAAATTATATTTACTTTGTCGGTTTTTTGTTATTATATATGTTCATTCCATATTCATATATTGTTTTGATTTCAAAATTGATTTTTTCATAGATATGAGAGCGAGAGTTGTGTTTATTACATTGCTTTTCGATTTGTATATTAAATTGAAATTTTGTATTGATTAAAGTAGCTAAAGAAGGAGAATAATTTTTCACTTTTTGTTGTTTTTATAAAATACAGATATAACGAGAATGCAAATGCATATGATGGAAAAAAAAAGACCGTTGAAACCTCACAAACTATATATAATTACTGAGATTAAAACTGTAATATTTTTAATATATTTTATTACAATCATGATGTAAGATCCAAGGGAGAATCTCGACCTTGTCACAAACTCTTCGGATATAGATCTTTAGGCAGCAAAATGGATGGATGGTAGATGGATCGAATAACGCCACTCAATGGTGTGAAAGCCCTTGTGATGAGTTCACAAACCTAGTTTTAAGGAATCCACACATAAGACATAGATTCAAAAATATTCAAGAACACATCTTAAATAAAAAATAAATTTTTTCTCTGATTTTTTATTAATCGATTTAAAAAAAAACTTACTTATAAAATGAAGAGATGAAGAGCTTATAAAGAGTTCCAATAACAAAGAATATTGACCAGCAACAATCAAAATTATGAAATAAAAGGAAACCAAATAAATTACAAATAAATAAATGATACATATCAAATCGCCAATCACATAGCATCTGGAAAGACTTTGATCTTTATGAGATAACTAGGTTTTGCAGCGTGGATATTATTTTTAATACTATTTTGATAAAAATTATATGCGAACAATTATATTTATTAAGATACTCTATTATTTTGTGTATAATGGTGATTATAATAATATATATTAAAAATATTGTAGTTTTCATCTCAGTAATTATATATAGTTTGTGAGATTTCAACAGTCTTGTTTTGAGGCAGGGAGAACAGGGAGTCAACCCCTGCTATATATACCCCTTAGCGTGCATTTATTTGGAAAATTCTTTTTGGACTCTATTTCTCCTTAGACTCGGTACCCGAGCTCTCTGTATTTACATCTTGACAACGCAGTTTAGAACACCGAACTGAATTCCTGTCAGAATTAGTTCGTAAGTCTAAACCGTTTATCTCTTTTGATCATTAATAAAATAAACACGGTCCCCGACCTGTTCATCAACACTTCCGATCTTCCCCGAATTAAGTTGGCTTGTTCTAATTGACGAAAATCTCGCCTCCTAAACACCCACATTTACCCTAATATCCTCTAAACACACTTATCTGAGCCGCCGCGCCCGCGAGCCCGGGATAACGACTGACGCCAGCAACAAGACAACCGAGGCCGAGAGGACGACATGGCTAGGCCTGAAAACCGCGGGCAGAACGACGAACGTCGGAGACGGTCTCCCTCTAGAGGCCTCGAAGAGGCCAGGTCGCCTCCTCCAGCACGAAGAGTAGTCGGAATGATCATGGGAGGACTCCTCTCATGCAACGATTCAGTTCAGTCCATCAAGCAACACGAGAGGAAAACCGACGTCGCCCTGAAATGGAACTCCGCGCCCGAGCTCAATGCGCAGGACACAAGCAAAAAGGGACTTTGTTTAACCGAAGCCGACGCAGACGGGGTCCATCAGCCTCACACCGACCATCTCGTTGTTCAGATACGCATAGCCGACTGCGATGTTAATCGGATTCTGGTCGATACAGGCAGCTCGGTCGATCTCATTTTTAAAGACACCCTGGCCAGGAGCAACGATCAAACCAGCCGAGATCCCGCTCACCGGTTTCGTCGGGAACACCACCAGCGGAATCGGCACCATCGAGCTACCGGTCTACGTAGGTCGGGTCACCAAGATCGTCAAATTCGTCGTGTTCAACACCACCCCGATCTACAATGTCATACTCGGGACCCCTTGGCTGCACTCGATGAAGGCAGTCACTTCAACATATCATCAATGACTTAAGTTACCCAATCAAGCCGGGACATATACTCTGCGGAGTAACCAAAGTGTTTCACGCGCTAGTTTCGAAATCGAGCACAAGCTGCGTCACGCCACGCCGACCTGCCTGACCATCAAAGCACTGCAACCCGGTGAGCCCAGTAACCAAGACCTTCCAGGTCGGGACCTCGTCGTCCAAGTCAGCATCGACCCGCACCACAAAACACGCTGCGTCGGGATCGGAGCGGACCTCGAAGAAAGTATAAAGAGGGAGCTGATCGAGTTCCTAAAACAGAACGTCTCCACCTTCGCCTGGTCGACGAGTGACATGCCAGACATTGACCCGACGATTTGTAGCCACGAGCTCAGTGTGGACCCAACCTTCAGACCGATCAAGCAGAAGCGAAGGAAGCTAGGGCCCGAGCACGCGCAGGCCATCAATAACGAAGTAGAAAAGCTGACCACTGCTGGCTCAATCACCGAGGTCAGATATCTAGACTGGCTGGCCAACCCGGTAGTTGTCAAGAAGAATAGTGGGAAATGGAGGGTTTGCGTGGATTTCACCGACCTCAACAAGGCGTGCCCTAAAGATAGCTTCCCGCTCCCCCGAATCGATCAGGTCGTGGAAATCCCCACCGGAAACGAGCTGCTCTCCTTCATGGATGCCTTCTCGGGCTATAACCAGATCCCCATGCACCCAGATGACCAGGAGAAAACCGCGTTCATCACAGACTGCGGGACCTACTGCTACAAGGTTATGCCCTTCGGGCTCAAGAACGCCGGAGCCACCTACCAACGGCTCGTCAACAAAATGTTCGTCGACCAGATCGGCCGGACCATGAAGGTCTATATCGACGACATGCTGGTGAAATCCTTAGTAGCTGGTGACCACGTCACTCATATCCGATCTTGCTTACAGACATTGAACGAGTACAACATGAAGCTCAACCCCGCCAAATGCTCTTTCAGCATCACGTCGGGAGAATTCCTCGGGTACATTGTCACGCAGCGCGGGATCGAGGCTAATCCCAAGCAGACCCAGGCCGTCATCGACCTCAAATCCTCGGAGAACACACGCCAAGTCCAACGACTCACTGGGAGGATCGCCGCGCTCAACCGGCTCATCTCCCGCTCAACTGATAAATGCTTACCATTCTACCAACTGCTCCGAGCTAACAAGCGATTCGAGTGGGATGACAAATGCGAGGAGGCTCTCCAGCAATTGAAGACGTACATATCAACTCCCCCCGTCCTAGCTAAACCCGAGGAGGGTGAGACCCTCTATCTCTACATCGCCGTATCCATGTCGGCAGTCAGTGGAGTGCTAGTACGAGAGGACCGTGGTGATCAAAAGCCCATCTTCAACGTCAGCAAGTCCCTAGACGGCGCAGAGAGCAGGTATCCAACTTCGGAAAAACTCGCACTCGCGGTAGTCGTCGCAACCCGGAAGCTCTGACCTTACTTCCAGTCGCACACGGTCGCCGTGCTGAGTACCTATCCGCTCTGAACCATCCTCCACGGCCCAAACCGGTCTAGCAGGATAATGAAGTGGGCGATTGAGCTCGGCGAATACGAGATCGAGTACCGAGGATGGACCGCGGCAAAATCCCAAGTCCTGGTCGAACTGGCGCCCGAGCTAGCCTCTAATGAGCTCCCCAAAAAGAGGAGCCTGCACGTCGACGGATCAGCTTCCAAACACGGCTCCGGTGTCGGCATACGCCTCGAATCCCCGACCAAGTAAATCCTAGAGCAATCCTTCCGTTTGGCCTTCTCAGCGTCAAACAACGAAGCAGAGTATGAGGCTCTGATTGCCGGTCTGCGCCTGGCGAAGGCAATCGGGGTGAAGAAAATCCAGGCCTACTGCGACTCCCAGCTCGTCGCCAATCAATTTAGTGGAGAATACGAGGCCAAGAACAACCGCATGGATGCCTACCTCAAGGTAGTCCAAGGCTTAGCGGCAGAATTCCCCGAGTTCACCCTAACCAAGATTCCCCGAGGAGACAATACTTCGGGAGACGCCCTCGCAACATTAGCTTCCACCTCGGATCCAACTCAACGAATGGTAATTTCCGTTGAAAGCATCGACTTCCCCAGCATCGAGCTGCCCAAAGGAGTCTGGCTGATCAACTCCCAAACCGAGGACCTCGACGAAGATATGCCACTTCCAGACGAAGCACCGCCTCCCGAAGAGCTACCCCCCCCCCATGAGCCCGACCTACCCGACTGGCGCGAGGAGGTCCTGCTATACATCGCAGCTGGTACCATCCCCGCGGATCGATGGGCAGCCCGCCGACTGAAAAAGAAATGCGCCAAATACCTCATCACCAACGACAAGTTATTTCGTTGGAGCGCTACGGGAACCTTGCTAACTTGCCTCCACGGGCAGGAAACCATTGATGTAATGAGGGAAATGCACGAAGGAGCGGGCGGAAACCATTCCAGCGGACGGGCTCTCGCTCTACGAATCTGGAACCAGGGCCACTACTGGCCAACGATGCTTCAAGACTGTGACAAGTTCACAGCCTGGTGTGAAAAACGCCAGCGTCACGGCCCGATTATCCACTCTCCCACCGAGCTGCTTACCACAGCATCAGCACCTTATCCATTCATGCGGTGGGCCATGGATATAGTAGGACCCCTACCCCGATCTCGCCAAAAGCGCTTCCTCCTGGTTATGACTGACTAATTAACAAAATGGGTCGAAGCCTACTCAAAGATCACGGCGAAGGACGTCCGCAAATTCGTCTGGAAGTTCATCATCTGCCGCCACGGTCTGCCATACGAGATTGTCACGGACAATGGCGCCCAGTTCACGTCGGTCTTATTCGAAGACTTCTGCGCAAAATGGAGGATCAGGTTAAGCAAGTCAACTCCGAGATACCCACAGGGCAATGGGCAAGCAGAGGCAACAAACAAAACCATCCTCGACGGCCTCAAAAAACGCCTGGATGATAAGAAGAGCCTCTAGGCCGACGAGCTAGACGGCGTCCTCTGGTCTCACCGTACAACGCCCAGGACAGCGAAAAATCGCACCCCTTTCAGCCTATCCCACGGCATGGAAGCAATGGCTCCCTCCGAGGTCGGATTTCCCACTCTACGACGCACTATGCTCACGCAGCACGCCGACTAAAACGACACCATTTTCTTAAGCGAAAACACGGCCGAACTGAATGCATGCAAGCTCGGTGCCAATTGGGAAACCCCCTACCTCATCTCCAAGATTGTCAAACCCGGAGTCTACGAACTGGTCACAATGAATGGCGACAAAATCCCGCGCTCATGGAACTCAATGAACCTCAAGCGCTATTACTATTAAACCCCTCGGGATCCACTTTCCTCACATTTGTAAAAAAAAAAAAAAAACTACGATTGGCTTGATCCGTTCTATCAAAGGGTAAGTAGGCAACCCCTAACCAGGGCTCAGCTAACAATCTAATATAAATTTCTTCAAACTTGTTCCTTCGCAAAAAAAAAAGAAAGAAAGAGGGAGTAAACGGTCCACGACCTGCTCCTTCACAAAGAAAAAAAGGAGGGGGAGTGAACGGTCCACGACCTGTTCCTTCGCAAAAAAAAAAAAAGAGGGGGAGTGAACGGTCCACGACCTGTTCCTTCTCAAAAAAAAAAGAAAGAAAGAGGGAGTAAATGGTCCACGACCTGCTCCTTCACAAAGAAAAAAGAGGGGGAGTGAACGGTCCACGACATGTTCCTTCGCAAAAAAAAAAAAAAAAAAAAGAGGGGGAGTGAACGGTCCACGACATGTTCTTTCGCAAAAAAAAAGGGGGGGGGGGAGTAAACGGCCCACGACCTGCTCCCTCGCAAAAGAATAGGATTGAGCTCTAACGCTCGCTCTCCTTCGGCACACAAACTTAAGTGCCGAAGCCGAGTTCTAATGCTCACACCTCTAACAGACACACAAGCATTAAGTGTCTTTAAGTCGGGCTCGCTACCCGCACAAAAAAATAGGATACACAAGCATTAAGTATCCTAAACCGAGCTACACCTCGCACCATATACAAAGGCGATAGGATAGAGTCTACGACATGTTCACACAAAAAATATAGTTAGGGAATATGGTCCACGACCTATTCCTCCAAAACAAACAAAGGAGTACGGCCCGCGACCTAATTTTCGGAGCTCAACGCTCGGCACCGAATCAGACCCGTACCAAAAACTTGCGAGAAAAACAAAATCGTCAAAATGCCACTTTCATTTATAAGGGAGGGAGGGGCAAAACGCCATTTTACACAATTGCCAACGGCCCACAGACAAAAAAAAAAAAGCAAAACAACAACAAAAAACCAAAACAAACACACAAAAAATAATAATAATACAACGACACTTCGGCCTACAAATCCTAACCCCCATCCGCACGGATATCCCCTACATCCTTTGGGCTCACTATCTTCATGTTCGTCCCATGCTCACCTCGGAACAGCTGCCCTGACTCCTGCGGATCCTCACAACCACCGGTCTGAACGGGCACGTCGTCGGTCCCGGTCTGACCAGGCGGCGCCGACGGTTCGGTCTGCTGCCCCACCGTCGCACGCGGAGCAGCCTGGGAAGAAATTGCGGCAGGCGGATTCAAACTGGGCAGAACCCGCTGAAGATGGATGTCGGAAGTACGATTAGAAGGAATCTCCAAGTCCTCCAGGCTCAGATCCGGAAAATCGATCTTGTCCAGCTCGGTTCCGTAGCGCTCCTCGTCCTTCCTCAGCTGCGCATATCGGTAAAATGGCACCGATAAACTGTCCTCCTTCTCCATCCTTTCAAGGCACTCCCTCGTTCCAACCACCTGACTAAGCATCAGGTGGGGGCCTGCGGTCCGGTCTCGACCAGGCAGGTGGGCGCGGATCTTCTCCATCTTCGCAGCCCACTTCCGATTCCTCCTCTCCCACCTTGCAGTAACCCGCTCGCTCTCCATAGCTGAAGCTGCCTTCGACCGCTCAATGGCACTCGCCAACCCCTTAACTCTAGAGCGAAACGTTTCCCGCTCCCCCTTCGCGTGCACAAGCTCCTCTTCCAGAGCGGCGGATTGGGCCTTCTCCGCCTCCAGCTCGATTAGCACCTGGTCCGCTTCCAAGGCCCGCGCTCGTGCCTGCGTCGCAGATGCCTCCAGAGCGGCATCCCGGGCCTTCTCTCCCGCATCCTTGCGCCCTTTCTCGAATGCAACTGACCCTTCCCGGTCGATCACCTGCTTCTCGTAGAGCTCCCCGAAAAGGGCAATATGGGCCATCGTCTGCATCAACACAGCTTTCATTATAAAAAAAAAAAAAAAATTATAATCATACCCGAGCAGCAGACCGCGCCGCGTTTTGAAAGGCACTAGCCTCCGCCATCTCCGAAGACTGGCTGAGCCAGATCGGCGCACGCATCCCTGTCCGAGGTAAACGGAGCGTTCCCGTCCTCATGGCAAAAATAGAAGCTGTAGTCATTGGGCTCCGCGTCAGATACCTCTGGCGCATCGTCACCAGGGGACCCATCCTCCTCACTCACCTCGGGATCCTTAACCCGGTCTTCGTCTTCAGCAGCAACGACCGTATCGGTTGCCCGCTGTTCGTCCCCACCCACATGCTCTTGAGCTTCAGCACCCACGTCCGCGTCCCAGCCCCGGCCTACGGACTGACCATCGCCCCGGGACACCTCAGTTCCCGGGCTCACCATCACATCGGGGTCCTGCTCCCCAGCCACCTCAACTAAGGGGTCTCCGACTAGGTCGGCCCCACGATCCCCCGTCTACTCCTCCCGACCTACGGATGGAGACCCCGCCACCTCGGCGCTTCTTTCACCAGCCTCGCCGATTCTCATTTTCTTTGAGGCAGTCTTCTTGCCCTTCCCTTTCTCCACAGCCGACCTCTTCTTGGAAGCCCGTGGCAGGTCCTGCCGAATCGGTACCACCGGGACAGGAGGAGGCGGCGCTACAAACGAAGCCGCGTAGGACGGGATCACAAACCTCGAACGACCTGCGCATCAGCAAACCGTCAGCCCGATGTAAAAAAAAAAAAAAAAAAAAAGGGGGAGATCGGAGCCCTACCAGACATCGCGGCTTCAACCCTTTCCGACGTGAAGGACTTCCAATCTCTTTGACCCACCGACCTGAGTACAGCCAGAAGACCACCGTAGTCGAATAACTTGATATCGGCAGTATGCGGACTGTTGGGCCCAAATCTCACACCTAAAAGTTCAGTTTGACTTAGCGTGCTTAAAATTAAGCCCGGCTCACTGAAAAGCCCGTAACACAAGCTCGCGATCTGGGAAGAGGTCGAGCACGTAGGAAAAGAAGGAGACTGTTGGAAAGGGAGCTTACAACAAACAAGTCAAACAAATTAAATGCATTCTCCCCAGGATCAAGCTGGGCATTTATCCGAAGGTCACGAATTCAATTCTGAGTTTTAAATTAAGATTTAGACGTTTATATTTTCCCGAGCTTCTATAATTAGAGCGTGAGAGTCATTGTAAAAGGACCGAATTCTTGGCATAATAATACATACATATTTTTTTCAAACTGATCTAAGCAATTCTTTGTTATTTCTCAAGAACATACAACCTGAAAAAGGCCAAGGATTGAGGTTGTGAGATTCTGCTCTCACAATTTGGCGCCGTCTGTGGGGAAAAGCAAAACCACTTCCTCTTTGTGACCTACGAAACCAACCACTCAAAAGAAGACAATGGCGGACACAACGAGTGCAGTGGTTACTACATCATCCGGAGTCATAAGCACCTCCATTCCTCTAACCCAGTCCACCGACATCGTTTCAACATACCTGGACGGAACAACAAGCGTTCCCATTACCACCTCGGGAGCAAGCGTCTCGACCGGGATCAACGACATTGTCGACCCTTCGGGACCTGCAGCCTTGAACCAATCGGCTCCATATCAAATAGCAGAGATCCGGAACCTGATATCGTGCCTCATAGAGCAGAATCGCTCAATGGCAGCACGCCAGGACGACCTCGAAAGAGCGAATCGGGCAGGCACCTCTGGGAGGCCTGCCCTCCCACCTGGGGCACAATCCCTTTTTGCCCCTGGGCAGGGAGGATTGCCATTCCCACCGCCACCGGTGACAAGACTAAACTTCTCCGATATTAACGCCTCAACCAGCATGATGGTCGGCTCAGCCACCGCCTTGCAGTTCAACTCGACGATATCAGATCCCATATTCACTCCTTCCACGATCCAGGTTGCGCAAGGAGAGGTTACGCCAACAGCGACCTTACCAGGAGTAGACTCGACCTTGGATCTACTAACCAATCAGGCCCGCTCTGAGAACATAAATGAGATCCGACCTGTCGGAGAATCCCTGCTCCGCTTCGCGAGCAATAACGAAAACCACTTGGGATCCGGCAGCTCACATGGGTTCAAGTCAATCAAGAAGTATTGCGAAGAAACGAACGCCGAGCTACAGCGGATGAGATCACAGGTCCACGCTGCTCTAAGCTCATCACCTGAGATAGACAGGGTGATTGATGAAGTCAATCAGACCCCATTCACTTCACGAATCGCGAGCCCTCAGCTCGGCGATGTCGGGAACATCAGATTTCCTAGATATAACGGAGAAACCGACCCCAAGGCATTCATGAGAAGCTTCAAATTTGTCTTTTCAATGGTGCGACTACCCGTGGGTGACCTCGAGTCAGCACGCTGCCGTTTCTTCGCTGAAAATCTAACAGATTCGGCCCTGGAATGGTTCACCTCCCTGAAACCGAACTCGATAGACAACTTCACCCAACTTCAAGCTGCATTCTTGAAGCAATATTCGGTATTCATCCAGATCCAAACCTCGGAGGCCGATTTGTGTGTTCTTACTCAAAAGCCAAGCGACTCACTGCGGACGTATATTGACAGCTTTAAAGCCGTCAAAGCGAAAATCGCTGATCTGCATAATCCAACGGCCCTGAAAGCCCTCCAAAACGGATTGTTAAAAACCTCAAAATTCTTTGAGGAGCTTACAGTTCGGGAGCCCGTATCGCTAGATGATGCATTACATCGCGCTTCGCACCGGATTATCCTCGAAGAGGCGAGTGCAGCTCACCCAAGGCAGCATGCACCTGCAACCTCGGCTAAGCAATCTCAGACAAACAACTCCCAAGGATCTAAAAAATCCGGGAGAAAGGAGTTTCAATATCAAAAACAAATCCAGGGGATACACTCATACTCAGTGTGAAGCCCACCTCGTAACAGATTCAAGCCTTACGATACCAGCAAGTGGTGCGATTTCCACAAAATCAAGGGCCACTCCACGGAGGAGTGCCATGAGGTGAAAAAGCAGCTCGCTGCTAAATTCGCAGCGGGAGAGCTGGGAAAAATCGAGCTGGAAAAACCTCCTCCGAGGAAGAACTATTACCTAGCGCGAGACGATGAAATGCGGGATCGTCCATCCGAGGATGATCGTAAGCGAGAACGATCATCCGAGGATGCGACGAGGCGAGATCCCCCTAAAGACAGGGAAACATACCTACCTTCTCCCAGCACGAAGAAAAGAATTAACTTTATTCATGGAGGATCCCAGCTATGTCGCAACTCCGTAAACTCAATCAAGAAACATCAGCGAATGGTAAACACCGACACACGTGATAGGACCCCATTCAAGGGACCTAACACACAAATTTCGTTCTGTGAAAGCGAGGCCTCTGAACTAGATTCTCCACATGATGATGCTCTCCTCATCATGCTAGAAATGGGTGAATATGAGCTCACTAAGATGCTCGTAGACACAGGGAGCTCTGTAGAACTCATCCTCCAAAGCGTTCTTAGGGAAATGAATATACCAGATCACGAAATCGAAGAAAATAAGATGGTGTTAACCGGTTTTTTCGGGGAAACCACGCTATCTCTCGGAACAATAAAACTCCCAGTAATAGCAGCTGGAGTAAGAAGAATAGTCGAATTCACGGTGATAGACAAGCCAGCTCCATTCAATGCAATCCTGGGAAGGACCTGGATACATTCAATGAGAGCTGTATCCTCGACATACCATCAATGCATAAAATTTCCCGCCCAAAATGGGATAGCAACAATTAAGGGAAGTCAAAAGGAATCCAGAATGTGCTACATGGCAGGCTTCCAGATCGCAAAGGAAAGCGCTATATACCAACTTGATGCACGCTCGATGCAACTCCCTAAGAACGGCACACTCACGGATCGGTATGAACGGTTGGATAGGCCTTTATTCCAAACGATGAAGGATGGATCAAGGTGATGGGATGATCGGCTGCGTCTTGAGCTATGAACGGCGCAAGATAAACCACGGATCAATATGCTAAATCCACCTAAAGATCAATCGTTGCTCGTTGGTTAAATCCACCAAAGAACAGTGCAAAGATTTCGTTTGGCTAAATCCACCAAAGAAATCGAAGGAGATTTGTTGGCTAAATCCACCAAGAAATCCGAAAAGTTCCAAAGGAACAAAGGATAAATTCTCTCAAAGTATTTTTAATAAAAAGGTGATTGTTGCAAATGACAAAGGGAGAAAGTATTTATAGGGAAACAAGAGGAAAGGGAAAAGTCACATGACTTAAAGTTTTTAGAAATAAAGGCTATAATTAAAGAAGAGATATTTTGATAGAAGGTGATCTTTGGCCTCCCATTTTCGTGCATGATGATGGTGATGATGATCTTTGCACATCATGGAAGAGATTGGGCCAAATGTGAGATGTAAGCCCAAGCCTCATTAAAACCTCTTTTGGTAAACCCATTGGGACAAACCCAAAAGGAGGAAAAAGAGTACAAGGACAAACACCTTGGGCCAAACTTCAAAAACCCATGGGACCATGTTTGTAGATGGAGTGTGAGTGTTGAGCTTGGATCATGTTGAAGACGATGTGCGGGAGCTCGGTCCAACGGGAATTCGAAACATGTTGAATCTTCTTGTATCTTGACGGTTTCAAGGAATAGGTGAGCTTCCAGGGAACATCCTGGATGACAGAGAGGGTGTCCAAAACGTAGCACCTTGGACAGAAGATCCGTTGAGAAGTTACAGCTCCGAAATGAAGCAAGCCGAGGATCCGTTGGGTTTGAACTCGAATATCTCCCAAATGAAAAATGGTATCGACTTGATTCCAACTCTCGATGAACCTCTGATGGATCAAGATTGTAGAACAGGTTGATTTGTAGCCTAACTCCTCTTGGTTTGGTGGGAAACCTCCAAACAAGGCGTATCTGTCCAAATCGGGTATGCTGGGAATCACCCGATTTGTAAATTGCATAACTCCTTCCTCTGAATTCGGATCGGACTGATTCCACTTCGACGAGCTCTCTATGTGATCTGAGAATGTTTTCCAAGTAGTATCATGTGGTGAATCATCATGGTTGAATTTAGATGCTCCAAGAAAGGCACATGTATCCGGATTGATCTGTTTGCGACTTGTGTGGTGCATTTGATGGAGTTTTGGTTCAGCTATGAGTCTGTTGACCTCATCAATATCCTTTGGATCAAGCTCAGCTACAAGCTCAGGTTCAAGCTCGTCCATGAATCTATCACAACTGCAACGAAAAGATGAGCTCACATACCGACTAGCCAAAAAGAAAAGTGGCCCAGGCTCCATCGGACCTCGCAAAGACTTTATCGAGAAAATCGTGGTCAACGAGTCTTATCCTAACCAGAAAGTAGGAATTGGGTCCGAGCTCAGCAGATCCCAAAAAAGAACAATTAATAACATTCCTCAAAGAAAATTCAGATTCATACTCATGGACAACAGCTGACATGCCCGGAATCGATCTAAACATCATTTCACATGAGCTCAATGTGGATCCAAACCAAAAACCAGTACGCCAAAACCGTCGGAAATTCGGACCTGACAAGACCGAGGCTGTCAACAGTGAGGTCACCAGGTTGCTAGATGTTGGATTCATCAAAGAAGTAAAATATCATGATTGGCTAGTAAATCCGGTTGTAGTAAAAAAGAAAAATGGCACATGGCGAGTATGTATAGATTTTACGGATCTAAACAAAGCATGTCCTAAGGATAGCTTCCCACTACCTCACATCGACCAGCTGGTAGAAGCTACCGCAGGACACGAGCTCCTCAGCTTTATGGACGCATTCTCAGGATATAATCAAATACAAATGAGCCTTGAGGACCAAGACAAAACATCCTTTATAACAGAACAAGGAACGTACTGCTATAAGGTGATGCCATTTGGCCTCAAAAACGCGGGAGCCACCTATCAAATATTTATGAACAAGATGTTCGCCAGCCTCTTGGGGAAAACGATGGAAATCTACATCGATGACATGCTGGTCAAATCTCTGAAAGAGAAAGATCACATAGGTCAGCTGGGGGAATGTTTCACCTTACTAAACAAATATGGGATGAAACTCAACCCTTCAAAGTGCACTTTTAGGGTCGCCTCAGGCGAATTCCTAGGTTACATAGTAACTCAACGAGGAATAGAAGCAAATCCCAAACAAATCAGTGCGTTCCTGGAAATGCAACCTCCGAGCTCAGTAAAAGAGGTGCAAAGGCTGACAGGCCGTATTGCCGCGTTAAATCGGTTTATTTCCAGGTCGACTGATAAATGTCTCCCCTTTTACCAGTTACTAAAGGGAAACAAAAAATCTATATGGGATGACAAGTGCGGGGAAGCCTTTAAACAACTAAAAGCGTACCTCTCAGAACCCCCCATCTTATCAAAACCGATTGAGGGTGAGCCACTTTACCTATACGTAGCAATCTCCGAAGTCGCAGTGAGTGGCGTCATCATAAGAGAAGAACGAGCTGAGCAAAAACCGATCTACAACGTGAGCAAATCCTTAGTAGATGCCGAAACCAGATATCCACGAATGGAAAAAATGGCTATAGCAGTATTAATCTCAGCTCGCAAACTCAGGCCGTATTTTCAATCACACCCCATCGTAGTAATGACAACACAGCCATTACGAACAGTATTACACAGCCCCAGCCAGTCTGGCAGGCTAGCAAAATGGGCCATCGAACTGAGCGAGTATGATATCGAATATCGACCTCGGACAAGCGCCAAAGCACAAGTATTACCTGATTTCATTATCGAGCTCACGGCTAACAGTCAGGTTACCAGAACGAGCATTGAGACATGGCAGTTTTATGTCGATGGAGCCTCCTCAAAGCAGGGGGCAGGTGTGGGAATCCACCTTATATCCCCGACTAACGAAGTCGTAGAACAATCTTTCAGGCTCGGATTCTCAGCATCAAACAACGAAGCCGAGTACGAGGCCTTAATAGTAGGTCTCCGACTCGCAGCCAGAATAGGAATACGCAAACTAAATGCGTTCAGCGACTCCCAGCTCATTACAAGCCAGTTTCATGGAGAATACGAAACCAGCGATAGCAGGATGGAATCCTATCTAGCCATAGTCCATGAGCTAGTTAAACAATTCGAAGCCTTCAGTCTAACGCGAATACCACGAGGTGAGAACACGATCGCAGACGCACTGGCAGCTTTGGCATCGACCTCGAATCCACTTGTAAAAAGTGTAATTTCAGTAGAAGGAATTGAAAAACCAAGCATCAAAATCGACAAGGATAGCGAAGTTTCAATGGAAATAGACAACGACGACATGGAGTTAGATACAATAATGATATCAGTAATAAACGACCTCCCGAAAGAGGAGGAATCCGCAGACCCGGAGCCAGACCTGCTTGACACCAAGCACGTCACGCTCCGCGATAAAATTATTGCAAGAGCTGACTGGTGAGTAGCGATTATACAATACAATGAGGGGGGAGAGGCTCCCCCCAGCAAGTAGGAAGCTCGCAAGCTCAAAACCATAGCTTCAAGATATTGTATAATCAGCCCCCGCCTTTACAAACGAAGTGTAAACGGCCCCTACCTGGTATGCGTCCACGGGCTCGAAGCTTTTACGATATTATCAGAAATTCACCGGGGCTCGTGTGGTAGCCACTCAGGAGGAAGGGTACTAGCCATTAGGATCAAAAGGCAAAGATATTTTTGGCCTACCTTGGTTGCTGACTGCGAAGAACATTCTAAAGCATGTGACAAATGCCAACGGCATGCTCCGACTTTGCATCTGCCTACCGAAAACCTATCCTCCATTTCATCTCCATACCCCTTTATGAGGTGGTCAATGGATATAGTAGGACACATGGTAACTTCGGGAAAAAGAAGGTGTCGCTTCTTACTCGTCCTCACCGACTACTTCACAAAATGGGTGGAGGCAGGAGTTTTCCAGCAAATTAAAGCAAATAACGTACAAGAATTCGTATGGCAAAACATAGTCTGCTGGCACGGAGTCCCATACGAAATCGTGACCGACAATGGCTCACAGTTCATCTCAAATCAATTCCTCGAATTCTGCGAAGATCACGAAATCAGATTAACAACCTCGACCCCACGTTACCCTCAGGGTAACAGACAGGCCGAGGCAGCAAACAAGCTAATACTGAGCAATCTTAAAAAGCGACTGGACGCTAAAAAGCAAAGGTGGTCCGACGAGCTCCCTGGAGTTCTGTGGGCCTGTCGGACCTCACCTCGCAAGGCAACCTCAGAAACGCCGTTCTCCTTAGCTTACGGGATCGAGGCTGTGGTTCCCGCCGAGGTCACAATTCCCAGCTTGAGAATAGATATATGTCCCATAAACGAGGAACTAAACAACGAAATGCTTCTCGACCACCTCGATGTTATCGATGAACGTCGAGACCGAGCACTCGTTAACCTTCAAAATTATCAACATGTGGTAGCACGCTACTATAATTCAAAGGTCAAACAGCGAAGATTTTGAGTCAATGAGCTCGTCCTACGAAAAACATACGAAAACACAAGGGAAAGAAACGCTGGAAAACTAGGCACCAAATGGGAAGGTCCATACCGGATCTCCGAGATAGTAAAAGACGGCGTATACAAGCTCACCAGGATGCACGACAATACGCCTGAAAGGAACTCATGGAATGCCATGAATTTAAAGAAGTACTATCATTAAAAAGACACTTGTAAAAATCGAACTACGAAAAGGCTTGATCCCTCCTCAGGGTACGTAGGCAACCTCACAAGGGTGCAGCTATTAAAATAAAAAATCTTCTCCCTCGAGCCTGTAAAAAAAAAAAAACAGCCTGAGACCTCTCAGCTACCATCTACGAGGTAAAAACTTTACTCTATAAGTGAACAGCCTTACGAGCTAGAGCGTGCTACCAGCTAGCACGACTCAACTTTGTGTCTAAATTGCAGAGTCACAACCTTCCTAGTCTCTAAATGACAATAACCTCTACGTCTAAACTGTTTAGGTTACACGCATGCCTCTAAACGGCTTCGACCTTGCATCTTTAAATCGTCTGGTCAACTCCCAAGGTCTCTAAACGACCTAGGTCTTTGGCTGAAAAATCGTCTTTGATCTAAAAACACAACCTCTAAATGGCAAAAATCATAGAAAAGATAGTCCTAGCTGCCCTCGATTCATCCCCAGGCACCAAGTTCAACAAGAACAACAAGAAACGAAAACAGTAAAGATATTCCTAACAAGTAGGATCGGCGGGTTTATCCTCCGGAGCATCTTAATTCAAGGGCAGCGGGAACTCCTTCATAAGCTCCTGAGAACCAAGATCCAGCTGATCATTCAATGATGCGCTTGGCCCAGCAGGCAGCGTAACCGAGTCATCAGACACCTGAGGGATATCAATTTTACCCAGGGAAAAATCTGATACCTGAACGATGGCGAGCTCCCCGTCCAATCTCAGCTTCTCAGCCTGGATGCTCGTCTTTTCGGCCTCAAAATCATTGATGGTCTGACAGATAATATCATCGAGAAGAAGGATATTGGATTTACACTCCATAATTTGAGTCTCGGTATCAACCTCGATCTTCTTCTTCTCCCATTTATCATTTATCCCCAAAAGAATGACACGATACTGCTTGGATATCTCCCTCCTCGCGGCCCTCTCTGCCTTTTTCACCATTTCTTTTTGCCTCTTGGCAAGTTTCTTCGAGTCTTCGGTAATCTTCTCAACCTGGACCCTCAAGTCCACTATGTTTCCACTAGCTGAGCGCAAACCAACCTCAGCAGCTCCAGCTCGCCCCTCGGCAACACGGAGGTCCACCTTCAAATCCTCATTTGATTTTTCTAACACAGAAACCCGAGCTAGAGCCTCCTGGGCAGAATCCTCCCATCTCTTGGCCAAAACAGTCTGATCCTTAACCTGGCCCTGCAGAAGAGCAACCTCGCCCATCCTCTCCTCATTACGAGCAATTCTCCTCTCCAGCTCGTCCCTTTCAGCGACAAGGTCAGCAATAGTCTTAGCTGCTCGCTCCACTTCCTCAGGCTGGGTTGCAGAGCGAAAATCTTGCTCGAAAGAGGTAATCAGCTCGTAGGCAGCGGAAACGGCCTGGTAAAAAGAAGTAAAAGTTCAGCAAAGGAAAAATCAAAGCAATAAAGAAAAAAAGGGTAAAAGACAGCAAAAACTACTTGGCCCATCGCACTTGCGAACTGAATATAGCCCTCAGGCTTTTTCATGTTCCTAAGAGATGGCAAGAAGCAGGGAGATGTTTTCCATAATTGCCTAACACGCCTAAAGAGAGTTGTAAGCTGGGAGATGTTTTCCATAATTGCCTCAGGTCCGTCAAAGTCAAACCTAAAGGAATTTGGAGAAGCACCTCCGCTACCCTGAGAACGAGGTATCGCATACCTCCTTGATGTTTCCTCACCATCAAAATTATCACCACGAGATCGTTTGGAACGGGATTGCTGCTCAGCCGAATGACTTGGCTCCTTAGAGGACACCCTGGAAGTGGACCTTTGAGGACCTATAGCTCGAGCATCGAGTTGGGCGATCTCGGTTTCACCACCTATTGGCAATATGCCACCCCCACCAAGATCAGCTTCGGGCTCACGATGCTCCTCTCGATGCGCCATCTCAGCATGAATGAACTTACCAATAGCCTCTTTAACACTCTTATCAAGAGCACTAGCTGTCGTCGGGGCAGGGCGCAATCGCATCCTCTCCCTATAAGAAAAACGCGGCGGTTTCTTGGGAGGAACCATCTTGCTGGATTCGGTGGAACTCTCGCTACGAGTAAGATCAACCTGGGAGGTAGCAGGGGCAGTATTTGGCACATGGGAACCAGCCAGGGGATCAACCTCTACACGGGCTAGATCTTTGGCAACGGACTCGAGTCTCGGGATAATGGATGGAGCGGGAGCCGGAGCTTGAATTTGAAGCAGAGGAGATGGAGGTGGAGAAGCTGCAAAATCAAATAAAGGGGAGCTAAATAAAAGAAACAATTCTTAATCTAAGAAAGATAAAAACGTAAGTCCTTCCAAACCTGTAAGCTGGCAAGCAGCCGCAACGGACAGTCCGGGAGATCGACGTTCACGAGCTTGCTGAATCCTATCAAGGGAGAAACCTTTCCAGTCGGAACCCTCACCTTTGACAAGGTCGACGAGCCGCTGAACCTCAGCTGTTACTGTCTTCGAAGAATCAATTGACTCTGCACAAAGGAAAAAGGGTCACCACAATAGAACAAAATAAAAGGGGGCAACGATTAAGAAATCCCCAGAAGGAATGCTCAGGTCGATATCCGAGTTCGCGCTGACCGGTGATCTGAACCCAGGAGTGTCTAAGCACCGACTCGCCTTCAACGGATCTGCTGGAAACTCGGAAATAAAACCACTGCTCCCACCATTTGTCATCTCTCACATTGAATATAAAAACGGATCGATTGACCTTCGCCGAAAAATAGTAGGTCCTGCGAAGATGAGAATTCCCCTTGACGTTAAAGAGCTGGCGAAAGACTTCTGTATCAAAAATAACCCCAGACTCTCTAGAGCGCACACAGAGTGCGACCAGGGACCTCATCGCACTGGGCATAAGCTGTGGAAGGGCAAGCCCGATGTCACTGATGATGTTAAAAATAGCTGCTGGGATGGGAAAAGTAAGGTGACATCTCAGGAAGAACGCGGCATAACCACATGCATAACCCTCCGGGGGATTCTCCGGGGAACCATCAGCCGGCGGGATGAGCAGATCGCCGATATCAAGTCCGCATAAGGAAGAGATATTCGCAAGCTCAGCAGCCGAAATCGTGCTCTTCAAATGAGAATCGAACCGTTCAGCAAGGGGAGGAGGAGCATTCAGCTAAGAAGCAGAAGCCATTGCAGGAAAAAGCAAAGAAAATCGAGTTTGAAAAAGAAGGAAATCAACCAGAAACGATGGTAGCTGAATTTTTACAGAGAAAAATATCTCGGATAAAAGTAAAGAGTAAGGAGAAGGAGCATTCAGCTGAGAAGCAGAAGCCATTGCAGGAAAAAGCAAAGAAAATCGAGTTTGAAAAAGAAGGAAATCAACCAGAAACGGTGGTAGCTGAATTTTTACAGAGAAAAATATCTCGGATAAAAGTAAAGAGTAAGGAGAAGACAGTTCAATTAATGGAGTGAAAATGATAATAAAAAGAGAAGGGAAAAAGTTAAAAGATATCATTACCTCGGTAAGTGGGAGCTGAGGCGGCGTGGGGAGTTGAAGCAACAAGAACCGCTAATTTATATCCACTCGCCCACTCATCTTGTCACGTCCCTTAAAAATCACGCAAACGTTACAGGATCCCAACAAACTCGCCTTGCGAGCAAAAGATCAAATCAGAAGCCCGAGATTGCGAGATCGTGCCAGTTGGAGCATCAATCAAATCCCGAGATCGCAGCTCCGCATCCTCAATGACAAATCATTAAAGATGCTGGGGGCAACTGTTGGGCTAAAATCCCACACCTAAAAGTTCAGCTTGACTTAGCGTGCTTAAAATTAAGCCCGGCTCATTGAAAAGCCCGTAACACAAGCTCGCGATCTGGGAAGAGGCCGAGCACGTAGGAAAAGAAGGAGACTGTTGGAAAGAGAGCTTACAACAAGCAAGTCAAACACATTAAATGCATTCTCCCCAGGATCAAGATCACGAATTCAATTCCGAGTTTTAAATTAAGATTTAGACGTGTATATTTTCCCGAGCTTGTATAAATTAGAACGTGAGAGTCATTGTAAAAGGACCAAATTCTTGGCATAATAATACATACATATTTCTCTCAAACTGATCTAAGCAATTATTTGTTATTTCTCAAGAACATACAACCTGAAAAAGGCCAAGGATTGAGGTTGTGAGATTCTGCTCTCACATGGACCTGAAAGCGAAACCACATCATCAGTTAGAATAAAATTTCTTTTTTTAAAGCTCGGGCTACAAACACCTACTTTGGTCTACAAACCCCTACCCAGAGAAAAATTCAAGCCCCGGATATATCTTCCTACCGGGTCAAGACCGGCCACCTCGGTAGCACGAACGAAGAAGTACCTGCAAGACCACTGGTCGACCTTGCTCAATTTGGCTTCGATGAGATCCACCTTGGGCTTGAAGGAGGCATAGTACGTTCCCGGATACGCTGGGTTCCCCTTCTGCAGGGTGAGTCACCTCCACATCGCACTCTTGCCCAAGAGTCAACATCATCACCATGCCCTGAATCGTGGACGGGCAGATCTGGGAGAAGGCCAACCCCCGTCTCTTGCAATACAAAACGAGCAGGTCGGGCAGCGGGAAACGCAGCCCGCATTTCGAGAAGAAGCTCTCGTACAAACAGACGAAACCCTCGGGAGGATCCCATTGGCGTTCGCCCGACCTAGGGAGCCGAAGAACAATGGAGCTAGGAAATCCACACTCCGTCGCTAACTTCGTAAGCGACTCTGACGTGCTCCAGGTCGGCGACCCACCCAGATCGTAGGAGACCGGGGGAGGCTTCAAAGCCCTTGGTTTCTGAACCCCTCCGGTTCGGCCACCTCGCCGACCGCCCGGATTGACGCCGCGACCACCGGAGGGGTGTCTCCCAGTCGCCATCCTCCCCAGACGAGCCCCACGGTGAGCAGTCCCCGATATCGAGGGGGCAGACTGTGCCCCGCTTTCTTCGCCGCGACGAGGGGAAGAGGTACGCTCTGTACCTTCATTCGGCGAAGAAGAACTCGCCGGCGAGTCATCCCGGTCGCTGAGAGATGCCGATTCGCCACTGGATTCAACCCTGGGCCTTCGCAACATCGACGCCATCGCACAAATCGAAGAAGGAAACTTCCGAACAACCGAAACCGACGACGAAGAAAGGGAGAAATCGAGTCCCGGACAAAATTTTTACAGAGGGGAAGAAGAGGTTACCTTTAACTTATGCGCAGGAGAGTAAAAATAAAAAAGGAGGAAGAAGGAAGAAGAAGGGTTTAAATAGGAGAGGAAGGGAACAATGAATCGACGCCTGGACACGTGTCAAAGGGGCGCGATCTCCAAAAACCTAATGATGGCGTCTCTTCGGTTTCCTCGAGCAAAAAGCATAAACCGCCTCGAGAAACACGAAGCGTCCTTCACACGCCCACGCGTGAACAGTACGCGCAGAAAGTGGAACGTCGCTTCGGTCTCCCACGCGTGACCAACACGCACGAACAATCTTCGGATCTTCAGGAAAATCGACACGTGTAGGCAATTATTCGCGCCCAAACGACAGCATCCCGAGCTCAACTACAGAACTTTGAAGCACCGACCTGAGATGCGCCGAGCTAAAACAGGATCAACTTCGATGCATTCGCCACACCTCATGACACCGAACTGGGGAGGGGGAGCGGCTATTGTTGGAGGTGGGCCTAGCACCCCCAATTAGCTGGGCCCATCTCAGCAAAAGGCCCTTCTCGATTAAGCCAGCTAAAGGTCACCGCTTGACCAAGGGAGACATCGAGCTGATACCCCGAGCTCCCACCTCAAACTTATCCCGAGCTCCCAAGAGCGCATCCCGGGCTCGCGCTGACACCTCACCAACTCTGCACAGAGAGACCAAAGGGGAAGATGACACGTGGAGGGGAGCTCGCTGAACAGTGTACTACCTTCGTAGGAGTATGGCGCTGGGCTCAACACCTCACCAACTCTGCACAAAGAGACCAAAGGGGAAGATGATACGTGGAGGGCAGCTCGCTGAACAGTGTGCTACCTTCGTAGGAGTATGGTGTCGGGCTCATAGTAACCTATCCACTAAAGAAGTTGGAACACGCCTCTCGAGGCACCTTACCCGCGAAAAGCGATGAAAGCGCCACGTCACCCCAGAACTTCGGGGAACAGGGAGTCAACCCCTGCTATATATACCCCTTAGCATGCATTTATTTGGAAATTTCTTTTTGGACTCTCTTTCTCCTTAGACTCGGTACCCGAGCTCTCTGTATTTACATCTTGACAACGCAGTTTAGAACGCCGAACTGAATTCCTGTCAGAATTAGTTCGTAAGTCTAAACCGTTTATCTGTTTTGATCATTAATACAATAAACACGATCCCCGACCTGTTCATCAACACTCCCGATCTTCCCCGAATTAAGTTGGCTTGTTCTAATTGACGAAAATCTCGCCTCCTAAACACCCACATTTACCCTAATATCCTCTAAACACACTTAGTGATCATCCGGATCAGAAATAAACTGGAATTATCCATGCGGTATGAGCAGCTACTCAACTATGAGCATCTTTATAAACTTGTAGGAGAGTGCAGAGACATTTAAGATGTACCACCAGTTGATGACAAATCCATATTTGGTTTTGAGTTTTTTTTGTGAAGAGGACTTATGAAATAGATTATACAGGATGTGAAATTGACTGATGAGTAATTGAGAGAAAGAGTTTTGAGGTACATTAGTGGCAAAAGCAGTGTGTCATATGACGAGAAATCAATCTTTATCAACTGGGATCTCAACTGGAAAATGCCTAGTCATGATGAAACCAGTAGACGATGTTTCCTCTAGTGCTAACGCAAGCACAATCTCCTGTTTAAAATTTTTATGCCCTCCATTACTGTAACATCCTGGGCCCGGCCCATTTGAGAATGGCTTAAATGAATTAATTTGGCTATCTATGTCACCAAAGTGCACTTACCTTTTCCGATCACTTGCCCGAAAGAACTCCAGAGTTAAGCGTGCTTGGGCTGGAGTAGTCTAAGGATGGGTGACCTTCCGGGAAGTGATTCGTGGTAGCGTGTGAGTGAGGACAAAACACGGAAAAATGTCACGTGGTGATTGCAGGGTCAGTAAATTACTCGGTCGGGCCTACAAAAAATAACGCACCGACCGTCGGACAGGGGTGGGGCCCATGAGCCCGATAGAGGGATGGGTGACTCACCGGTAGGGGCGGACGGGGCGTTACAAGTGGTATCAGAACTCAGGGAAGTCAAACCAATTCTGTCTCGGGAGACAATCTTGGGGTTTGAGGGTTATGGCTGCTCCGGTTATGAGTCGGAACCTAACAAGATGCGGAATTCGGGGACGAATTCCCGTTAAGTGGGGGAGAACTGTAACATCCTGGGCCCGGCCCATTTCAGAATGGCTTAAATGAATTAATTTGGCTATCTATGTTACCAAAGTGCACTTACCTTTTCCGGTCACTTGCCCGAAAGAACTCCAGAGTTAAGCGTGCTTGGGGCTGGAGTAGTCTAAGGATGGGTGACCTTCCGGGAAGTGATTCGCGGTAGCGTGTAAGTGAGGACAAAACACGGAAAAAGGTCACGTGGTGATTGCAGGGTCAGTAAATTACTCGGTCGGGCCTACGAAAATAACGCACCGAGCGTCGGACAGGGGTGGGGCCCACGAGCCCGATAGAGAGATGGGTGACTCACCGGTAAGGGCGGACGGGGCGTTACAAGTGGTATCAGAGCTCAGGGAAGTCACACCGATTCTGTCTCGGGAGACAATCTTGGGGTTTGAGGGTTATGGTTGCTCCGGTTATGAGTCAGAACCTAACAAGATGCAGAATTCGGGATGAATTCCCGTTAAGTGGGGAAGAATTGTAACATCCTGGGCTCGGCCCATTTGAGAATGGCTTAAATGAATTAATTTGGCTACCTATGTCACCAAAGTGCACTTACCTTTTCCGATCACTTGCCCGAAAGAACTCCAGAGTTAAACGTGCTTGGGCTGGAGTAGTCTAAGGATGGGTGACCTTCCGTGAAGTGATTTGCGGTAGCGTGTGAGTGAGGACAAAACACGGGAAAATGTCACGTTGTGATTGCAGGGTCAGTAAATTACTCGGTCGGGCCTACGAAAAATAACGCACCGACCGTCAGACAGGGGTGGGGCCCACGAGCCCGATAGAGGGATGGGTGACTCACCGGACGGGGCGGACGGGGCGTTACAATTACTTCGTAAGCGGGATGAGAGAATACGGTTGCCATTTACTGCTTTTATGTATGACAAAAAAAAATTGTAGAGGTTGTTGTACTGGTGAAACTCAAGACCATCACTAGGCCTATGCATAAAAACCGGAACCGAAATATCCGAACTGGAAATTGTAGATGGTCCATCACTTTGTAATATATATGATACCTTCCTGTTGAGAATGCATGGATTAGTCTGTGTCGGTGATACAAAATGAAAAGATTTCTTAATACTAAAGGAGCCTGTGAAATCTCAAATATATATAGGTAGCATAACCGAAAAATGTATTATCATAGGAGAGAAGAGAAGAGAGTTTATCCACTTTCTGAAATTGTAGTTTTTACATAGCATGAGATGTCTATTTATAGACACAAAAAAGAGTATAAAATAATAAAAGTAAGAGGATATAAAACAATAATTTTTTTTGGGTAATGAGATTAAAACCCAACATTACAGCTCACTCAAGAGAAGACCGAACATCCACACCCTCATCTTCATTCATTGTACAACTTTATTTTTCTTACTTCTCTTCCACATCACCAATCTTTTATCACTTGTCTTACAAAAGATGAATGGAAATTGTTTACAGTCTCGTCAACCTTTTTAGATTTTCGGATGAGCCGAAAACTTGTTGCCTTTCTTGTGGTTCGAATCCTCACCGGCTTGTCCCCGTATGTAGTGATAAATCATCGAGGAACCATATTGTGTCTGATACAAAGAGATGAAGGGTGATCTAATAAAGACCCTAACTTTTGATACAATAGAAACGGAACCCATATTTCTTGGTCCTCCGCGGGTACTTGTGGATTCAAGAGTATAAGAAGAGGAACACCTTTTGCTGCGAGTTTACCATATTTAAATCCATCATCGAGCAGATCCATCATTGTACATTGAAGGCTTTTTTTATTGGCAAGCAAAGGTTCCAAGAAATGCAACAGTTATCCCTAACCCCAAAGCCAAAGATTATTGTTCCTCCTGCGTATACACCTAAGTGCAGACAGAGAACTCGAAGAAAATAAACAAAAAATTCAAACAAAAAATTGAACCCAACTTCTAGTGAGCATGAGTTCTGTCATATATATTTGTTACCTCAAATAGTATCTGTCATTCGAGCCCAATATTCCCGATTCTGTAGTCTTTTAAATCAGAAAAGCATATCAAACTAGAAACAGGTACCAAAAAGACAAAAGAAAGGAAGGTATAACATCCCAGTCATCGAGAGATACAATGAAAAAGTGTAAAAGTTATACAGTTTTACCTACCTCAACGCTTTTGACCCCTTAACAAATAACCGATGGAGATTGGGTAAGGTCTCAAGCTCTTAGAATAGCTGTGAACCGGGTTGAAAGACAATTTTCATCCATGAATTTTTTAACAAGTTCCAAAAAAACACACATGCTCATGAAACTAAGGGGATGTCACAATTTCTACCTCGTGAGTTTGCAAAGTTCCTGGCCCCAAGACATAGAGACAACACGTTTATCTCAAACTAGTACTGGCGAATGGGGCTTCTCGACACC
Organism: Eutrema yunnanense; assembly: GCA_002933935.1. NCBI lineage: Eukaryota > Viridiplantae > Streptophyta > Magnoliopsida > Brassicales > Brassicaceae > Eutrema > Eutrema yunnanense. The sequence continues at coordinate 437,956 of PKML01043653.1, read as the reverse complement.
CTTCTGTGACCAGACCTTCCATGAGGAGACCGTGACCTGCTTCGATCCCTACCCTCTCTCCCACTCCTGGATCTCCTGTCATAAGGCTTTCTATGATCTCTACCACGGTCTCTGTGTCTGTCACCATCTCTGTCCCGATCCCTATCACGATATCTTTCTCTATCAGTAGAACCACTCCTCTTAACCTCGCTTTCTTTCTCCCTAGGTTTCCTCTTATCATCTGCTTCTTTTCCTCTGACTAGCCTTTCTTCTTCCGTTCCTTTATCTTTAGCAGCCTACAATTAAAAAAAGCATCGGTATCCCCATCGTCCATGGAATAACAAATTACATGAAGCAAAATTCAAATATTCATTCAGGGACTTACTTTTTGTTCAGCAAGAAAATCCCGGACCATGCCATAGCCAACATGCTGCTTCCCAGTGACATGAGACTGAGTCCTTTCTACAGCATCATTAGCCACAAGGAATGAACCACAAACCTCACACAGTGCCATCTTTTTCTCCTGTGCCATCGCTAGTACTTTGTCATTTGGTCGTTGTAACAACACTGTCTTCTCAGTATTAAGCACTTCCACCTACCAGAGTTGCCAAAAGATAAGCACTCAATGCACAAGATTCATGAACATAGTAAAGGTGTAACTGTAAATAGGGAGGAATCAAAGCAGATCACCATATTACAATATTCATTATGATTGTCAAAACTTGAAACTCATTATTTTAGTTTCTTTAAAACTCAACAACATGGTAAATGGTTAACAGAATAGTACCTTCCTCATTAGCGCTTCAGCTTCATCCACTTTGCCTTCTTCACCAAGTGCTTCCACTTGTTCCAGAAGGTTCTTAACTTTCTCCTCGAGAACAGACAACTGTTCAGCCTTTTCTGCAGATAGAAAGGGTGGTGGAGGAGGTTCAACATCTTGTGCAAGGCGTTCTCGTCCACGCCTTACTTTCCTGTCAAGATCATTCACCTGTAACCAATTCCAAATCTTAGCGTAGAGAATAAAAATCGATTCTAATGAAAAAGTAATAGGAATGGCAAGCATTACGCACCAACTTCTCGCAAAACTGAACAAGCTCAGCCTCGAATTTAGGAACATAGGAATCATGCCTCGGCGAGTTCTCAAAGCTGAGCCAAAAACACCAAAACTTAGACTTAGTGAGATCAAAAAGGCATTCTCAAGTAGGCTTAATATTAACACCTACAGATAGACGAACATAAACAGTAGAACCAACAAAACGAAATAACTATCTCACAAGAATCAATTCGACTATTTATTTGAGAAATTGCTTATTCAAATGAGGCATAACTATCTCAAAAAAATCGATTCAGATTCATAAACTGATACTTGAAACGTTACCGAATCTCTGAAATCAAATAAACATTACGGAGAATCCAATCAAGCCTCACCTCTCTTTCAACTTTGGATCATGAATTCTCGAGCATGCTCCTGAAAAAGAAACACACGGACAAAAAAAATGAAACTGCTTGATTCCTCCCTATTATAGAAAAAAGAAGAATCAGACGAAGCAGTGAACTAACCAAGATCGCTTTTGGTGTTGACGAAGAGGTCATGAGGACAGAATCGAACCATATAGAATGCACAGACCTCTCTGTCGTCCCACTTAACCTCCTTGAAACCTCTTCTCTCTTCGTCGGTCAGATTACGAGCTGCAAAATCGAGACAAATCCATATTCATTATTGGCTAATTCAACAAAAAAATAAAGCTTCCGAGGGCTCAATTTCGGGGATTGCTCTTCGAAAACTCACCTGCACCCATAAGTTCATCCAACAGAGCTCGTTGAGCATCCATGGCGGGCTACGAAGCTATCGAACAGAATAGAGAGAAAGCACAAGCAGTTTCTGGAGATTTTCGAGAGGATGACGAACAAAAGTGCGGAAGGAGTGATGATTAGGGTTTCGTTCGCCACGAACTCCGTCGATTTGTAAACTGTATATGTCCACCTAAGCAGGGAAACAAATTACACACATGATCTTATTCTATTAAAAAGGATGATATACCATTTAAACCCACACTATTAACGATTTTATTCAGACTAATTAGGTCTATCTAATTTTTCCATCTTCCACAAAGTTGTTCAATCCGGATATCGGTTCGGTATTTTCAATTTTTCGGTTCACAAAAAATAGCTATTGTATTGATTTAATATATGGTTATTTGGAGTGATTTGTATTAAAATAACAAATCTTATGTTATTCAAACATGGAATTTTAAAATTCAATCTAATATTTGGAGTGATTTGTATTAAAATAACAAATTTTACGTTATTCAAACATGAAATTTTAAAATTCAATCTAGTATTTGGAGTGTTGTATTAAAATCACAAATTTTATATTATTCAAACATGAATTTTAAATAGTATTTTAAAATTCCATATTATTGAACTAGTGATTTGTAAATAAATCTTCAATTCGACGGTTATTGGAAACTTTTGTTATACTTCGATCCGGATACTTTTAGTTTTCGGTTTATTCGGTAACTTTTGTTTAATTTAATTTATGAAACTAGTTCGACTATAACCCCTGACTATAACTAGACGGTTTCTACTAGTTAGATTTTTTTTTAAACTCGAGTTTGACTCATCTCTGCCTATAATCTTCTATGTTATGAGAGGCCGAGAACGACATTGAAAAGAGAACCATATGTGCAATGGATGCCGCTCAATTGCAATACTTCAAGTAATACTTTTCATTACGTTCCCGTTTCGATATCCGAAATGGACTATGAATGGTTCTATGATAGATATTGTATTTTCACTTGTTTTCAATATATTAAATAAAAAAAATATCAACTTACAAAGTATAACTAAAACTGTATTTTCTTACTGCTTTCTTAAAAGTGTCACACTTAGTATTGTGTGAAACTTGTCTTTCTGTATAGGCATCAAAACTTTCACAATGTGTTGTAATACGATATGACAATTTGTTAGCATAGTCTCGTAGACACCAGAGTATGTTTGAGTTTGGACCACCAGAATTGAAAGAAAGATTTGAGATACTGACTAGTCGAAACTGATACGACGCATCTTACAGACAAGATTAGCCGTAGGGAAATCGAGTTCACTACCAGCTTCAGTTTTCATCACATCTTTGAGCTGATCTCTTGGTGTAGCCAAGCACGTCTGAAAAGTTGCAAGAACAGGTGGAATTGGCATGGACAAAGCCGAAAGCACATTGCTCAAATACTCTATATCTACAGAGAGTTGTTGTGCTCCTCGGTCTGAAATGTATTGGATTCCTCTCAGTTGCTCCATGTACAGAGCCGTTGCGCCTTCTGCTACCTGTTTTTTAGTTTTTTTCAATGGTTAAGGTCTTGGTCTATTGCGATTCGAGGTTGACACTAAAACTAAACAGACTTACCTTGAACATCCACTCGGTTGCCAAAAATTGAGCATCCTCGTTGTTTGAATCGCCATTGCTTGAGATTCCTTCAGCTAGAGGCTCAAGCTGCTGAGGCAAAGTAAGGAGATATTCTCCAACACTTGTAACATAAGACTGAGGGTATGAGCTAAAGTTTGGTAGAGGAAAAGCGGTTTGTTCCTCGACTGAAGACCAGATTGGTAGGCGAGATACTTCCCCAAGGCGTTGCCTCACTTTTGATATGAGGATGTCATAGACAAGTTCGTTGACTGTATCGGCAAATGCAGAGACTCTCTGAGATGCCAAAGGCAGTGCATGGAACCGTGGATCTTTGGACTGCAACAAACCAAATGAAAAAGGAAACGATACACATGAATATTGTACAGTAAATTCAGAATCTTTGTAAAATTTAGACTATGCTTTTTCAGTACCTGCTCCAACAGGTTTAGGAGTTTGTGAGCCTTCTCTGGAACATCAACCAACCGAATAGCTGCCACATCCAGGGAAGCTCGTCCAGCCATAGACAAGTCTCCAGCTGTTTGTTCACTTGTCAAATGTGACAGGTTCTGATCCAACTTTGTGCCAAATAATGAGATAGACAAGCTGGAGTTCAATCTAGCTAGAGTAGCTCTCAAAGAAGCTTCAAATACAGAAGACCTGCTCGTTAGACAATCAGCCACAGTAAGTATTTGCAGAGCTCCCTGGACAATGGACCATTCCTCATTTGAAGTCAAGTCCATCTTGCGAGAGCTCTCCCTTTTCTCTGCACTTCCCTCTTTCTTTGAACTTACTCCATCACCTGTACCATCTACTCCAAACACAACTCTCAAAGATTTGAGTGTTTCCTGAAGCATAGAGATATACTGCAGCATTATGTCATCAAGTGCAAGTATCAGCTCGTCTGCCTCTGAGCCGCCAGTGAAGCCGATACACCTCTCAACCGCAGCTTCAAGAAGAACAACAACTTGGGGAATAGACTCTTCCATCCTACGCACTGTTTCGCTGAGTTCAATTCCTTGAGCTCCAACACCACGTGTAACGGCCCCTCTCAGATCCACCACTGCGATCTCGGAAGACAAAATAGCACGTTCCATCTTCCCATACCTAAAGCATTATCAATTCTAATGTCACAAGCAGCCTTGAAGAACCATTGAAGAATGAGACAATCCATAAATGCTAGAAATGGACAAAGGACATGGGGAACAGAGAACTACAGAACATGAAAACTTACCTTTGCTTAAAGGATTCAAAGGGTGAGTACACAGCCTTCAGTGTATCTATCAAGACCCTAAGTTCAGATTCAGCAAACAGGTGCTGAATATTTCTTGCAAAGGACCCAGTTACGTTGTGCAGGTCAATCAGGGCCTCAAGATGCTTGGTCTGCATATCAATACCCTTGGGCAAGTCTCCGGATAATAGATCCATCACACCTTTTTTAAGAAAAACATCAGAAGTGTCAGTACTCTCCTCGATACACAACTATAGATGTGAGACAAACAAAAATAATCCTAACTGTTTGGAAAATTTGCAACCATTACATGAAAAACGGTTACAAATAAATTGTATAATATGAAGAGTTCAGATTTCCTTCAAGCCTCTCTTGCAAATTGACAGATTCATGACATTGGCTACCGTGCACATAAATAACAAACCAAACAAGAACAACCGAAAACAGTAGCTCATGTAAAGGCAGAAGAAACTAATATTTTTAGACCTATCTAGCAAAGCATGAGGACAGAGGAGTAGAACCACCAAGGAAGCAACGCAATCCCAATCCAGCTTGGTAAAAGGATTGGTCTAAGAAGGAAAATCTGTAATCAAAATGCATTGACATCATATCCAACCTTTAGCGAGTGTTTTTGTTTCAGGAACAGCATCTCCTGTTGCAAGGTTAAGACGAGAAACAAAACTAGCCCCCAGTACTCCCATGGTTTCAACCAACAGCTTTGGGACGAGAGTCATGTAGTCATCAGGAAAGGCAACCATACACCTGAACAATCATGAAAGCAAAATCAAATGATTAGGTATAAAGGTCTCACATACAGTTACAGGAAGGGCCTGTATTTAGTTACTGTAACAATGGTACACAATTACCATTTCCACTCCTGCTCAAGATAGAGAAGCAACTCATCGTAAAAGCTTGGCAGCCAACTGGCAAAGGATGTCTGAGGTGATGTCAATTGAAACTCATCGCCGCTAGACAACCGTTGGCTTTCACTTCTCTCACTGGCAAGCTTGTTGGCCCTTTGTTTCGTGTCAAAATCCCCCCAGAGTTGTTTTATTGGCTTTAGTCGGACTTTTGAATATTGCAACTCCAGAGACTTGAATCTCCCAATCCGGATGAGAATTCCTCGCAAATCTTGGGCAACATCAACCTGCCAAGTTTGGAGAAAGGCTTTTCAGTCCAATAATACCAACAAAGACAACAACCTAAATTATTTGGGTTTTCTAGATATTTGGATTCCAACCTTGTGATATGTTAATGCATCAGTAAGACGTGGCTGCACCATTGCCTCCAGCCTATCCTCCAACACTTCTAGTTGCTTCCTAACATTAGCAAATTCTGCAACCTGTTGACCAAAATTGGAGTTGAGTGAGTGACGATAGAAAGACTTAAACCGTTACACTGCTCAAGTTGGTGTTTAGTAGTACCTCTCCAACAGCAGACAAGCAATTTCTCATGCTGGCAAGAGTTTCTGCAGCACGAGGAAGATCACCACTAGCAAAAACATCCTCAACCGTCGAGCTTAACTGAGTTAACCCAGCAGCATCCTGTCCATATACCAGAAAGAAGAGAATCAATTGCAGCATCCTGTCTACATGATGGATTCACAGAATTACTATACATACTGACCTGTAGTGTTTTGTAGGCAGCCTCCATTCTCTGTTTGACATTGTCCACTCTAGCAAGGGTAGCTATACAATCTGCTGAAGAACCCTCTGCCTGCAAGTACCGATATCGATAAGAACACGGATTACTAAACTCTATTGAGAATGAATCATAATAGCACAGTTTAAAGAACACCCAAAACTAAAATTACTAAAAAAGGAACAGAATTCAGGTTGAATCAGATCATTTGCAAGAATTATCGTCTAACTAGTATAATATGTTCCTCTCTCTCGCCTTAACCCATAATTCATGCATCACAACTTGTGATCTAATCTGATATAAAAATGCTCAGTGTGACGCTAGAGGAGATCTAAGCAAAAGCTCAGATTAAGTCTCCAAACGAAAGCGCACAATCGAAGAATCCAAAGAGTCAGCACAATGCGTACCTTCTTGAGTTTCTGAAGGATTCCGGCAACCGAACCACGCAGAGACACCGCATCATCACGGAGGCGAAACACGTCGCGAGTGGCGCGAGGGACACGAAGGAGAGCACCTCCGCTCTGCTCTTCGAGAGACGCTCCGATCTCCTCGGAGGCAATCTGGAGCTTCATTTCCAGATCCACAAGGTGTTTCTCGAGCGAGTCCTGCGGGTGACGCGCTTGGCACGACGAGTTAACCCACCGCTTCGCATCGAACTTCTCATCTGAGAACGGACCCAGATCCAGCATCATCCTCGATTACCCGAATCCCACGGGATCGACTCCGTTCTTCCCTCAGTCTCTCTATGATGATGTTGAAGAGAAGAAGATCCTCTGAATCGAAGAAGAAACTAAACCAAATCAATCTAAACCAACTTGAAATTCGGTTTTCAATCGGTACAAATCTTCAATCTATACAAAACCGAACCGAAGAGAAACCTTAATTCACAAATCTAGGCCCAAAAGTTATGGGCCGTACAGAGAAGAATAATATGGGTGTTAAATCTCAAACTATATGATTTTGGAAAGGCAATTAAAATGATGAGTAGGATTTATTTTTGAATCGATCGTGGTATAAACAAGTATTGACGAATTCAATTTATATTGATTGAATGAGTACAAAGTATCTTGAAGAGATGAGTTACAGAAAAAGCTCGAAGAGCAAAGTATGAATTCGATAAAAAGAATCAGATGTGTAAAACTAAGTGTATCTCTCTTTGAAGTTTTAACCATCATTGCGTATCTCGAGATCTCGTGCGCCACGTGATTGCCTTAAGCCTCAGAATGGCTCCGAACCTTTAGAAGATATCTTTAACTGATTCAGCTGATTTAATTGATTGGTTCTACGTTAGCTCGGAGCTCGCTGGATCGATGTCGAAGTGGGCCTTTGGTGTATATGTGAGCTACGGGTGGGCTTAATGCTCGTTAATGGGCGGACTTTGTCTTTGGCCCATTCTTTAGATTGAATTACTGTTCATCAGCGACGCGTAGGCTGGGACGTGAAAGAGAAAGACGAGGCGTTGTACCTGAGGATCGATATGCCAGGGCTTAGCAGAGAGGATGTGAAACTTTCTCTGGAACAGAACACGTTTGTGATCAAAGGAGAAGGTAAAACAGAGGAAGATGTTTCCGGCGATGGACAGGGGTTTACAAGGAGGATAGGATTACCGGAGAAAGTATACAAGACGGATGAGATCAAAGCGGAGATGAAAAACGGAGTGTTGAAAGTGGTGGTCCCTAAGATGAAAGAGGAAGAGCGTAACAATGTTCGCCACATTCATGTCGACTAGAGTTTTGCTTGCTCTCTCTGTGTACAGTGGTGTTTCTTTCGGATATCCATAAGTTCCTGATAGAATCAATTTATGAAAAGTAGAAGAACTCTCTTGTGGATACGGAATCGCACACCAAGTTTTTTGTAAGGATTTTTAGGGAAGAACTTTTGATGGGCTAGTTTCTATCTATGAATCAAAGATATAATTTGGATATAAACTCGACGAATTGGATTTAGTATTGAATCGATAAGGATCTGTGTTACAAGTAGATAAATCTCGCAGAGATTTTACAAATATTCGGTATTTTTAGCTAGAAAATGATTGTCCCTTAAACCTAAGCCGCGATACCTCTTTATACTCTCGAGCGAGCTGAACTACTTCCGGATCTCGCGTTATCACGTATGCCTTGAATCTAGGAACCGCCTTTGACTTCGTCCTCGCAAATAACGGGTCGTTAAGATTCGTCCTTGCGAGCTCCAGATACTCGTGGCTCGATTTATTGGGCCATGCTTATGTGTTTAAAGAATGTGTAATTATGGGGCCCTTAATGGGCCAGATCTTGCAGATCGGGATCTGGTACCAACATCTCTTGTAAATGATTGAATAATACGAAATCTGTATAAAGCTCTCGATTACAAATAGAAAATCCCAGATGCATTGAGAGAGAAGACGATCTCATAACGATCGACATAGAAAGCTCTTTACAAACTACAAAATGCATGAAAATGAAAGCCTCCGTCTCTTCTCAAGTCTTTGTTTCCATCCTTTGAACTTATTCTTCGACTTCTCCCTCTTTAAATCTTCAATTCATCCTTCACATTACTCTTCTTCTTCCTGTAATATATCTGATGAAGCTTATCAGTTCCATCTCTAAAACCATGGAGCTATATATTTGGGAATCTAAGAAATGCAATTATCTTATGTGGATTATGGATCAAATGCTGAACTGAAGTCCCTAAAGTTTGGAGATGTTTCTGGAAGTAGCACTGTCATTTTGAGAATTCGTTCCCGTTCAAATAATTATATGTTTGAGAATGTTTTATTTAGGATCTGTTCGTTTGTCTGCCGCAGCCGGCCAAAATTTGAATTCACATTTCACAAATTATAAATTAGATCATAGTTGAATTAAAAGTACATTTTGCCAAACTGTTCAACGGCGTCGTTTTTTCTTCTTCTTCGCCGTCCTCCTCGTGCTCTTGTGGTTATTCTGAGATTTTGAATTTCGATTTCGGTAATTGGATTCGATTCTTTTTTTTTTGTTTTTTTTTAGTTTTTTGTTTTTTTTAGTCGTATATTATTAGCTCAGTTGCTGGCTCCACTTGACTAAAGTGAATCACGTTTTAATGTGTAAGCATATCTTATGGGGCATAAAATTATTAATGTAATCATAAATGTACAAAGTTCATAAAAATTAAATTTAAATTAAGTGAAAAACTATCACTATCATATTTTACTATAAAAAAAAATTAAATTTAAACTATACTCCCTCTGTTTCACAAAGAGTGTTATTTTAGAGTAAATTTTTTGTTTCAAAAAGATTGTCATTTTACATTTTCAATGCAATTTTTCAAACTAATTCTCATAATTATCCTTTACCCAAAGCTAAAAACTTTTGTATTTATATCATTTTGAATTAATTATGGGTATATTAAATATGAGCATATTAGTATAATTTCAAAATTTCTTAATTTGTGTAAAAAGTGTCAAAGTGGCACTCTTTATGAAACATAGTGAGTATTGTTTATCAAAAATATTAAAGTATAAAATTCATAAAAATTAAATTTGAATTAAGTGAAAAACTATCATTATCATATTTTACCCCCCCCCCCCAAAAAAAACTATAACTAGCGGCAGGCAAACGAATAGACCTGCAACCAGTCGCAGCGTCCAACCGCGCGACAGGCAAACGAACAGACATGCGACCGGTCGCAGCGTCCAGCCGCGCGGTAGGCAAACGAACAGACATACGACCAGTCGTAGAAACCAGCCGAGCGGCTGCCAAACGAACAACAACAGCCACATCTGGTCGCACTGTTTGGCCGCAAACCGCAGCCGCAACCGCCTGCGGCAGACAAACGAACAGACCCTTAGTCTAACCGGGATTATAAAGACGGATTGGGTATTCAAATTATCCGTTTAAAAAGTTATTTTTTCAAAATTAATACAAATTATTTTAACACGTTTAAAATTTTCCAATTTTTAAAAAGTTTTTCGAAATTATTCGAATTATCTAAAATATCTCGGACTTTTACTTAAAATAGTGAAATTTTCTTAACCACCTTTTTCATCTTGCATGACTACGATCAATGGTATGCTAGCTCTGTTATGCTGCCAGCATTACACTTAACAATCTTAAGCTATTCATTTTTCCATCGTGAAGTTTTCTTCTTAACAACATCATACACTTCTTGCGCTTCCGTATTCCTCACGCTAAAATAATATGCCTAGTCTTAAAGTCATAATGGTTCTTTTGGATAACAAGTAAGGACCAAGCTTGTGACCACTTGGATTTCTTTTTAAAAGACTGGCTTATTAGCAGTTCTCACCTTTCAATATAGGAATTCATGACTGGATACAAGCTGATTGCCGGCCCGGAATTATATGACGCCTAAAGCACATTTACAAAATGATGTCTTTTACCATAACTAACCATTATATATACCAAATAAACTTATCTCAAATTGATGCCCCTAAAATTTTAATAAAATTTGGCGCCTAAAGCCGTTGTTTTACGAGCTTTAGCCCAGGACCAGCCCTGCGTTGCACACATGGTCAGATCACGGTGTTGATGTTGCGGGTCCCTCTACAGGCTCCTGATCCGTTGGACTGGGGCGGGTTCAGGTGATGATAAAATTATTTTCCAGGTATATATTCGATGCGCAGTTGGTATTTCTGGCCGAATTGATAGGTCATTTAGTTAGTTTTCTGCATCGAATGAAAAGAAAACATTTGCATATATGTATCTGTGAAGCAAGAGCTGTCATCAAGAAACTGATGGATTCAATTTGCCTGAACTAATGGCCGTTTCTTGTTCACTTGTCTGAACATGTGGTGTATTTAAGTGATGAATGTTACGAGATGCCAAATTGTGTTAGTTGTAATATTATTGACTTGATATTAAGACCTACTGCGGCTCAATTTTGTTTGCAGGACCTGCAAAGAACAGATTATGTTTCTGTAACAGTGAACAATCTTCTCAATGTGTGATGATGGTTTGCCTAGAAGTAATGAACCCCCTTCCATTTCGAGCGCTCAGGCATACGATGAACGGATCAGGAAACCTCCTTGACATTTTGAAGTGTTGTTCTGCTATAAATAGGAGGCATTCTTGCAACAGACTTTTCAAGAGGAAGAGGCTGTAGAGTAGCTCATGTGGGATAAATAAAGCTCCAATATTTGAAGAGTCATGGTGGTCCGTTAAAATACCCTGTTGAAGGCTTCATTCTCTGGAGGTAGTAGTAGTCTATGTGAATGCACTTTTGGACTGATACTACCTCCACTTGTATAAGAATGTGAAATGTTACAACAAAATAAAAAGAAACTACATAATGTTTTGTTATCGATCCAATAGATTTTCTGTTGTATCATCAAATTGCTCGACTGATTCCTTAAAGCTGGGTCCTCTCTGTCTACTCTATATCGGCTTCTTTAGCTTGGATTTGCAGGTTTCATGGCTACTTGGAACAGAGGAAAGACATTCTCAGGGAACATTCTTGGTCCAGATGTTGGGTTCTTGGTTCTTGAAGCTCTTTTGCTTTATACTAACATGTGTTATTCGTTTAGAAACAGGCAGGATTTGTGCAACTCAAGAGGACTTTTTGAAGACAAGATGTCTCGTTGATTGTGTCAAAGCTCAAAAAAGTGGTGTTTACTTAAATCCGTAAAAGAGGCAGACAACAGTCATCGTCAACCTCCAAACCATTCTCGAGGCAGACAAAAACGATAAGGTAATTAAATTAATGCCTTCAAAAAGCGCTTTAAGTTTATCACATATGATATAATAATGCAATTCAGAACTAGCTTGCATTTTCTTAAGAGATACTTTCCAAATTCTGAAAAACTAAGTAACATTTTCTTTTTGGAAAAAACGATTTTACCCTTACTTGTTATTGGTGCGTGTACTATACACCGTTGATCTGCGCAGTACTATATATGAGTACGACTGGAAAGTCAACGCGTGTACATTACCCAAAATATTACTTATTTTTTCAATTTTTATAAAATGTTAGTACACAAACTATGTTTTCATTAATTGACCTTACACGCAACAACCATTTTCTTAATAGAATATTTTACCGTGTTTTGGAGAATGGTAAGTTTTTACGCGCAAAACTTATGTTGGTCGGTAAGTTTTGGAGAATGGTCAAATGAGATGTGTGGAGAGACAAGAAGTAGTAAATCACTCGTTTTTCACCGAGGTTTTATATGTCCTTTTCCTTTTGTTTTTATTCTCTCTTTTTGACTCATCTTTGGCTTTTCCCACACATTCATCTGGATTGATAATTAAAAAAAAACACTTGTTTATTCTGTGTTTTTTTTCTTGGTATGGAGTTTTCAAATATTTATGTGTGAACTTGCTCACATATTATATAGTGACTACTACCTACTAAGTGTTTTTACGTTTCATAATCGTTAAGTCTTGTGACCGTTTTCTGTTGTGACCAATGAGCTCAGCTCATGCTGCTTCGGTCCTTCTATTGTTTCTGCTTTTGCATCTTTCGGATTCTCGTCACCTCGACAATGTTCACATCAAAGATTCTCGGTTTTCGCTTGGCAAGGTTCTTGATTTTAATTTTTACTTCCGCGTTCTTACGTTTTAGCGGAATCTGTCTTTCATCTTCTAAAAACTATAATGCCTTTTTTGTTTTGTCTGTGGTTTAGGATCAAAATGTTATCTCCTCTAGTTTGACATCTAAAGAACCAGTTAGAGTTTCTCGGTTTGTGCCGGGTGCAGTGAAGCACCGCCATCGTCGGCCGCCGCTCTTCTTTGCAGATTATCCGAAGCCGTCCACTCGGCCTCCACGTCATAACTGAAACCTCTCTCTCTCTTTTGTTTGTCATCTTTAGAAGTTTTTGTATGTGAGAGAGTAAATAGGTCCTTAACAATTTTCTTAATATGTTTCCAAATGTGGATTTTTTTGTTTTGTTTCTTTGAAGTATAGGTTCATGTTTCTCATCTGACGAAGTCTATCTATCTCGAAACTGTTTTTATAAAAAGACGTTGATATATATATTTTTTTTTTGCTAAAAGGGTATTCAATTTAATAACTAGAAATGTTACAAGCATTCAAGTCATAGTTTAGTAGCGAAATATAGAGAATAAAGATTAGCTTACACAAGTTAAAACTTGAGAAAACAAACTTAATTAGAGAAGGGATAGTAAGAGGTGGGAGCTATCTCACCGATTTTTTCAAACTGATTTATCTTCGTCCACCACGGCCTCTTCGACCCCGATTTCCTCATCCTCCAACTTTAGTCCAAAACATTTTTTTGGACTTTTTGTGTTGGTTTGATAGGTCTCCTTCCCTGAGTCCATTGTGAAGATGAATCTTCATTGAACGGGTCATTTTGATCCAATATAGCAAAAGGGCTACCAATTTCTCCCATCTTGCTCATTCCGAAATTATAAAATCATTCCAAAACATTTGAGCTGAACCAAGTGTAGCTAGTTTTATTGGTTGTTGTTGTCCTCTAAATAAAGTTCCAATACACCATAATCTGAATCTTGTTTGGGAGGGATTTCCGCACCAATGGGAGGATTAATGTTTTCGGCACCAAAACATTTCAATTAATCAAAAAAAGAAAATGTTGACTTATTACAAAATGTAAAAAAAACTAGTATTTACAATATGCATTACATTCAGCGAAATCAGTTTTAAAGAACGTAATGAATTAAATAATATAAATCGGTGTAGACGAAGCAATTGAATAGCGGCTGAAGGAATTCAAAGTTCAAACTTTTTTTGTCGTTGCTTTCGATTTGGGGTTTTCTCAGTTCTAGGGATTTAAGATTTGGTAATAAGCGGGTTAAACTTAAAACCCGAGAGAAATGATTTTTTTTAATAACTTAATATCACAATGACGTTGACTATTTTCAGGGTTAATATGGCTCGGTCAACCCAAATTTGAAGTTTTTTTTGGAGAGAGAGGAAGTTCATGTTTTTTTTGCCATATGTTTTTTTTAATCATCTCAAATATTATCAATTACAAATTACGAGGACAAATACAATTCTACTGGCCTACAAGAATCCACGATCAACGGTATACCTGCACCATGCTCGTGATGGAACACTTTACCCTTGACACGCTGGACCACGACGAGTAGTTATGCTTGCACCGCGCTGGAAATCGCCTAAAAATTTCCCTTCTGTAATTTGCATCCTCTGGGAATCGAACTCCCTACCTCCGGGTGTAGATACTTGAAGGTTTAAATGACATTTTCTCCTATATATATATATATATGAGAAAACAAAGCCCACTTTCCACACATTTGTTAGAGACCGGTAAAACCAATCCACCGTGAAGGCAAGATTCGATTTGATGGTGGTAGTATACTGCTCAAGAAGTCCCGCATCGGGAACTAATGAGCATTCCTCAAAATTTTGAGCTTATATATATACAATAGTGTATTTCTATTAACAAGTTTTTCTCCAAAATAAACTAATATTTAAAGAAAGATCCCCATTGATTGAAATCTTTTCTCACATTTATTTTGTGTATCTCTCTCTTTCTAAATATTGACTTCCATAATGTCGACGGATTTAGGAGTTCTATCTTTACAGAAGCATGACCGCCATTGCGTTCTTGACAAAACTATTATATATGGTACTGAAAATATAAATTCTTTTTCGGCGGCAAAAAAAAAGCATATTCAATATCCAGTCGAGTTCACAAGATCGACTAAAAGGGTTTTTGACTATCAAAATTGCTCAGAATATGCACAAAAGTTCAATTTTGGCATACATAATACCCTTTTAGTTGGTCTTGTGAACTCGAAGACTGGACATCAGATATGCTTTCTTTTCCCCACCAAAAGAGATTTTCTATCTTGATTACCACAAATAACATTTTTGTCAAAAACGACATGTGGGTCATATACCTCTGTAAAGAAGCGTTTATTTTATCAACCAAGACACTTGTATCACATCAATTTTTAGAATTCTATTCGTCCCAAATCATTACAATTTTCTCTGTAAAATACACAAAAACAAAAATAATAGTCGCATAAGAAAAGTTGCAATAACCAATATACGACTAAAACATAGTCATACAAGATCACTGGATACAACTAAGATAACCTGTGAGAGTGTAGATTTATTATCATATGCGTGAGTCAACATCTTCTCAATCAATATTGCATTGGCTACATCCTTCTTTCTCGTGTATTTATCATGATCTTACTAAAATACACGAGCTAAGCTCATTACTAAAATCTGAAAAATACACAGAATTAGCTCAACCATTGCTGGCAATAATCTGTTTACAATAGTCTTGAATGAGACTTTTCATTAAAGTTGTGTACTTTACAAAATTCTCAAGACTTCCCTTAACCAATAAATTAGTTCTTTACAAAATGTGGGAACTTCCAAGCTTTCTATGTTAGGACTCTAAACTTAAACCAAGCAAAACCTATAAGTCATCAGACAATATCCTCCAATGTCAGAGCAGGAGCTCTTGCGGCCAACATCTTTGCCTTCTCTTTCCCTAGAAGGGCTTCGAGATATGTGCACTTCCGCTTCAAATCCTTCAGTTCTTCCTCTAATTCCTGGATCCGAGTCTCACCAGTATGCTATTCCTTCTTTTTTTCCTTTACTTCCTCTAGCTTCTGCTCCAACCATTCCATCTTAATGCCTGAATATTTCAAGTATGATAGTGCATTGTTTGCTTCCATCAGATCATCATTGGAGAGCTCTTGCAGTGACTTGCACAATGTCTCGATTAGGCTGAGGAATACATACATGTATGCTATCCTCATAGGTTCGTTCTTTGCTCGGAGTTGTAATGCAATGTCGGGGTATTTATTAAATGATATAAGCACAAGGAATCCAATAATGCTTATATGATTCGGATGATAACCTGATGGACCTTCGGCTCTGATACCAGATGATATAAGCACAAGGAATCCAATAATGCTTATATGATTCAGATGACAACATGATGGACCTTCAGCTCTGATACCAGATGATGTAAGATCCAAGGGAGAATCTCGACCTTGTCACAAACTCTTTGGATAAAGATTTTTTGGCAGTGAAATGGAAGGATAGTAGGTAGATCGAAGAACTCCACTCAAGGGTGTGAAATAACCTGTGCTCATAACTTCCTTAAAGATCATTAGTAGCATTGTGTGGCTAGAAGATGCAAAAGCTTTTCTAACATGACTTGGTTGCACAAGAAAGTTAGATTTAATGCTACACTCTTTTTCCTTAACCATTTGCAATTGTAAATCATGCACTTGTGATGGTGTGAGTGGTGCTAAACTAATTTTACGTTTATTATGCACAAGAGTATAAAAATTAGTGCGACCATCATGTTGAGTTTTCCTATCAAATTGCCATGGCCTACCTAACAATAGGTGACCAGCTTGCATAGGAAAAACATCGCAAATAACTTGATCTTGGTAACGACCAATACTAAAAGGAATAGCTACTTGATCGCTAACCCTAAGCTCTACCATGTGGGCACTTGCCACATTGGTACAAGATCCACCATCAATTATTAAATTACATACCTTGCCTTTTATCGTGCAACAGTTATGAAAAATGTTCTCGCGTTGGATGGTCTCTGATGGGTCGACCATTGCAGTTAGGACTCGGCGAGTCACTAAGGCTTCTCCAATGTCGAGATATTAAATATCGCCATATTCGCCTTGTGGTTCGGCCTCCTCTTCGTCTTGAGATTCATAATCTACGGATTTGGTCATAAGCATCACACATTGATTTGGGTACTCCCGAGACATATGTCCTCGTTCCCTACATTTAAACATGTATATCTTTTGAACGTGTTTGACTAGGGTTAGTAGACTTACATGTGTCGGCTTTGTAGTCCTTGGACGGTTCATGGGATTTGCCTTTGAATCGAGAATCCATTGCAATCGACTTCCCTTTGTCCATCGGTTTGGCTTGACTTGTGTTCCACGGAACTTACGTCTTGGGCCGAGGGGCGGGAGTCTTTTACTTGATGTGTTGTTCGGCTTAGATCGCCAAATGGAACATGTCCTTGAAGTCTTAGTACACTTGCCTCTCCATTTTACGGCTGATCCTTTCTTGCAAGCCATCGATGAATTGGGCCATAAGGGTTTCTTCATCGTCATGTAACTCAAGACGATTCCTTAGGCGTTCAGACTCTTCGTAGTATTCCTCTATGGTCTTGTTTCCCTGTTTACGAGCACGTAAACGATGTTGTAAATTTCTATGGAAATATGGTGGAATATATCTATCTCGCATGATGTCCATCAAGTCGATCCATGAATCGATAGGCCGTTGCCTATTTCTTTTCGGGTCGACGGCGACTCGATCCCACCAAATCAAAGCATTGTCGGTGAGTTGAGCTACCGCTAGAGACACTCTCTTAGGACCAGGATGGTCATAATGATCAAAGATATGATCCATACGCTTCTCTCAATCGAGGTAAGATTCCGGATCGGCCTTGCCGACAAAGCTTGGTGCGGACAACTTGATGTCGTTTGTTGGTTGCTGTCGTGAGACACATCGGGGTAACTCGTCTCCCTTGTCATCATCATTGTATTGTCTCCTACGCATTTGGTCTTGATCTTGACGTCGATATTGATCTGTCTCATGATCTCGTCGGCGATTCGGATCAGGCTCACGTTCTCATCGCCGATTGTGGTCCGCCTCTCGTTCTTGTTCGATGAGTACTGGATCGGTTGCCCTAGTAGGGTCATGATTCTGGGAATCGTTGTTGTTTCCACCGGATGAGGATGAGTCATGATTGACTTGATTTCCTCGGGGACACGGTGGTGGTGGTGGTGGTTGCCGTTCCAAACGGGTAAGTCGTTCTGTGAATGTTGCAAAATGCACATATAGGCTGAGTAGAATGTTCGATATCAACTCTCGTTCGATGGGATCAATTTCTCCATATGTTGATATGTTGAACAACAAGAAAAATTTGATAAACACAAAATTTGTAAATAAGAAACTATGATCGAGTGAGATAATATATATATTTTAACTTAGATGACTACAAAATAATTCAACAAAAATATTTATGGGTTTTTATGGGTTTATAAATGCAATAAAACAAGAACAATAATGTTTTTTTTTTTTTTTTGAATTTAGATGCAAACTAAAACGAGAATGACAATTAACTTTTTATAGGTTTTTCTTAAGGATAAAATGCAAACATAGTGAACTATGAATGATAATAAAATTACAGAAATGAAATAGATGAAAGCTGAAAGATACAACTTGGGATTTGAGAAACTTTCAGTTCTGCTACCAAAATGATACAAAATTGGCACAAGAGTGATCGTTATCCAAATTCGAGGGGCGGAGGCAACAAGCGAGAATCTCAGCCAGTGTGATCCAAGGGTGAATGAACATGAAAAGGGGATGAGGTGAACCACTCAAGGTGTGATAGCCAAGAGATAAATCACAAAACACGAACACTTGGAGGAAACTGGTCTCGACAAGGTTCTAGGCGACGACAAGCACAAAAGCTCTAAGTCAAAATTCTTTATAAGAAAATTCTCGTTTTATTAAAATCAAAGGTGAGTCAAAATACAAGGCTACAGTGGAGCTTTATAAAGAGTTCGTCAGCTATGACCTTCTAAGGTCGGGCATTAAATGCCAAAATACAAAAAAAAAATCGCAAAATTACAACGAGAAATTTTAGCTAAAAATTTCAAAAACATAGGAAATAAAATCACTAATCTAGCTAAACTTAAGCTACAAAAGAAACAAGGAAAAAATTACATTAGTTTAAATCAAATTCAAAGACTTACCATACTTATCTTTGGTCAAACGTGTTTGGTGCCGGTTATGGAAGGTTTGACCACGTGTTGTCTCCTTTGAATTTGAGCGGACTTTCCTCTTGATGCTCAGTCATTTTGGTGAGCTTCACATGAAATGATTAAGTAGACTTGAGCTTTGGTTGAGAATAAGGGCCAAGCTTCCTCCTTTGTTGCGAATGGGCCGTGAAGTGAACTTTGGGAGGTGACTTCCAGCTGGGCTTAATCCAGACGTGTTTTGGCTCAACCAATATGTTCTTCATGGGCCTTGCTCACTTAAGTTTTGGTCGATTAAAGTGTCTTCCCTCACTTAAGTTTCGGCATGTTGGGTCTTGCTCCTTTGGATTGTCATATGGGCCGGAAAAAGGCACGTTCATGGGCTCCTCTTGATCCACTTGAGTAAACTCAAAAGTGGCTTGACCAAAGTGATTTTTAGGGTCACTTGGTCGTTGGAAATGGTTTCCCTCAATGGAAATTCCATCGTTTTGATATCCCTCAATTCCAACCTTAAAACAGTTTTTCTTATGGCCGAGAAGAAGTTTGAGGAGCCTGTTTTGGTCAGGTCATTGGTTCGGCTGGTATTGGCTAGTAACTCTGTTGGCAAATATGTTGAATTTGTGCTGGAGTGTTCTTGCTCGAGTCCTAGTGATGGCTCCTTGTGGAATGATTGGCACTTGGTCCGGTTCGGCTATGATTTGGTCTGGTTCTGTTGGGGTGTCCTCATCATTCCATGACCGTCAAATACATTTCACGGGTCATACCGAGTCCAAATAAGGAAAGTCACCTCTTCCTTTGTTTATATGAAACACAACACTTTATTTGGAAGCCTGGAGTTCATCTAGAAGTTATTCTACACGTCATAAGGTGCACCAAATCTCACTTGATCATGTGGATCAAGTTCGAGCTCCACTTGCCTTATTTAGAGTCTCGCGGCTTTACTCTCCAACGGCTCTTTCTTCTTCAATGCTGCTGCATTTTGGACATGATCTACACCATCCATAATGTTCCGAAGGCACGAAATTATCTCCCCAAGTTGACCAGATACAAGCGCTCCATCATGCTTCCTTATTTAGGCCGATTTGCTCATAATGGCCCCAACGGCTCTATCCCTTTAATTTTGTCGATTTTCTTTATTGTTTTAAACCTTGTGACCATTGTACAACGAGCCTATATAAGCTCAATTTAGCTTCCATTTGTAATCACCTTTCAATCTAGAAATTTTATAAAAAAGTATTTTCGTTTCTTTCAAAGTGTGTTTCTTTGAGGAATTGTTCTTTCTATTGAATAATGTGTGCGATTCACATTATTCTTTCTATTGAATAATGTGTGCGATTCACATTATTCTTTCTATTGAATAATGTGTGCGATTCACATTATTCTTAGAAATTTCGGATTGAGTTATTTGTGTGATTCAAATAGCTTATTCGATCAAGGATTGAGAGAGTCAATCAAATTTCACATTCTTCATCTCTATCAACGCCCATTTCCGCACAAGCTTATTAGCGTTTTGATCACCGTGAGATCATAAGATAAGGTGAATTCCGAGTCTTACATCATTAATAGCATTGTTGAGTGGCATTGTGTGATTTCACAAAGGTAATTTCTTTCTATTGTTGTTTTCAAAATTATAGAAGCCAACTTCGAGGAATGAAAAGTTTACCTCTTTGATGTGAGTGAACCTTCAGTATCTCATCTTTCTAGCCATACTCATTGCAAAATCTTCATTTTTTTGGTTTTGTAATTCAATGAAACATCATAATTTGAAATTAAGACATCAAGAGTTTGATTATATACGAACTTTGAGACATCAAGAGTTTGCTTATTCTGCATTTGTCCACCTAAATGATTCTGGTATTCAAACACTCATGTTGTTTCTTCTATTCTCTCTTTACAAATTATATTTCAAAATTTGTTTGTTTCTGCAGATTGGTACTTATTGTTTCCTCTGTACACATTTGCTTGTGCATTTAATCTAATTAACTGCAAAAGAATATCTAAACCGAGAAGAATCAGATAGATGGTTGGAACAACTCCTACATTGGGTTTGTTTTTGTTGGCTAAAGTTGTTGCAGAGGATGTCATAGTGGAGAAATTAGGAGTCTTGTCTTTCAATTTCACTCATAAAATAGTTAGAGAGAATATCGGAAGTGCTTTGGTGTTAGTTTCCATGGTTCTGCAACTATGAACTACTTCTTCAAAAACAAAAGAGAAATATGTTGACTTTGGTAAGAGAATTAAACATTCAATCTTTATCATTTTTTGGGTGATAGATCACGTTGATATAATTTAGTTTCGGTTTATTTTTATTTATTTATGAATAAATAGTATGAATGATTTCATTTGGTTTTATGGATGTATTTTCACGACTAATAACATCACCTTCTTTTGTATGCTATGTCGCCCAACTTCCAAAAGTCATTCTCTATTTAACAATATTCTTGGCTACATTCTCATTTTAAGTATGTTTTTATTTTTGTTTCATGTGCATAAAATCCCCAATTAAGTGATCATATAACTTAAACTAGAAAACATTAATTGTTTTCATTAAAATATATGGTCAATAACAATCGCGACAAACTAGAAATTTAGTATCCCCAAAACAAGGATGTAAGAACCAAGAACCTCTGATCGGTCTTCTACATTTAGTATCCCCAAAACGAGGTTTAATTTTTTTTTCCAGTCTAATTGACATTCATATAAGAAATTACATATGATATTGCATACTATATATATATATATATCACGATCTCAACATATTTATACCAATAATCGTATAAAAAATTTCATGCTCAAATTTGGTTTGTAGGATTAATAATCCAAACTAAAACCCCCATGCGTCTTCGGTTTAGTGTAAAAAATAATCCGCTATGCTTGCAAGTTGAATATTCTTTCGAGTCTTTCACTAATCATTGATCCATATAACAATTGTGTCACATCAACACTCCTCATCTTCTAAAACAAATCATATTCGTTGTTTAAATAATTAATGCATTTTCTCTCCATTTTTCTGAGCTTTCTCTATATTGATTACAATCTAATTTAACTTAGTCAAAACAAACAACTAAAATAAGTCTAAATTCAAACAAATTATTTATCTAAAATGTATCTATGAAAAACGAGGAGGCAAAATTAACTTCAAACATTTAATATACATAAAAGAAAATAAATATAAATATCCACTCAATGGTTGCTATTCTGCTCATATCACAAATTCCATCTAAATTCAAATATATGTTAATTTCTTTTTATAAATTTAACATATGTATATTATTGCAAGTGTTGATTTTTTTAATTATCTTATTTATAGATTCCATCGAATGGTTTCACAAGAAGGAAAATTGGTTGATTTTTTTGCAAATAGTCTAACATATATATGAAGAGTTTCCTACAATATATGTGTGAGATAAAAAAGGGTGAATTGGCTAAATAATATGTTTGGGCCTTCTAATTAGGAAACCAATAATCGAATTTAATCAATTCATTTTCTAGCATGAGTCAATACAATAAGATAGAGTAAAATGTCGATTCTGACCTTATACCCTATAGAAAAGAGCGGAAATAGATCATCTCTCTCTTCTGTCTTCGATGGTGACGTGTGCTTTTGATAAGAGCATCTCCAATGGTCCTTCAAATTTTCTTTCAAATTTTCCTTCAAATTTTCCTTCAAAAATGATGTTTCTTCAAAATGAAGAAAAAAATGAAGAAGAGTTTTCTCCAACAGTTTGCTTCATTTTTGTCTTCAAAAAGAATATTCCAAGTATATTCTTTCTCCATTTTATTATTAATTGTTAATAAGACCCTTTACTTTTTAGTTTTCTAAACTTTCACCTATTTATTTTATTTATTGCAATTGTTCAACAAAATTACGGTTTTATATAATTTTAACATTTATTATATAGATAAAATTACATTACATAATGTAATAATAACAAACAACAGTAGAATTTTATGATGTACTAGTAGACATATATTTGTCCCATAAATGATCAATTAACGCAGTTCGAAGTGAGAAATGAGCTTCTTTATCCTTGATTTTTCTATATCGAGCCAGAAATTCTTGGAACCGGGTATTTTCATCCGCTTCTATTTCAACCTCCGGAGGTGGAACTTCTCTTCTTACTTCAATTGGTGCGTCTAGATCACGCTCATCTTCGATTATCATATTATGTAAAATTATACATGTAGTCATTATGTCATGTATCACATTCTTTTCCCAAAAAAGAGCTGGCCCTTTCACAATTGCGAAACGTGATTGAAGAACTCCAAATGCACGTTCCACATCTTTCCTGCAAGCTTCTTGTTGCGTAGCAAAATATTTTTTTTTTGAACCCACTGGCTCGTGAATACTTTGCACTATGGTGGACCATTTTGGATATATACCATCAGCCAAATAATAACCCATATCATATTCTTTTCCTTGAATGACATAACGAGCAGGAGGAGCAATACATTGAGCGAGATTGGAGAAAAGATAGGAAGACTCCAATACATTGATATCATTATTTGTGCCGGGCATTCCGAAATATGCATGCCATATCCAAAGATCATAATCCGCCACAGCTTCAAGAATTATAGTTGGTGATCCACTACGGCCAGCATATTGTCCAGCCCAGCCGGTAGGACAATTTTTCCACTTCCAGTGCATGCAATCCAAGCTACCTAGCATTTCTGGAAAACCTCGTTTTTCACCAATGTAAAGAAGTTTGGAAACATCATCAGGTGTTGGTGAACGTAAGTATTGAGCTGAGTATATTTCCACTACGGCTCGACAAAATCTCTTCATGCTTTCAATTGCCATTGATTCGCCTATCTTAATGTACTCGTCTGTGGCATCTGCTGGTACACCATATGCTAGCATCCGAAACACGGCTGTTGCTTTTTGTAGGGATGATAATCCAAGTCTACCAGTTGAATCCTTTCGTTGTTTGAAGTACTTGTCATGAATTTCAACATCATTGATTATACGAAGAAATAAGGAACAAGACATTCGATATCTCCTGCGAAACATAGCATCATTGTAATGCAGGCTTTCTGAGAAGTAGTCGTTGAATAATCTACAATGTGCGCTTTCTCGATCATGGTGTATGAAAGAGCGTCCAGGAACCGAACCACCGTGGATCACTTGGTTGCTATGTTGGTTAAGAAGGTATTGAATGATCGCATTGTTATTAGCAATAGCAAGATGTATCGCTTGTTCTTCTTCGTCGAGATTATTGATCATTTCCATATTTTCATCATCTGAAGAGGATGATGAATCATGAAAATATGGTAGATTTGGGAAATTAGAATTCATTTCAAGGGATATAATTTAGAGTGAGAAAAGTAGTAAGTGTTTGTTTGGGTTGTGATGATAAATATGGAGTTTTAATACTATTTATAGAAATGATAATTGAAAAACTTGGTGTCAAGTTGCTATTGTATTGTCAATTATTAATTTTTACCAAGTTTTGTATTGTCATCTCATGTCATAATAAATTGAGAACATGAGAATCTTTGAATCACTTTATCATTGTATTATCAAATAATGTCATGATAGATAGAGAAACGTGAGAATCTTGAATTACTTTGCTATTGTATTGTCATTTCATGTCATAATGAATTGAGAAACAAAATATTCTTTGACTCACTTTGCATTTGTATTGTCAATTCATATTATAATAAGTTAAGAAACGTGAGAATCTTTGAATCACTTTATATTGGTATTGTCAAATCAATTTAAAAATTAGAGAAATGTGAGAATTTTGATTACCATCTATAAATAAGATCATGAGTTTTTATTTTCATTCACAACATTCCACCATTCCATAATTTTCCATATTCATCTATATATTTTCTCACTTTATTTACAAAAATGCATTTACGTTCTTGTAGATATACTCAAGAAGAAGATAAGTTCTTATGTCAAAATTATATGGAAATTTCTCCAGATCCAATCAAAGGTGTTTATCAATCATCCGATCAGTTTTGGTCTCGTGTGGTAGAAGGCTACGAGAATGGAAAAATACATCTTGGAGTGAGCGTTCAAGGAAATCCATCCAATGTCGAATTCAAACTATTGAGAAAGCAACAAAGAAATTACATGCATGCATCAAACAATGTGAAAATAGACGTCCAAGTGGTGCTTCAAATGATGACATTGTGAGTATTTTTTGTGATAATTAATATATGATTTGTCGATTCATTTACATTTTCTTTAATATTTTCTTAACCATTTGTAGTTCAATCAAGCCAAAATAATGCTAAAAGAAGATCCAAAATACAAAGGAGGCTGGAAATTTCATCATGTGTGGAGCATTATTAAGAATTTTGAGAAGTTTAAAGATGGTGACACTCTAGCTAGAAATGTACCAAGCCCATGTGGTTTCGGGTATGCGTCTTCGGAGTCGGAAAATCCTACCACAGATTTTGTTACACAAGCATCTCCAGGTTTGTCTTCATTTTCTTTGAACTTAGATGACGACGAAGACATTATTGGTGGATCTGCATCTAAACGACCAATTGGGGTGAAAAAATCTAAGCTGAAAAGAAAAAGTGATGATCAAACATCACTTGTTATCAACACCTTAGAAGAAGGAAATAGACAACTTTTGGAGCAACTAAAGAAGACAAGTTCCCAAAGACAGCACCATTTGGATATTCAAAGTAGGAATTACGCTTTGAAAGAACTTAAAGAAGAAAACAAAATTTTGTTTCAAGACTTGAATTCCATACAAGATGTGAATATTCGTACATATTTTCAAGCTGAACAAGCACAGATTTTGCAAAAAAAGGTTGAACAACAACAAAATCAACAAGCTCCTTCTTCGGCATCAACTTCATTTGGACAATATTTTAATGATCTTAATGGATCAGGAAGCGGTTTACCAGATTATTAAGTTGTTAGCTTATGTTGTGTCAAGTTTTATTATTTATAATTTTAGTATTAATTAATTATGTATTTTAAATTTTATTGTTGGCTATGTTCTTGTATTTTCTATTTAATATATGTGATTATTGCATTTTTACTTTATAATTTGAATGGATAAACACATAGTTTTAAAATTAATTGGGTATAAGAAAACATATAATTTTGTTTATGTATAAAACAAAACATATACAAAATTGAAGACACATTTTGTAAATAAAAAAGTTCACCTTCAAAAAATGAAGAAATGAATAGTATTCCTTCAAATATGAAGGAACACTATTCATTTTTTCATTTTGAATGTGAAATTGAAGCACCATTGGAGAAGATTTCTTCATTTTTTTCTTCAAAATGAAGGAAAAAGTGAAATTTGAAGGACCATTGGAGATGGTCTAAGGGGAAAAGCTACACACGCTATTAATGGTAATTGGATAATAATATGAAAGTCTTTTAAGGTATCTTGAATTTTGGGAATAATTGATTTACTATATAATAAATTTGCCATGAAGATGACTACGTTAGTATTTGCCTATTCAGAAGAAACCACCAACTACACAAAGTTAATAGTTGACTACACATGTCAATTCAATAGAAAGTTAATAGTTAGAAATAGTTGACTATGCAGTTTAATTCAATAGAAATAGATGTCTATTCGGTGGAAATACTTTTGGTAAGTTAAAGTTGTTGACGCTACCTTTTATTTTGAACCATAGCAGCGAAAAATTTAACGCCTTCAACATATGTGTATTTGAGTAGATTATTTTTGTTATGTGTGTAAAAGACTAGGTTGAGTATATTGAGTAGTCATCTATTTGTTTGTATAGTTAGTTTGTTATATCCATATGAAGTAGTCATCTATTTGTTGGTGTATTTTCATTTTCAGTGAAATGTAATCATCTATTTGTTTTGAGTGTTTATAGTCAACGTAGTTGAGTATATTGAGTAGTCACATGCTTGTATAGTTAAATATTATGTGGTGATAAACACCTCTTGGTATTTGAGTATGTATTTTTGTTGAATAGTCATATACTCTGTGATGATAGCCACATGTTTCTATAGTTGTGTGGTTATGTATATTTGAAGTAGTTGGCTATTTGTATAGAGTAAATAGTTTTTACCACTGACATTTTTGTATTGTGGTTGTTGTGTAGAAAGATATGAGATGTTGGACGAGTTGGCTGTAATCTGTTTGGCTCGTGAAAAGGTTGATGATTAATCAGTTGATGGAAACGATGAAGCCTTGCATGATTTTGCAGTTGATGAAACTGTTGAGGGAAACAAGACTATTGCCAATTGTTCAAGGAAAGGGACGTCTAGAGTGAATAATTACGAGTCAGGCTTTGAAGCGGATGGTGAAGGTCTACAGAAAGGTGAAAGTAGCCGTCAGTTAATCAGGTTCAGCTGCGCACAAGAGACGATTAATGGTGTTTTTTCTGACCCCGAAGAGGTGCATGCTATGTTTGAAAAGGATGCTCCGTCAATAGTGGATGAAATTTCGGATGATGGTAAGAAGTTGACTACTTATAGTCAATTATTTTGTTTGCATGTGTAGTTGTCTACCAAATCAATATATTTGTAAATGACTATTTTTAGTTTCAAGTAAAGACAATGATTTAAAAGCTTTTACTTACAAAGATTGAAAGGAAAAACTTAACTATCAATCTAATAGACTATGTAGTCACATAGAAAACTCATGACGGATGCTTCCTTCAATGTTTTGTTTCGAAGGTTACATGCATATCCTAAACGACAAGCGTCCTCTGCAGATTCTCTTCTGACACCTTACTATCACTTCAACGAATAGATCTTGTCTTTGGTGAAACACATTTTCTGGCTCCGGTGTGGCATTACATTGATGTTTCTCCATTTTACTACAAAATTAGGTAGTCAGTAAGTTTAACTATGAAAATAAGATAGTTAATTATTCTAATGTGACTACACATAAAAAGTAGTCACGTACACTAAACAAACCGAGATAGGAACTATGAGAATAAAATAGTCCATTACGCAAATATAATTATGTAGATAGAGTAATCAAATATAATAACATGGTAGTCAAACTACTAGTGAATCGAAAGTAATCAACTACTATAATCAAATCGATATGACCCTAAGAGAATAAGGTAATCACCTTACTCTACATAAAACGAGTATGGAACTATGAGAATAAGATAGTCTGCTATGAAAAGACAGCTATGTACACAGAGTAATCAGATAATTTGTGGGGTGACAAATATCGAAAGTAATGAACTATTGTCGACAAAAAGAGAACGTAACTATGAGAATAAGATAGACAATTCCGAAAAAACAAATTGATAGCTAATCCATGCGAATAATATAGTCCCTCACTCAAGCATTACTACATAGCACACAGTAAGTGTAACTATGAAACATATATAGTCAATTAGACTCACATGACTATACATGTACAATAATCAACTACTCTAACCGAAATGAGTTTGTAACTACGAGCATAAGATAGTTGATTATATGAACATGGTAGTCAAACAAATTGGGTATCAAAAATAATCAACTACTCTAGAAAAACCGAGATTGAAACAATGAAAAATAAGGTAGTCCGTTATGAAATGACAATTATATGACCATAGTAATCAACTATATACTTTTATCTTTGTCAATCTATTATTTGGCTCTGGTGTGGCATACCGTGGATCATTGTCCATGTTGCTACAAAATTAGATAGTCAGGGATAAAGTCAATTAGTATAACGGGACTACATAACGAATGTATTTGACTATTGTATTTATATTTTGGTAGCTAGAAACTATGATAATAAAATAATCGATTATATACAAGAGATAAAAATTACATAAATAAACAATTATTCTGAATACCCACGAGATTCGAACTATGACAATAAAATAGTCCACTACGTAAAGCCAAATATCGTAGTCAACTATATGCATAAATTTGTTGCAATCAAAATGTAAACATTGTAGTCAGACAACTTGTGTTGGAAAAATATTCAACTATTCTAATAAACACCATATTGTACCTATGAAAATCACATATTGTAGTGAAATTACGGAGAAAGCAAATGATATAGGAAAGACGTCAAATTTGGGTCGAAGATGGAGTCTGGATTACATATCTATAGTACATGCATACAAATCAGAGCTACATCAATTCGAAGTCAACAAGAGATTCTCGGGTTAACAATCTCAGAACAAATAAATGATGCGAAAAATCTGTGAGAAAGACGGCGGGGAGGAAGCCGGATGAGTGGAAGACGGCGGTGGGAAAACGCCGGTGAGGGAGACGCCAGTGAGGAAGACGAGAAGTGAGGAAGCCAGATGCGTGGAAAATTTTGGATTGTAGGTGATTGAGAGGTGAAAGTGGAAGATTAAAGGAACATGAGAGAGAAAGTAACATGTGAATATGAAAGAGAAAGAGAAAAACTTGTTGTCAAAAAAGAAGTAAAAACAAGCTGCTACTGTTGTCGATTCTGAATATTGAGTAAAGTAGACGAGAGGTTGCAGTGTCATTTGTCATGGATTGCTTTTAAATTTTATATTGGTTTTTTATTTAGTTAATTTTGACACAGAAACATGATATACCACCTATTTCCCTAAAAAAATCAGAAATTGGTCAGCACGAAAAAAGAGAAAAGAGCACCGGTAAGACATTTAACATTCATTCAACAATATTTGAGCTATGTTATCTACGAATGATGATAAATCAGAAAGAAAAAAAAATTGTATGAGCTATGAAGATATTCGAACCGTTGGAGGCGTTACATATAAAACTTTCAAAGAAAGTTGCTATGCCATAGGACCCTTTGATGGTGAAAACGAACGTTATGAATCAATGGTTCCATCAGAACATGGTAGTAACACATGGTGAATGGCTTCGAGGCATGGAGGAGACGGATGCAAACCCTAAAAATAAAGGCAAAGAGATTACGAGAAGATAAAAGTCAGACAGTTTTATTTATAAACACATATGGGCTCATCACAATATTATAAACCCATTGTTTTATTTTATATTTATTTTAGTTTAATAAAAAATGGGGAATACAAATGAATTATGTAGTAGTAAAACAAATTCAAATCCATCGAATGCTAAATCTTCTATCTCGAATTAGATTGTATTTGTTAGAGTATTTTTCATACACATAAAAAGGTAACTCCTAAAGACTAAATAACAAATATATCATATTATACTAAATCCAAGTTGAAAAATATAGCTAATATACATACAAACTCGCGTGTGCACGCGGGTCTTCTCCTAGTATATATATTAAAACAAAACAAACCAAAATAAATCATTTTTTATAAATTGAAACATATGAAGTAATTAAGTGTTATTATAAATATATATTCAAATAAAAAAAACCAAATTAAATCATTTTTATTAAGGTTCAGATTTGCAAGAAAACCCATCACCACAGAAAAATGCAGGTCAATCACCCACCTGAGAGTCAAACCGCAAAACAGCCGTCTTGGCTAACAAACGTTATATTGATTGAAGGCGAGTAAAACACAACCGTTTTGCTCTTGTCGGATCCGCGAACAACCTGTTGTTTTGGGAAGTATAATTGAGTAAAACACAACTTTATATCGTGGTAAAAATAGAATTGGGGGAAAATTAGGGTTTAGTGAGAGGAGATTGCGACTGAAAGTGAGAGGAGATTGCGATTGAAAGTGAGAGGAGATTGCGATTGAATCGATTATTCCTTCTGATCGGGTAAGTTCCAACATCGACTAACCTTTATTCTTTAGAGAATTTGTGCTTTGCTTCGTGTTTCTGGGTTTGCCTTCTGTCGCGAATCTGGATTCATGGGTTTGCTTTCTGTCGTAAATATTCTCAAGAGTTTATGTGTTATAGATGTTGCTGTTTTTCACCCCTCGTGTTTATGGGTTTGAATTTGTTCAGGTGTTTGTGAATCTGCATTTGCATTTTATGGGTTTGATTTTGTTACAAATTGTTAATATCGTGTTATGGCTTTGATTATTGGTGTTGTTACAAATTTATTAGAGTCTGAATATCTTAAAACATAAATCTTTATCAATTACGAACTCAACAAATCATGCGACTACTTTTTAGAGCATTTGAGAGTCTGAGTTTCAGAAATGAGAAGAGAGAAAGAGCTATGTTTCTTCTCCAAGATAATCATTAGCAGTTTGTTTTGGATTTTGTTGTTGGAAATCCTTCTTTGATTCTCGACTGGTTAATAGTGATTCATATCAATGATTTGATTGTTGATGTCGTGTTTTTGAATTGCATTTTATGGGTTTCTTCATTTGAAATTAGGGAAGATGCCTTACAGCTACACTCAGCCATCAACCTCTGTATCAATTGTAAGTTCGAGAGGTTGGACTGATGATTTTGGAATCCCAACACGATGCTGCTGTGGTGGTAAGGCAATATTAGATTCGCACCGTTCACAAGTGAATCATGGAAGGCTGTTTTACACATGTGCGTAGAATATCGATGTAAGTGAACTTGTTGAATTATTTTGGTAAGTACATTTGGTAAATTAGGTTATTTGACAAGTTTTTTTTTTTTGGGTAGGATGGAGAGTGACATATCTTTAAATGGTGGTATGAGACTATGATGGAAGAATTGAGTAAGATGCGGTATGATATGGAACATCAAACTGACATAATTGATGAAATTGCTAACCTCAAGGAAGATGTTGTTAGTTTGAAGAAGTTTGTTGATGCCATGAAGAATGAAGGCAATAGCGTTGTTGCTGTGAAGAATGTGCTTGCTGCACTTCTTGTTCTCCTAGGTGTGATTATATACTTTTAAGTCTGTAATCGAGATGACTTTAGACTGATGCTTTTTTAAGTATAATTCGACTTTTGTTTAAGTTAAATATGGTATGTGAGACTTTTGTTGTAATTCAATTTTTGTTTAACTTTAATGAGTAATCAATTAGACTTTTGTTGTTTAAGTGTTACAAAGAGAACCAATTAGACCATAACTATTAGTAGCTTCTGGAAAGAGAACCAAAGCCAAATAGACCATAATTATATGATAAAAAGAGAACCACATCCAAGTTAAAGTACAAAGAGCATTGAGGCCATAAGTTAGAATAGAAAGAGAACCAAAAGTTTGTTTTCCAAAAGACATGTCCCACCAAAAGACCATAAGTTTTTGCAAAAAAACAAAACAAAAACTAACATAACCAAACACCGAGACAATCACTTCTTCTTCCCACGACCACGAGCAACATCCATCTTCTTCTTTTCTCTTGCGTGGTACTGACTAGTGGGCAAGATGGTGTTGTCACTTGTATCAGTCACACGTGAGCCAACAAATATATAGTTGTCACATGTTGTAAGACTTGTGAAAACTCCATAACTTTCCTGTTAAAAACATATACAAACACACATTAACCATCATATTGACAAGTTCAAAAACATACTCTGGGTATTTGTTTATGTCTTGGATCGTAAATGGGCTCTTGACGAGGAGGAGGCTGTGTAAAAACTTCTTGTGAAGATGTCATATCAATAAACCAGTTTCCGCGTGGTTTTCCAGGCTTGGCTCTTGAGAGTGCTGATGAAAGGCGTGTTGGAGCTTCAGGTTGAGACAGGCTTTTGCGTGGCCTTTTATATGCAGGTTGAGAAGATGTGGTACCTTGGATTGCTGGTAGAGAAGTTGTGATACCCTGAATTGCATTCTTTCTTGGTCTCCCTGGTTACTTCTTTTGTTTCGGCACAGTTGCATTCTTGCATTTAGTTTTGTTGTGTCCTTAATGTCCACAATTTCTACAATGCTATTACAGAGAAAGATTTAACATTGTTAGTGAACCACACAAAGAAAACAAAAAAAATAAGTATAAACAAATAAGTACAAAGAAAATAATTACCATTGTCATTCCCACTTTGCTCATTTTTCTTTTCTCTTTTGGTTCACCCTTTTCTCTCTTTCTCTTCTTACTTCCTGGTGGTCTCCTGATATGATCCTAGACGGCACAATGGAGGTTAATTACCTAGCCGAGGAGAAGCTTGCCGAGGAGAAACTTGCCGAGGAGGAGCTTGAACCCGAGGAGGCTTTGCATGTTCCGGAATGACCTATGACGAGAGCTAAGGCGAAGAAGCTTAAGGAGGCACTAGGAGGACTCGTTCAACACGTTCATGGAGGCGTGGGTTTGAAGGAAGAAGTGCTTCGAACCGCATTGGTTTCGATCCAAGTCCAAGTGCACTCTTTTTCTTAGTCATGGTTTTTACCCAATGAGTTTTACATGACAAGGTTTTTAATGAGGCCTTGGAAAACTTCTCCCCTAAAGCCCAGCAATCAAATTCGGCCCAAGAAGCCCAAGAGACCCACGAAAATTCAAGTCAAGTCTTTGCATTGATTTTCCACAATTTTCTAATTATTCTTCTTTCATTTTCGAAACTCTTTCTCTCTCCTTCATGCAAACATTTTCTCTTCTTATTTAAACCTTGTAAGATCATTTGTGATCACAACAATCTTTTAATCAAAAACTTCTTCTTTTCATTTCGAGTTCTAGGGAGAGATTCTCTTGAGTTCTTGTGAAAATCTTCGATCCTTCTTAGAGTGATTCCGAGAGAGATCGTTGGGTAATATCAAAAGGATTTCCGCCACCTTTTGTGCGACCGTTCAAATGATATCCGTGAAGAGACGTCCATAGTGAGTTTGTTTTCGAAAGGATTTTCGGGAGTGATTCCCACGCCTTTCTAGCTGCTCCACGTTTCCAAGCCGAGATCATCACCGCCTTGTTCGTTAATTCACTCGTGAATTAACCTCAAGGATTATCCAAATCCGAATCTACCATTCACTTGAGAGATCTTGCGGTCAAGGGCGTATTATGTGGTATCAGAGACACTCAAGGAATTCGGTAAATTTCGTTCCATTAATCTTAGATCTATCTTTTTCGAGTTTTTAGTTAAAACCGTTCTTCTTAATTCAAAAAAAAAAAAAAAATTAATATATTAGTTTGATTGTGTTTATCTCCAAGATCTATCTAAGCACTTGTTTGTGTGTGTGAATTAAATTGTTTCGAGAAAAATCAAGTTCAGCAATTTTCGGATTTCATCCGAGGGATCCGAGAGCCAAGGGATTTAGCCGTGAGATCCATCCGGAGAAAATCAAATTCGAGGGATTTTCTTGGGGAAAATCCAATCCGAGGGATTCATTCAGGGGAGATCCAATACGAGGGATCCATCCGGGGGAAATTAAATCCGAGGGATTTATCCGGGAAAAATCAACACCGAGGGATTTAGCCGAGGGACCAAATTCCGAGAAATCATCAAAACCGACTAAGCGATCTTTTCCCTTTAAATTTTTGAATTCACCGATTGAAATTTTTCTCATTTACTAACTTGTTTTTGTTTATTTCAGGTCACCATGGCACACAACGAGTCTAATAATAATCAAGAGGATGACCAACAAAATCCAAACGTTATTCTTAACCAAGCCGGGTTAAGCGCTACTCAAGTACAAGCGGTCATGGACAGAATGAGACGAATGATGGTAGCTGAAATGCACGAGATGAATGAAAAATTTAACCGTGCGCTAGAGGCACAAAGACAACCTCCGAACATGCCCGTGAGGGGAGAGCAAAACCAACCCCGAAGAGAGAAACATAATAACTACTACGATGATCATTCACCGGATGAAGACAGGGGACGGCGTCGACGTGCTAGGAAGGCTAGGAGACGACACGATTCGGATGGTCACTCATCCAACAGTAGCCAAAGGAGACTTAGACACGGACGAGAAGCTGAAAATCTAGGAGGTCTTAAGCTTAAGATCTCCTCCTTTCATGGGAAAAATGATCTGGATGCCTACTTAGAGTGGGAAAAAAAAGTGGAGTTTGTGTTTGATTGTAACCAGTACACGGAATCTCAAATGTTGCGTGTTGCGGCTACAGAATTCTACGACTACGCACTTAGTTGGTGGGACTAACTCGTAACATCGCGAAGGCGCAATGGTGAGTACCCGGTGGAAACTTGGAACGAGTTGAAAGCGATTATGCGGAAGAGGTTTGTTCCTAGTCATCACCACCGCGAGCTACACAGTAAGTTGAGGAAGCTAACTCAAGGGAGTCGTAGCGTAGACGACTATTTTCAAGAAATGGAGATTCTCTTGATAAGAGCTAATGTTACCGAGGATAGAAAAGCTACGATGTCTCGGTTTTTGAGTGGTTTGAACCGTGAGATTCAAGATCGGTTAGAGATGCAACACTATGTGGAAATAGAGGAGATGCTCCACAAGTTCGTCTTGATCGAGTAACAACTTAAGAGAAAAGGTATCACCCGCCAAACTTTCGGAACCTGCATAAAACCGAGCTATTCCCGAGGTGAGAAACTAAGGTTTAGCCCGAGAATTGATATGAAGCCGGGAACGGATTCTAAGCCTTTCACTCTAACATTTCCGAGGAACCTTAATGAGAAAGGTGAGAGTTCCAACAAGAACCAAGATCTCTGATGCTACAAGTGCCAAGGAAAGGGGCATTATGCTAATGCTTGTTCGAACAAAAGAACTATGGTATTGAGGGACAATGGGGAGATCGAAACCGATGAAGACAATGATTGGGAGCAACCATCTACTGTGGAGGAAACCGCGGAAATAGCCGAGAGAGGTAAGTTATTAGTTACAAGACGATCTTTACTTGTTCATGACAGGACAAAGGAGGAAGAGTAACGTGAGAACCTATTTCACACAAGGTGCCACGTGAAAGGGAAAGTATGTAGCCTCATTGTGGACGGGGGGAGCTGTACTAACGTGGCAAGCACGACTCTTGTGGAGAAATTGAACTTGGAAAAACAGAAACATCCCAGGCCGTACCATCTCCAATGGTTAAACAACGTCGGACATATGAAGGTAACTAAGCAAGTTCTAGTTCCGTTATCGATAGGGAGTTATGGAGATGAGATCCTTTGCGATGTGCTAGACGACACAATGGAGGTTAATCACTTAGCCGAGGAGAAGCTTGCCGAGGAGGAACTTGCCGAGGAGGAGCTTGAACCCGATGAGGTTTTGCATGTTCCAGAAGGACCTATGACGAGAGCTATGGCGAAAAAGCTTAAGGGGGCACTAGGAGGACTCGTTCAACACGTTCATGGAGTCGTGGGTTTGAAGGAAGAAGTGCTTCGAACAGCATTGGTTTCGATCCAAGTCCAAGTGCACTCTTTTCCTTAGTCCTGGGTTTTACCCAATGGGTTTTACATGACAAGGTTTTTAATGAGGCCTTGGAATACTTCTCCCTTAAAGCTCAGCAATCAAATTCGGCCCAAGAAGCCCACGAAAATTCAAGTCAAGTCTTTGCATTTATTTTCCACAATTTTCTAGTTATTCTTCTTTCATTTTCGAAATTCTTTCATTTTCGAAACTCTTTCTCTCTCCTTCATGCAAACATTTTCTCTTCTTATTTAAACCTTGTAAGATCATTTGTGATCACAACAATCTTTTAATCAAAAACTTCTTCTTTTCATTTCGAGTTCTAGGGAGAGATTCTCTTGAGTTCTTGTGAAAATCTTCGATCCTTCTTAAAGTGATTCCGAGAGAGATCGTTGGGTAATATCAAAAGGATTTCTGCCACCTTTTGTGCGACCGTTCAACCGATCTCCGTGAAGAGGCGTCCATAGTGAGTTTGTTTTCGAAATGATTTTTGGGAGTGATTCCCACGCCTTTCTAGCTGCTCCACGTTTCCAAGCCGAGATCATCACTGCCTTGTTCGTTAATTCACTCGTGAATTAACCTCAAGGATTATCCAAATCCGAATCTACCATTCACTTGAGAGATCTTGCGGTCAAGAGCGTATTATCTCCCTGGTGGTATTTTATATACATGTGGTTTAACTCTCTGTTCTGATATTATATCCCAAAGATTCATGCCGTTTACATGCTCCATTGGAGCCTCTTTATTGTAAACCAATCAGATATCAATGTCTTTGGGTCTTGATCTGCATTTTTTCTCGAAATGAAGTGCAGAGACAATGTGACAACAACGGATACCACTTACGATGTACATTCTGCATGCACATTTGATCTCACCCCTTAAGTGGATTACAAACATGTCACTGAAGTATACAACTTCATATTTACCCAATCCGCAGGGCATAGGACTATAGTTCTTCGCAAAGTCTATTTGTTGATTAAGCAATGCTTTTGCTCTAGGAGTGTAAACCCCCTTTCCTTTCTCTGGTCCACTCCTGTTCTTCTCATTGCTAACTAGCACTCGTCTTCTTATCTCTTCAAGCATTTCAACCAATGGTTTTGTTCTTGCAATACGAATGCTTGCATTGAATGATTCTCCCAAGTTGTTTTCCACAGCAGCACATGTTGAGTATTTAGTGAAAAAGGCCCTGAAACATATAAGACAAGACAAAGTTTTAGAAGGCTAAAATATTTAAGACAGAGGTATTTAAAAGGGTTTGGGTCATTTGGGTGAAAAACAGACAAAAAAATTAGTTTTTGGAAAAAGTTAATTTCAAATTAGTTTTGGGAAAAGAGAAAAAAAAATTACACCAAAAATATCCTTCTCTATTTCAAATAATTACAACAATGCCATTTGACTTGAAAACTGCTGAAAACTGTGTTAGCAACTAATAAAGCCGGCGACACTGTTCATTCACCATCTCATCGACACTGTTCATACACCATCTCGTCGACACTGTTCATCCCATGTGGCACTGTTCATCCTAAGCCGTCGATACAGTTCATCCCATCGACACTGTTCATCCCGTCGACATTGTTCATCACTGTATAATCGAATGCACTATTCATCACCAAATATTTAGTGGATAACTATTTGGTTAACTTGCTAATTAAATATGTTATCGTGTTAACCCAATTAACATATAATATGTTATCGTGCTAACTCAATTAACATATAATATGTTAACGTGCTAACAATAATATCCGAAACTTGTAACGTGTTAACAATAGTATTCGATAATTTATAACGTGTTAACACAATTAACATATAACATATAACTTGTTAACACAATATGATAGCGTGCTAACGATAATATATGAGAGTTGTTAACGTGTTAACATACTGGGTTAGCGGGTTACAAGTTTCAGATATTATTGTTATTCCGATGATGAATAGTGTCGTCAACTTGGATGAACAATGTTGGCGGATTATTAGTTGCTAAATAGTGTCGACGGGATGTTGGATGAACAGTGTCGACGGGACGGCATGATTATTAGTATCGTCGACTTTGGATGAACAGTGTCGCGTGGAATGAACAGAGTTGCGTGTAATGAACAATGTCGTCGGTGATGAACAGTGTTGACGGATGGTGGATTGATATATCATGGTTTTTACCCTTTTAAGGCCATGATATAAGTCCGTTTTATAGAGTCTTTATGCTATTTCGTAGTCTTTTAGAGTCCTTTACAGGTTCTAGCACGTTTGGAGCATAATTGGAGTTATTGGAGCTTTCTGGAGCAGTTTGGTGCAAAGGCTGAAGTTCGTGTTGCTGAGTATCTGATTTCACGTCGAGTGTCGATCGATACCCCCGGTATCGATCGATACCCATCGCAGCAAGACACGACCCGCGACTTTAATGAAGAGTTGAAGGGTCCAGAAGTCTTTAATAATTACAAGAAGTCCCAATTCGTGATTTATGTTATATATAGGGATTTTTACAGCCACTTTTAGGCTACGCTTTATTTTATTCTGGATTTGTGAGAGAGCTTTTAAAGGGAGACAAGTCTGATACTTTGTTCGTCGAGAGAAGATTTTCGAACCCTTTTGTTACTCTTTCTTATTTTCTATTGAGTATTTATTCAAACATGTTTATTGATTCAATTTCCATGTCTGAGTAGATCTCTTGTTAGGTTTAGGGATTCTCATAAGGGATTTCTTTGAATGCTAGGTTGATTGGTTATTTAGGGTTCACAATCTGAATTAGTTCTTCATCTTAGGTTGTTTTCAAAGCTAATTCTGGATTGATCACCTAGAACTTAGATCTTAGATTAATCGATTAGGCACGACAGTGCAATTGAGTAATCTGATAAAACCTTAAGTGAGCAAATTAATTATTCGCAAAGAAATTTGGTTTAATTGATTTGTGAACATATCAAACATGAACTTTAGAGCTGATTTAGACTCTAGGATTCGCAAAGAGATTTGGAATTCATAGGATTTAGATTTAGATAGTTTTCGCAACGACAGTTGGTTAATTATACTTTAGTGATTTGAGTTCGAGAACCGTGCGTAACCTGAACCCTGATTAGTTAGTTTATTTTGCATTCATTGATTTCCTGAGAAATATCCCTGAACCTATCTTTTTCCCATTGAATACAACTCGTTTACTGCTTTCTGTTTTCTGCTAAACCTGAATTGCTTAGCTTAGCTTGATACTATACAATTTATTGTGTGATTTCTGTGAGTCCTTGTGTTCGACCCCTAACTAGACTACAACTACTGCTTTAGTACTGTTAGGGTATTAAATTGAGCATATCAATTATGGCGCCGTTGCCGGGGATTCAATTTCACCATTAAATTTTAGCTGTCGAGTTTCGACTAAGCCCGTCTGTATCGATCGATACTACCTAGTATCGGTCGATACCAAGGCGATTTCTTTGTTAGTGTCGATCGATACCATCAGTATCGGTCGATACTCAACGTATTTTTCTGGTTACTAACGTTCTTGATCTTAGCGTTTTGTTTGCAGGTGTATGCCTGTTCGTGAGACCAGAAGCAACAAGAGCACACAGCTAGTTGAACTATCATTGGAACAGCTAGCACTTGTGGAACGCACAAACAGAAAGACCAAGCAGACATCAGGGATGAACAACCCTGTGATTTTAAGAGTTGATGAAGCTGGAATTCTGAGAGACCAACAGGGTCGTGTGTGCAATGAAGAAGGGCAGCGACTTGATGAGGCTGGAAACATCATTGTCCCTGCTCCTGTTGCTGAGATTGTCGCGCCAGCTGGGCGCGCCAACGCTGGGAATGCTGCAGGTGATCGAGCTAGAACACTTGGCGAGCATAACAGGCCTGATCAGTTCTTTGCCAATCGAGCTGCGATTCGCATACCGACTTTTCAGAGGAATGACTTCGAGCTGAAGCCAGCATACTACGCTCTCGTAAGTCAGAACCCATTCCATGGTCTACCTCATGAGCATCCCATGGATCACATCGAAAGGTTCGAGGACTTGGTCACTAGCATGAAGTACAATGGAGTGCCCAATGAGTTCCTGTTCTGCAAACTCTTCCCGTACTCTCTTGGTGGGGATGCTGCTTATTGGCTGAAGCAGCTAGCTCCTGATTCACTTACTACATGGGATGAGACGAAGAACGCGTTCCTGGTTAATTTCTATGATGATGCAAGATCCGAGGAGCTCAGGAACAAGATCTCTCAGTTCGCTCAGGGTCCGACAGAGGCATTCAAGGCTTCATGGATTCGTTTCAAGTCTTATCAGAGAGACTGTCCGCACCATGGGTTCACTCAGGTGCAGCTGCTGGGCACTTTCTACAGAGGGGTTGATTGGAGATACCAGATGGCAATGGACTCTGCAAGCAATGGGAACTTCTTCACCAGGTATCCGGATGATGCAGTTGTGCTGATAGAGAACTTGGCGTCTAGTAATAGCACCAAGAATGCTGATTTCGAAAGGAAAAAGCAAGCTGGAGGAACAGAGGGATCGCAGATTGCTGACATGCAGGCCAAACTGGATTTCCTGGTCGGGAAGTCGAAGAAATCTGTGCACTTTGCTGATGAAGTCGCGAATGTGGAAGAAGAAGAAGAGGATGTTAACTACGTTGGTGGTTCTGGTTTTCAGGGTCAGCGATTTGGGTACAACAACAACAGGAACTTCAACAACAACAATCAGCAAGGTGGATACAAGTTAGAGGGGAACCAATCTGGTTTCGGAGCGAAGCAATTCACTCAGAAACCACTTCAGAGCAGCGATTTCACTCGCAATTATGGGAACTCTTCGTACCAACCAGCATCTCCCAAATCCACAGATAACAAGATGGAATCCATGATGGAACAGGTTCTTCTGGGACAGCAGAAGTTGCAGGTGGATTTCAATGGGAAGTTTGACTCGCTGTACATGGATCTGAATGGGAAGATCGAAGCCATCAATCTCTCCCAGAGGAAGCTGGAAACTCAAGTTGCTCAGACAGCAGCAGCTGTAAAGAGGCAGGAAGGTTTTCTTCCAGGGAAAACTGAGAATCCAAGGGCACACATCAACGCCATCACCTTGAGGAGTGGAAAAGAGGTGCTTACAGGAGTAAAGAACAGCCCAAATGCAGGAAATCTCGTCGATCTTGCTGGAGATGACGATTGGGATTCTGAAAATCCCCAGGTATCGATCGATACCAGCCAGTGTCGATCGACACCAGTCCAGACATCGACTCGGGCAAATCCTAAAACCCGTGTATCGATCGATACCCCTCAAGTATCGATCGATACTGAGACGCAGCCAAGAAAGGAGCCCGAGATTGTCAAGGAAAGGGTGTATACACCCAAGGCACCTTTTCCTATACTTCCTAAGCTGACAAGGAAGGAATGGGAAGATGCCAGATGCAAGGCCATGCTGGATAAGTTGGTTGTGGAGCTTCCTTTTGTTGATGCTATTAAGACATGTCCAGCTTTCAGGAGATATGTGAAGAAGATGGTCTCTAGCAATGTGAACATAGAGGAAGGTGTCATGTTGATCACAGCTGAGTGCAGTGCGATGCTGCTCAACAAAATTCCTAAGAAGCTACCAGACCCAGGGAGCTTTGTTTTGGACTGCACTATCTACACAGAGAGATTTGAGCGAGCTCTC
The DNA here is from genome assembly GCA_002933935.1 of Eutrema yunnanense. Lineage (NCBI taxonomy): Eukaryota > Viridiplantae > Streptophyta > Magnoliopsida > Brassicales > Brassicaceae > Eutrema > Eutrema yunnanense. Next base: position 396,393 of record PKML01043653.1, on the reverse strand, counting down.
TGCGATATTGGGTCGAGTGTGAACCTTATGCCACACTCAGTTGCCAAGCGAATGGGGATGACAGATTTCCAATCTACAAGGATTTCGCTGGTACTTGCTGATCGCTCAGTGCGACTTCCAGAGGGACTACTTGAAGATGTCCCAGTCATGATTGGGAATTGCTTGATCCCAACAGATTTCATCGTCCTGAAGTACGATGCTGAGCCTAAGGATCCTCTTATCCTGGGCAGACCATTCCTTGCAACTGCTGGAGCCTTAATTGACTGCAAGAATGGACAGATCGCTCTCAACATCGGTGACTTGGTGATGTCCTTTAACATGGAAAAATTGATGAAAAGGCCAACCATCGATGGGCAGACATTCTATGTGGACACCTTCAGTGACATAGCTGAAGAGTACTTCCTGGAGATGCATCCTGAAGATCCACTGGAGAGAGCATTGGTCTGTTCAGCCACTTCAGAAGTCCGTTCATGCGACGAATCTGCTGGATACTCGAAGATGCTCGATTCTGCATCACCAGTATCGATCGATACCACCTGGGTATCGATCGATACCCTACGGCCAGAAAGAGAGTTGGTCGATGGTTCTAAGCAAGCTGCTGGGCTTGGAGATTGGAGTATAGAGAATGCTCCTAAGGTGGAACTAAAACCACTTCCAGCGAATCTGAGGTATAGTTTTCTTGGTCCTAATTCAACATACCCAGTTATCGTTAATGCTTCTTTGAATACCACAGAGGTTGCTTTACTGCTGAGCAAGCTGCGCAAGTATCGCAAAGCTCTTGGCTATTCTCTTGCTGATATTTCAGGTATAGCACCAGACTTGTGCATGCATCGGATTCACTTGGAGGATGAGTCAAAGTCTTCGATTGAGTGTCAGAGGAGGCTGAATCCGAACCTGAAGGAAGTGGTCAGGAAGGAAGTGATGAAACTGTTGGAAGCAGGGATTATCTATGCCATCTCAGATAGTTCTTGGGTTAGTCCAGTTCACGTTGTGCCTAAGAAAGGAGGCATAACTGTGGTGAAGAACGAGAAGGACGAGCTGATCCCTACAAGGACAATCACTGGTCACAGGATGTGCATTGACTACAGGAAGCTCAATGCGGCTACACGGAAGGATCACTTCCCATTGCCATTCATTGACCAGATGCTGGAGAGGTTAGCGAGTCACCCATACTACTGTTTTCTCGATGGGTACTCAGGCTTTTTCCAGATTCCTATACATCCAGAGGACCAGGGAAAGACGACCTTTACATGTCCCTATGGCACATTCGCCTACAGAAGAATGCCATTTGGGTTATGTAACGCTCCAGCGACCTTTCAGCGTTGCATGATGTCGATTTTCACAGATATGACTGAGGAGTTTATGGAAGTCTTCATGGATGATTTTTCTGTGTATGGATCGTCATTCAAGAACTGTCTGGATAACTTGTGCAAAGTGCTTCAGCGATGCGAGGAGAAGCACTTGGTTCTTAATTGGGAGAAATGCCACTTCATGGTACAAGATGGCATTGTTCTTGGGCACAAGGTTTCTAAGGCAGGAATCGAAGTCGACAAGGCTAAGATTCAAGTCATGACAAGCTTGCAACCTCCACGTTCTGTTCCTGAGATTCGAAGCTTCCTTGGTCATGCTGGGTTTTACAGGAGGTTCATCAAAGATTTCTCTAAGCTTGCACGTCCACTCACAGCCCTGTTATGTAAGGAAGTCAAGTTTGATTTCACATCTGATTGCCTTGTAGCCTTCGAGGAAATCAAGAAGGCATTGGTGAGTGCTCCTGTAGTCCAACCACCTGATTGGAGCTTGCCTTTTGAGGTTATGTGTGATGCCAGTGACTTTGCTGTTGGAGCTGTGTTGGGTCAGAGGAAAGACAAGAAACTCCATGCTATCTATTATGCCAGCAGGACGTTGGATGATGCTCAGCGAAATTACAGCACCACTGAGAAGGAGTTGCTGGCAGTGGTTTTCTCTTTTGAGAAATTTCGGTCCTACTTGATTGGGAGCAAGGTCATTGTCCACACAGACCATGCTGCTCTCAAATACTTGATGAAGAACAAGGACCTCAAGCCTCGTCTATGCCGATGGGTTCTTTTGCTCCAAGGTTTCGACATCGAGATCAAGGACAAGAAAGGAGTTGAGAATGGCGTTGCTGACCACTTATCGCGACTAAAGGTCGATGAGGTCGTCCCTATTGATGATTGTTTGCCAGAGGAAGGTGTTTACCTCATTGAAGCTCAGCTTCAAGACCTTTATCCCGAAAATCTGCAATTTTCACGAATGCAGACTTTCGGTATCGATCGATACTCACCTAGTATCGATCGATACCCGTCGCGACCTGAACCTGTTTTGTCCGTAGAGCACTTGAACTGCTATGATGTCTATCTAGTTGCTGACTCTAGTGCTGCACGTCCATGGTACGCAGACATCGCCAACTACCTTGCTATAGAGACTGAGCCAAAGTATCCCACAAAATATGCAAGGAAGAAGTTTATGCGCGATATAAGGAGATTCTTCTGGGATGAGCCTTACCTATACAAGCATTGCTCAGATGGTGTCTACAGAAGATGCGTTGCAGAGTCTGAAATGCCAGCTATTCTTTTTCATTGCCATGGGTCTGAGTATGCTGGTCACTTTGCTCACTTCAAGACGGTATCCAAGGTTCTACAAGCAGGCTTCTGGTGGCCTACCATGTTTAAGGATGCTCACACATTCGTTTCACAGTGTGATGCTTGTCAGAGGAGGGGGAAGATCAGTAAGAGACATGAGATGCCACAAAATTTCATCCTTGAGGTTGAAGTTTTTGATTGCTGGGGCATCGACTTTATGGGTCCCTTTCCACCATCACAGAAGAAACAATACATCCTGGTTGCAGTGGACTATGTGTCCAAATGGGTGGAAGCGATATCTAGTGAGCAAAATGACTCTGCAGTGGTTCTTAAGCTGTTTAAGACCATCATCTTTCCTCGCTTTGGAGTACCTCGAATTGTGATAAGTGATGGTGGCTCTCACTTTATCAACAAGATTTTCGAGAGGTTGTTGAAGAAGTATGGTGTGAACCATCGTGTAGCTACTCCATATCACCCTCAGACAAGTGGGCAAGTCGAGGTCTCCAACAGGCAGATCAAGGAGATTTTGGAGAAGACAGTGAATGCTTCTAGGAAGGATTGGTCTACAAAGCTGGATGATGCACTTTGGGCATACAGGACTGCCTTCAAGACACCGCTGGGTACTACACCTTTCCAAATGCTGTATGGAAAAGCATGCCACCTTCCAGTGGAGATCGAGCACAAGGCTGCATGGGCAACAAAGATGCTGAACTTCGACATCAAGCCTGCTGCTGAGAGGAGGTTGATTCAGCTGAACGAGCTGGATGAGATCAGGCACCATGCTTATGAGAACTCGAGGCTGTACAAGGAGAGAACCAAGGCTTATCATGATAAGAAGATCATCTCCAGACACTTCGAGCCAAACGACCAGGTACTTCTGTATAACTCTCGTTTGCAATTGTTTCCTGGTAAACTGCGTTCTCGTTGGTCAGGTCCCTTTACCATCAAGGAGGTCAGACCACATGGAGCTGTCGTGTTGATTAGTTCTACATGAGATGAGTTTACTGTCCATGGACAGAGGGTGAAACACTATTGGGCGAAAGCCGAGATTCCAACAGGGCAGATAATACCTTTGGATGATGCACCCACAGCCTGAATGACGTTACAGTCAAGCTAATGACGTTAAAAGAGCGCTTGGTGGGAGGCAACCCACTGGTGAGTCTGCTTTTGAGTCTTTTTCTTTTTCATTTTTCATTTTGTGTCAGGATAAACAAGGAGCAAAACTCGAAATCGCCTAGTGTCGATCATACCCCTTTGGTATCGATCGACACCAATCGCGGATAAAAGGTTCACCAAGTCGATTTAAGCCTGGTATCGATCGATACCAGGCCGTGTGTCGATCGATACCGGATGTTCCAGCAAGGTAACTTCTTGTTTCTCTTCGTTTTATCCTTTTTCTTTTGTTTCTTTTACCTACTATAGGCTAGATAACACTGGGGACAGTGTTGTTCAAGTCTGGGGGAGGTGTCTGCTGACATTGTGTTTGTTTTTCTTAGAGTCAGTTGTTTTTAACGAGTCAAAATCGTTTTATTGAGTCAAAACTTGTTGGAGATAATGATCTTGTGCTTGAATTGTTATTTGGATTTTGTTTTTGAGTGACCACTGTTGCAGGATCAGCTCTAGATCGACTAATGAAAAATCCAAGGACTGACCAGTTGACTAGAAAACATCCATGTCTCCAGCAGAGTTTTTCTGAAACCTGAGCCAAATTTTGCACTTCATCAATGTGGTTAGTGTTTAAAGAGCTTGATTCATCATTCATATCTGATAAAGGAACCCATGTGTTTAGAGTTATGGTATCTCTCTCCCCTGTTATAAGTTGATAAATAAGAGCATAAAAGATTGAAATGATTTTCTTCTGAGTAGAGGGCTAGGAAAATTTCCATCGATCCCATTATTCTACTCAAGAGGGAATGATCACACAAAGGTTTGGAAGCGAGGCTAGGATTTTTCAATGATGCCATTATTCGCCTACATCCTTTGATACATTGAGAGGGAAGAACCGGGGATTAGGTGGCAAACACCATCAGTACTCGCGTTTCAGACCTTGATGTGTATATGCAAAGCTGAAAAAAAAAAAAAGAACATAATAAGAAATAAGTCTGGGGGAGAGAAAGTGATACAAAAAGTAAGAAAAATGGTGGTTCTTTGTCATGATATTGTATGGTAAAGAGTCTAGAAGGTTCTTGAATTTTGGCTACAGCGATGAAACTGGCGATGAGGGCTTTACTTGAACAATGCTGCGAGATAAGGTGTGGAGTCTGGAAAAGCTGCGAATGTCTACGGAGAAGTACATGGTGGTTAGATCGAAAGCTGGTTAGGTGACATTTGAGTGCTTGGGAAAAGGATCTTTGCAATGGTTCTTGAAGAGGTGAGTCTCCGTGTTTTCAAACATCTTTCTCTGGTTTAGTCTTCTATTTGCTTGAGGGCAAGCAAAGGCTAAGTCTGGGGGAGTTGATATATCATGGTTTTTACCCTTTTAAGGCCTTGATATAAGTCCGTTTTATAGAGTCTTTATGCTATTTCGTAGTCTTTTAGAGTCCTTTATAGGCTCTAGCACGTTTGGAGCATAATTGGAGTTATTGGAGCTTTCTGGAGCAGTTTGGTGCAAAGGCTGAAGTTCGTGTTGCTGAGTATCTGATTTCACGTCGAGTGTCGATCGATACCCCCTGGTATCGATCGATACCCATCGCAGCAAGACACGACCCGTGACTTTAATGAAGAGTTGAAGAATTGCAACTTGGTCTAGAAGTCTTTAATAATTACAAGAAGTCCCAATTCGTGATTTATGTTATATATATGGATTTTTACAGCCACTTTTAGGCTACGCTTTATTTTATTCTGGATTTGTGAGAGAGCTTTTGAATGGAGACAAGTCTGATACTTTGTTCGTCGAGAGAAGATTTTCGAACCCTTTTGTTACTCTTTCTTATTTTCTATTGAGTATTTATTCAAACATGTTTATTGATTCAATTTCCATGTCTGAGTAGATCTCTTGTTAGGTTTAGGGATTCTCATAAGGGATTTCTTTGAATGCTAGGTTGATTAGTTATTTAGGGTTCATCATCTGAATTAGTTCTTCACCTTAGGTTGTTCTCAAAGCTAATTCTGGATTGATCACCTAGAACTTAGATCTTAGATTAATCGATTAGGCACGACAGTGCAATTGAGTAATCTGATAAAACCTTAAGTGAGCAAATTAATTATTCGCAAAGAAATTTGGTTTAATTGATTTGTGAACATATCAAACCTGAACTTTAAAGATGAATGCACTATTCATCACCAAATATTTAGTGGATAACTTTTTGGTTAACTTGCTAATTAAATATGTTATAGTGTTAACCCAATTAACATATAATATGTTATCGTGCTAACCCAATTAACATATAATATGTTATCGTGTTAAACCAATTAACATATAATATGTTAACGTGCTAACAATAATATCCGAAACTTGTAACGTGTTAACAATAGTATTCGATAATTTATAACGTGTTAACCCAATTAACATATAACATATAACTTGTTAACACAATATGATAGCATGCTAACGATAATATATGAGAGTTGTTAACGTCTTAACATACTATGTTAGCGGGTTATAAGTTTCAGATATTATTGTTATTCCGATGATGAATAGTATCGTCAACTTGGATGAACAATGTTGGCGGATTATTAGTTGCTAAATAGTGTCGACGGGATGTTGGATGAACAGTGTCGACGGGACGGCATGATTATTAGTATCGTCGACTTTGGATGAAAAGTGTCGCGTGGAATGAACAGAGTTGCGTGTAATGAACAATGTCGTCGGTGATGAACAGTGTTGACGGATGGTGGATGAACAGTGTCATCGGCTATATTAGTTGTTAACACAGTTTTGAGCTGTTTTCAAGTCAAATGGCATTGTTGTAATTATTTATTTGTGGTGTAATTTTATTTCTCTTTCCCCAAAACTAATTTTCAAATTAACTTTTCCCCAAAACTAATTTCCTAATTATTAAATACCACTTACTCATATTACCCTATTTAAAACAAACTTATACCACCCTTTTGCATTTTTCTTCAAATCATCATACACATCTTGGGAAAGCAACTTCAATGCTTCCATCTTCCTATTAAATGATGCCATGTAATACGCATCTGCCGAACCCAAAACAAATCCTCAAACTCTGCTCCACTATAACTCTTCTTCAAGTTGTGATAGACATGGCGTGCACAGAGCATGTGTTCAGCAAAAGGAAGGACCATATTAACAGCTCTTATCAGCCCTTTACATTGGTCACTCATAAGTGTCAAACCGTTACTTGTTTCCAATCCCAAGTCATCAATCAAGTGCTCGAAAAACCACTTCCAGTGGTATGTTGGTTCAACATCAGTAATGCCCCAAGGAAATGGAAACATTTGATCATTAGGATCTCTTCCACAAGCAACTAATAATTGACCTGTCATTCTCTATTTTAAGAAAGTCCCATCGATGTGTATAATTTTTTCTGCAAGCTGCCTACTAATAATTGACATGTCATTCTCCATTTTAAGAAAATCCCATCGATGTGTATAATTTTTTCTGCAAACTGCCTTCCACCCATCTTTCAAAACCTTAAAACATACATAAAATCTATAAAAATCACCTTCCCTTACCTCACATCCGACTGTTTAACCAGGATTTGATCTCTTTATCTCGGCTACATAATCATGCAATCTTGCAAATGACTCAGCCTTTTAGCATCAAAAGTTTGCAAGCATCTCAGCCTTGTCCTTTCGCATATAGTTGATATATCATGGTTTTTACATTGTTTAAGCCATGATATAAGTCCGTTTTATCGAGTCTTTATTCTATTATAGAGTCTTTTGGAGTCTTTTACAGGTTTTAGCACATTTGAAGAATTATTGGAAATATTTGAGTTTTATGGAGCATTCTGGAGCAAAACTGAAGTCTGGTGACTAAGTGCCCAATCGAAGCGTCAAGCATCGATCGATATCCCCTGGTATCGATCGACACCCATCGAAGCAGATTACAAGTCGCGACTTTAACGAAGTTTAAAGAATTGCGTAACTGCCCCAGAACACTTTAATATTTACAAGAAGACCCCAATTCGTGTTTAAACTATTTAATTAGGTTTTACATCCACTTTGGCTGTGTGCTTTTCATTACTTTTTTTCTAGAGCTTTTGAGAGGGGAGACAAGTCAGAACTCTGTTCGCCTGAGAGAAGATTTCGAACCCCTGTTTTACTCTACTCTTATTTATTTTATTGATGATTTATTCAATTATGTTGATTGTTTCATTCTCCATATCTGAGTAGATCTCTTATTAGGTTCAGGGTTCTCATAAAGGTTTTCTCTGAATGCTAGATTGATTAATAAATTAGGATTCACCATCTGAATTAGTTCTTCACCTTAGGTTGTGTTCAAGGCTAATTCTAGGTTGACGAATCTGGAACTTAGATCTTAGGATAATTAATTAGGCACGACAGTGCGATTAATTACCTGATAGAACCTTAGGTGAGCAAATTGATTACTCGCAAAGAGATTTGGTTTAATTGATTTGTGAACATATCAAACTCGATATTAAAGCTGATTTAGACTTTAGGATTCGCAAAGAGATTTGGAATTCCTAGGATTTAGATTT
>PKML01043653.1:369431-386981 GCA_002933935.1 Eutrema yunnanense | reverse complement strand
CAAGAATGTAGACATGGAGCGTAAGAAGCAAGCTGGTAATTCAGATTGCAGTCAGATTGCTGAGGTGAATGCTAAGTTAGATTCAATGCATAATTTGTTGATAGGCAAGCAACATAAGGCTTTTCATTTTGTTGAAAAATATGAAGTGGAATATGTCAACTACATTGATGGATTTGGATCTCAGGATCAAAGGTATCAACGACCATCCACACCACCCAGAACTTCTGAGAGCAAGATTGAATCTATGTTTGAACAACTTCTTCAAGGACAGCAGAAGCTGACTGTGGAATTCAATGGGAAGATCGATGTCATGTATACTGATTTGAGTGGAAGGATCGACGCTATTCATATTCAGCAGAAGATGAAGGAAACTCAGGTAGCTCAGACTGCAGCAACTGTCAAGGAACTGATGGTTCATTCACAGAACGAAGAGATTTCGAAAATCACCTCTGTATCGACTGATACCCTCTTGTATCGATCGATACCCGTTCAAGAATCTGTCAATGACGTGTCGAAGGAGCAAGCAGCGATCGACACCCTCCCTGTATCGATCGATGCCAACCCAGATACTGCGAAGGAACCGCATACGAATGTTGACAGACTTCGCAAGCCCAAGAAGCTGAATTCTATCCCTCAACACCTCTGAGCCCCCATCACTCCAAAGCAGTTGCGTGGCTTTGAGAAGATGGTACGACGGATTCCCCTCACACTGACCTTTGAAGAAGCTCTAGAGTACATACCTCTGTTGAGTCACTTTCGAGGTTGCAGAGAGACCGAGGACGAGATCAAGGTACTTTTTGCCAAAGTCAGAAGTCCACCGCCCCCACTGCAGCAGTTGACTAAGAAGGACGACCCATGAAAATTTTCAGTTCCATGCTCCATCTCCGGAGTCGAAATCAAGGAATCACTGGTTGATTCAGGGTCTAGTGTGAACGTCATGTCGAAGGCACTTGCGGAGAAGCTTAAGATCGATGACATAAGATCTACTCAGATGCCTCTCACATTCGCGAATTCTTCCACATCTGTTCCGTACGAAACAATCCCTGATTCGCTGGTTAACGTAGGAGATTGCCTGGTTTAATATACCCATGTCCACGAGATCTTCTCAAAGGAGCGATAAAGATTGGATAATCCTCGAACGGAAGTTCAAGGCGGTGGAATCGTAACCCCGGAACGTGGAGCAGGCTCGAAGGCGTGGGAATCCACCCGAAAATCCTTCCAACACTCAGCTCGCTATTGACGTTCACGACACGACGATTGGTAGAGTGGCTGCCCACAAAGAGAGATGAAAATCCCTTTGATAAACCGAGATCGAAATTCCTTAGAATCCACTAAAGAGAAATCGAAAGAGAGATTTTATTTGATAGATTGTTAATTGTTGAGAAATCAACAATGATCTCACACGAAATATAAAGGCAAAAAGGGAGTCCAAGGGACTCAAACCCTTCTCGAAAATGATACAACAATTAAAGAAAGTTTGAATAAAAATTGTTGACTTTGACTAAGATAAGCGAAAATGACCCTTGGTCTTCTTGAGGGATTTTCGTGGGGGGGGGGATTTGGGCTTCGGGAAGAAGTACTAAGGCCTCGTTAAAAACCTTGTCACGTAAAACCCAATGGGTAAAAACCGCGACTAAGAAAAAGAGCACACTTGGGCTTGAATCAAAACTGATGTGGTTTGAAACACTTCTTTCTTAGAACCCAAATATAGTGAACGATCTTGTACTCGGTGAATGAGTCCTCCTAATGCTTCCTCGAGCTTCCTCGCCTTAGCTCTCGTCATAGGTCCTTCCGGAACATGCAAAGCTTCCTCGAGTTTAACTTCCTCCTCGGCAAATGTTTCCCCGGCAAGTTCCCTGGTAAGTTCCCCCTCGGCAAGCTTTCCCCCAGGAAAGTGATTAACCTCCATTGAGCCGTCTAGGATCATATCATGCCACTCCTCTTCAAAAGTATTTGTCCTCAAATCTGGACTATCTGCAACAAAAGGGATCATGTCAGAAACATTGAAACTCGAACTAATAGCGTACTTACCTTGTAAATCGATGACGTAGGCATTGTTGTTGATCCGTTTTATGACATGGAATGGACCATCCGTCTGTGGCATGAGCTTAGACTTCCGTTTGTCCGAAAAACGTTATTTCCTCAAATGAACCCAAACGAGATCTCCCGGTTCGAAAATTTGCTCACGCCGTCCTTTGTTAGCTTGCTTGCGGTATTGTTCGGTCCTCTTTTCTATGTTCAACCTCGCTTGTTCATGCATCTGTTTCACGAGCTCAGCCTTCTTTTTCCCATCAAAACTCAAACGCTCATTGGAAGGTAATTCGGTTAGATCCAAAGGAGTAATAGGATTAAAGCCATAAACCAATTGAAACGGTGAAAATTTAATAGCGGAGTGAACAACATGGTTATAAGCAAACTCAACATGTGGTAAACAATCTTCCCATGTCCTAATATTCTTTTTAATAACAGCACGCAAGAGAGTGGACAAAGTTCTATTCACTACTTCCGTTTGCCCGTCAGTTTGCGGGTGACAAGTAGTCAAAAACAAAAGTTTAGTGTCTAACTTAGACCACAATGTTTTCCAAAAATAACTTAAGAACTTAGTGTCACGGTCAGAAACTATCGTCGTAGGCATGCCATGCAAACGAATTACTTCCCTAAAGAACAATTCCGCAACTAATGATGCATCATCCGTTTTATGATAAGGAATAAAGTGAGCCATCTTAGAAAATCTATCAACTACGACAAAGATGGAATCTCGACCCTTCCTAGTTCTAGGCAATCTAAGAACGAAATTCATAGACACATCAACCCACGGAACATTAGGTATAGGTAAGGGAGAGTACAAACCTTGCGACTGTACCTTAGATTTGGCTTGTTTGCAAGTGACATACCTACCGCAAATTCTCTCCACGTCTCTCTTCATATGCGGCCAATAGAAATGTGCTTACAAAGTGCTTAACGTTTTGGCGACTCCAAAGTGTCCCATAAGTCCTCCATGTGATTCCCTAATAAACAATTCTCGCAAAGAACAATGAGGCACAGAAAGGCGGTTTTCAAAGAATAGAAATCCATCATTTCGAAAAAAATTCTTGAAGGCAAATTTTTCGGTTGCGTGATAAGCTTCTTTGAAATCCGAATCAGTTGCATACTAATTCTTAATTTGTTCAAAACCCAGCAACTTAGTTTCAAGAGTAGAGATAAGAACATACCTCCTTGACAATGCATCGGCAACTACATTGTCCTTACCTTGTTTATACCGAATGACGTATGGAAATGTTTCGATGAATTCAACCCACCGTGCATGACGTTTGTTCAGCTTCTGTTGCCCTTTGAGATGCTTGAGAGACTCATGATCAGTGTGGATCACGAACTCCTTAGGCCAGAGGTAGTGTTGCCACGTTTGCAACGCTCGTACCAACGCGTAGAGCTCCTTATCGTACGTCGGGTAATTCAAGGTGGCTCATCCAAGCTTTTCGCTAAAGTAAGCGATTGTTCTCTTCTCCTGCATAAGAACAGCACCGATACCTATACCAGAGGCAACACATTTAATTTCAAAAGTTTTCGAAAAATCAGGTAAGGAAAGAAGTGGTGCGTTTGTGAGCTTGTCTTTCAAAGCTTGGAAGGCGGTTTCTTGTGCTTCTTCCCACTTGAATCCTACGTCTTTCTTGATAACTTCGGTTAGAGGTGCGGCCAAGGTACTGAAATTCTTCACGAAACGTCTGTAAAATCCCGCAAGTCCATGGAAACTCCTCACTTCGCCAACGGACTTCGGAGTAGGCCAATCGCGGATGGCTTTCACCTTTTCCTCATCGACTTTGATTCCCTGGGCAGTTACAACAAAACCTAAAAAGACCAAGTTATCTGTGCAAAAGGTGCACTTCTTCAAATTTGCAAACAGTTTTTCTTTCCTAAGAACGTCCAAAACGGTCCTAACATGCGTAACATGCTCGTCTATGTTCTTGCTATATACTAAGATATCATCAAAGTATACAACGGCAAAGACTCCTATAAATGATCGCAAGATATGGTTCATTAGCCTCATGAATGTACTAGGTGCATTAGTTAACCCGAAAGGCATCACTAACCATTCATACAACCCATGCTTAGTTTTAAATATCGTTTTCCACTCATCCCCCTCTTTCATCCTAATTTGATGATATCCACTTTTAAGATCAATTTTAGAAAATATGCAAGACCCATAGAGTTCATCTAGCATGTCATCTAAACGAGGAATAGGATGGTGATACTTTACAGTGATATTATTTATGGTGCGGCAATCGACGCACATTCGCCACGTTCCGTCCTTCTTCGGAACAAGCAAAAACGGCACCGCACAAGAACTCATGATTTCACAGATATGTCCTTTCTCCATAAGCTTCGTGACCTATCTTTGAAGTTCCTTAGTCTCCACGGGATTAGTCCTATATGCTGGTCGGTTTGGAAGAGCAGCCCCGGGCACAAAATCGATTTGATGTTCAATTCTCCGGACAGGCGGTGAACCGTGCGGATTGTCATCGGGAAAGACGTCTTCAAAATCCTGTAAAACTAAAATCATCTTGCTCGGGAGCTCCGGCTCAAGGTCAGTATAACTCATAAGAGTTTCTCTAAACATAAGAACAATGAAAGATTTTTTTGTAAACAAAGCTTGCTTAATTTCACTAGATTTCGCAAAAAGAGTAGAATTCCTTACGGTTTTCGGCTTTAAGGTTTGTTTCGGGATTGTGCTCAAATTCATAACTGTGTTGGCTTGGGATTGGTCGGTATTGATGTCACTCTTAGCCTCAGATTCCTTCTTCTTATCACGGATTTTCTGGTCTTGGTAAATCTCGAGAGGAGTCATATGAACTAATACCACGTTTTTCCCCTTGTATGCGAAAGAGTGCTTATTTGTAATGCCGTCATGAGTAACCTTGCGATCAAATTGCCAAGGTCGTCCCAACAGTATATGCCCAGCCTCCATAGGCAGCACGTCGCAAAGAACTTCATCCACGTAACTTCCTATCGACAAAGGAACCAAAACTTGTTTCGTTACCTTTAAGTGTCCGTCGTTGTTCAACCATTGAAGATAATACGGTCGTGGATGCTTCATCGCTTCTAAACCCAGCTTATCCATAAGTGTAGTGCTAGCTACATTCGTGTAACTGCCCCCATCGATGATAAGGCTACACACTTTCCCCTTGACGCGGCATCTAGTATGAAACAGATTTTCCCTTTGTTCCTCTTCTTTAGGTCGATCTTGTATAAGCAAAGTTCTTCTTGCCACTAGTAAATCCCCATACTCAACTTCTTCCGCGGCCTCTTCAAACACTTGTGGGACATCACAAATTTCTTCCACATCCGATTCTATCTCACCGTCCCCTCTAAGTATCATCGTCCTTTTGTTCGGACAATCCTTTGCCATATGCCCTTGGCCTTGGCATTTGAAACATCGAAGATCGGTACTCATGGCTTGAGAACTCTCGGCTTTCTTATTGCGATTCCGAACATATGTAGGAGTGAATGGTTTGGAATCTGTTCCCGGCCTCACATCCGTTCTCGGCCGAAATGCGGACCTATCGTTGACCGGATTAGGTCGGATGTTAGAACCGTAGGAAGTCTTGGCGGCGTTCTTCCTCTTGAGTTGTCTCTCAATGATCTTTGCCTTTTGTAGCATCTCCTCGAGATCCCCATAGTACTGAAGTTCCAGCGAGTCTTGAATCTCACGGTTAAGACCTCCTAAGAACCGTGACATAGTAACTTCACTATCTTCTTCCAAACGAGCGCGGGTCATAAGCATTTCCAGCTCTTGGTAATATTCCTTGACACTCCATGCTCCTTGAACAAGTCTCCTTAATCGGTTGTGTAGGTCACGTTGATGATGACTAGGAACGAACCGCATGCGCATGATAACTTTCAATTGTCTCCAAGTCTCAATCGGGTCCTCGTCATTACGTCTCCGCGACGTCACCAATTGTTCCCACCAACTAAGTGCATAATCGTAAAACTCCGTTACCGCAGCACACACTCTTTGAGCTTCCGTAGATTCATTGCAATCAAACACCAGCTCAACCTTAATTTTCCACGCCAAATACGCATCCGGATCATTCTTTCTGTTGAAAGGAGGAATTTTTGCAATAACACCTCTCGTGTTTTCTCGTCTCGGCCTCCTTTGATTATTATCGGATGAATGACCCTCGGATTCATGCTGTCTCCTTGCATTTCTAACTCGACGCGGCCTGCTTTGATCTTCATCATGGTTAAAATCACCATAATATTCGTTGTTGTTCAAAGGCCGGTTTTGATCTTCCCCCACGGGATTGTTTAGAGGCTGTCTTTGTGCCCCTAGTGCTCGATTCAGCTTGTCATTCATTTCTTGCATCTCAGCGACCATCATACGTCTCATGCTGTCCATGACCGTTTGTAGTTGAGCGGCACTTAACCCAACGTTTGGATTTTGTTGGTCATTGTCGTGATTGTCATTAGAACTATCTTGTGCCATGATTTCTTGAAAATAAACAAGAGTAAGTTAGTAAAGGAAAACAGAATTATAAATCGTGAATTCAAAATAAGTAAAGGGAAAGGAATCGCTTAGTCGGTTTTGTCGAATTTTCTCGGAAATTGGATCCCTCGGTGGTTTTGAATTTTCCCGGATAAATCTCTCGGATTTGTTTTTCCCCGGGAAGAAAATCCCACGGATTGGAATTGTCCCCGAAAATTTCTCACGGTCTTGATTTCCCCCGGAAAGTCTCTCGGACTTTGTTTTCCCCCTATCTACGAGATCTTCTCAAAGGAGCGGTAAAGATTGGATAATCCTCGAACGGAGGTTCAAGGCGGTGGAATCGTAACCCCGGAACGTGGTGCAGGCTCGAAGGCGTGGGAATCCACCCGAAAATCCTTCAAACACTCAGCTCGCTATTGACGTTCACGACACGACGATTGGTAGAGTGGCTGCCCACAAAGAGAGATAAAAATCCCTTTGATAAACCGAGATCGAAATTCCTTAGAATCCACTAAAGAGAAATCGAAAGAGAGATTTTATTTGATAGATTGTTAATTGTTGAGAGATCAACAATTATCTCACACAAAATATAAAGGCAAAAGGGGAGTACAAGGGACTCAAACCCTTCTCGAAAATGATACAACAATTAAAGAAAGTTTGAATAAAAATTGTTAACTTTGACTAAGATAAGCGAAAATGACCCTTGGTCTTCTTGAGGGATTTTTTCGTGGGGGGGGGGGGGAATTTGGGCTTCGGAAAGAAGTGCCAATGCCTCGTTAAAAACCTTGTCACATAAAACCCAATGGGTAAAAACCGCGACTAAGGAAAAGAGCACACTTGGGCTTGAATCAAAACCGATGCAGTTTGAAACACTTCTTCCTTAGCACCCAAATATAGTGAACGATCTTGTACTCGGTGAATGAGTCCTCCTAATGCTTCCTCGAGCTTCCTCGCCTTAGCTCTCGTCATAGGTCCTTCCAGAACATGCAAAGGTTCCTCGGGTTCAAGTTCCTCCTCGGCAAATGTTTCCCCGGCAAGTTCCCCGGTAAGTTCCCCCTCGGCAAGCTTTCCCCCGGGAAAGTGATTAATTTCCATTGAGCCGTCTAGGATCATATCATGGTTCCTACTGATTTTCAAGTTGTGGAGATGAGTGCACATTCTCCCACGCAGTTGATCCTTGGAAGACTGTTCATGGCTACGGTTAGTGCCATTATGGACACACCCAGCAAGCACATCTAGTTCACATACATTGACAAGGAGGTGTACTACAAAGCCATCCCTAGAGGAACTCCCGCACATATCTCTTGCATCACCGTTGTTCCAGGAGATACATTGGTGATTGATCTTTTGGAAGAGCCTTCTGACGAGCCAACTGCCACAGACGTTCTAGATAGTCCTTCTGTCATCACCAAGAAAGACGTCAAAACAGCTAAGGCAAAGGAGGAAGTGAAGAACAGAAGAGTCGAGAGTGCTACATATGTCACCTTAACTCCTCAGAAGTGCGATGACGATTCGATCGAATACAAGGTGAAGTGCAAGGGACGCTCGAAACCATTCTCTAATGCTAGAGTTATTCTCACCTCGGAGCTGAAAGAGAAAGGACAGGAGTTTGTGGAGAGCATGATGAGCAGAACTCTGAAGCTGGCAATGTCAAATTGTGGAACTTGTTTCGGCGCAAGTTCTCATCCTTCTCCTGACTGAACGGTCGTGAAGTCAACCTCGTGACGTAAAACAAGCGTTTGGTGGGAGGGAACCCACTGGTAAGTCTGTACATAAGTCTTTTATTTTTGTCTTTATTTTTAGTTTTGTGTCTTGTACCTTGTGTCTTAACGTGAAGCAGATTAAGCGAGGAGTATCGATCGATACCTGTCAGTATCGATCGATACTGCGCGGATAAAAGGAGGAATTGTCTATGAGTACAGATCGATACTCCTTTGTATCGATCGATACCGTGCGGGAAGGTAAGTTCTCTTAAAATCCCCGGCTTTATTTTTCTCCTCCTTTTTCTCCATCGATCGATACCGCCTCCATATCTCTCTCAAATCGCACCTTTCCCATTTCTTCACCGATTTTGGTGATTCAAGCACCTAGACTCATTGGATTTTCATCCTCTGTCTCTTTCTAGCATTTGTTTCATCAATCAGCAAAGATATATGTACGAAATTCCATATTTTATGTCCGATTTTTGGGTTTAAGGTTTGTGCGATTCCACTTTTTAACACATGTTTTTCTTGACAAATGTCATTTCCTGAGATGCTCTAAACTAGTTTCGCACCTTGCCTTATATTGAAATGCCCTTAATTTCGACTTTTGGACGATTTGGATTCTGGAGATGCGATGAAACTGAAATTTGCTAAGGTATCGATCGGTACCCTTGGGTATCGATCGACAGCACTCGTGTCTGTCGATCAGATTTTGCTGTGATTGCTGAGAGATGTTGGAATTATGTTGTACCTTTTTGTCTTTGTTTGCAGATGGCATCTAAGTCGAAACGAGCAAGAACCACAGATGCATCGAGCTCTAACCCATCTGCTACGGATGTTCATGCAGCCCCACGCAGAGGTCCTTGGCCTAAGCTGAATGAGAAGGACATGATCCCTTGTCATCGCGATTGGGGTGGACAGGAGAAGGCGTATGCCTTGAGTGACGACACCGCATTCAGACCCATTTCTGAGGAGTGGGACGACTTCGACACGCTGTTCTATAACGCGTGGTTGGGTGTTACCATCGAGCCTACCAGGTTTGTCGATGGACTTTCTTTGCATCAGCTGGGTCTCGGCACAGATTTGGCTCGTCTACTTGGGCAGATTGGTTTTGGTCACATGGTTACACAGCAGCATGACCTCTACCCAGACTTTGTTCGTCAGTTTATGGCGATAGCTCGCATTAGCTATTCAGACGAGGTTCTGCGAGACGCACATGGTGGTAGCCTGTCTTTCATGGCCCGCGGAGTGAGGTACAGGATTTCATTCTCTTATCTCTGTGATCTCTATGGTTTTCGGAGGGATCGCAGGAGGATTACTCTTCCAGCTGCCCATCCTGACATGCGTGGATTTTGGGCATGGTTTGGGAACGGTGTATACGAGTCTAAGACGTCCACTCAGATGGACATACGGCATCCAGTCCTGCGTTGTTTTGTTAGGATCCTGAGCACTACTCTCCTGTGCAAGATGGAGCCTAAAAAAATGAGAGTGTCTGAGCTTCTGCTTTTGTTTATGGCTATCAGGAACATCATCCCTGAGCAGGATTTTGATTGGCCCGAGCTTGAGGATGTCAACCTTGGAGCTGTTTTCGCGCATCATCTGGTCTCTCTGAGGACCAAACCATTCACAGGGACGAGCACGAAGAAGGAGTCAGTTGGTAGTCTTCTGACACCTATCTTCCAGCACCTCGGGATCAGTACTACGAGCTGCTCAATAGTCACTACGCGTCGGTACATGGATGAGGCTCATCTGAGGAACCTTAAGTGGTTGAAGCCCGGAAGGAAGTGGATTCTTAGTAGATCTAATGGGAGTTTTCTGGTGCAGCTACCTGACAGGGATCTGACGGACATATCTGAGGATCCTGCTCAGTTTCGTTTTGAGCCTCCTGCAGAGCTATTGACTTCGATCCCTGCGACTCGACGACAGGTTCGTCCACCTGCTGCTGATATCCCATCTACTTCACGTCAGAGAGGACGTACACAGGCTGCATCGTGCCAACCTATCCCTGAGCCACAGTGGCCTGAGGACACAGACGTCCCGATGGAGCCCGCTGCTTTCCAGAGATTTATGATAGCGAGCATGAAGAGCATCTGAGCTGCTGTTCGCTGTCGTTGCACGACTGATACTGATCCATCGTTCCAGCCTGGACCTTCACGTAGCGCACCTGCTGCTGACCAAGAGAGCGATTCTGAGGAGACGCAGGATTAGTCTTATCTGATATTCACGTTTGTATTTTTCTTTCTTTTCTTTTATTTTTCTTTTCTGTTGAACTTATGTCAGTGTTTGTTTTTGCATTTGAGCTTCTTTGGATTTATGTTTGATCTACCATGTTGCTTTTAACATGTTTTTGAGTATTCCTAACAGTGCTAACATCTAACACAATGGAATGCTTTCTCTGGTTAAATAACTCGACACCCCTGATTTTCAATCAGTGTGTCGACATACACAGGGTGTCGATCGATACCTACCAGTATCGATCGACACCCTGTAAAGGTACGGTCTCTGGTTTTCATAATCCACTACATTCATTTGTTTTCTTTCACCAACTCTAGGCTAGATAACACTGGGGACAGTGTTGTTTAAGTCTGGGAAAGGTAGTCGCTGACTTTGTTTTTGTTTTTCTTAGAGTCAGTCCATTTTTGAGTCATTCGTGGTTTTATTGAGTCAAAACTTTGTCTGAGACTGTGATCCTTTTCTTGAATCTATTAATTTGACCTTGCTTCTAAGTGACCATTGTTGCAGAATCAGTTCTGAATCGACTAATGAAAAATCCAAAGGCTGACCGGTTAACCAGAAGACACTCATGTTTCCAGCAAAATTTCCTTAAAGCTTGAGCCAAATTTTGCACTTCATCAATGTGGTTAGTATCTATAGAGTTTGATTCTTCATTCGTATCTGACAAAGGAACTCATGTGTTTTAAAATAATGGTATTTCTCTCCCTGTTACAAGTTAATTAATAAATAAGTGCATTAAAATATGAAATGATTTTCTTCTGAGTAGAGGGTGAAAATTTTCAACGATCCCATTATTCTACTTAAGAGGGAATGATCACACAGAGGATTGGAAGCGAGGCTAGAATTTTCCTATGATGTCATTATTCGCCTACACCCTTTGATACTTTGAGAGGGAAGAACCGGGGATTAGGTAGCAAACACCATCAATACTCGCGTCTCATAATTTGTATATGCAAAGCTAAAAAATCAGAAGAAAACATAATAAGAAATAAGTCTGGGGGAGAGAAATAATACCAAAAAGTGTGAATGAAAGGTGATGAAACTGGCGAGGATGGCTTGATTGTATGGGAAAAGAATCTAGATGGCTCTTGATATTAATTCACAGTGATGAAACTGGCGAGGATGGCTTGATTGAACGATGCTGTGAGATAATGTGTGTAGTCTGGGAAGCTGCGAATGTCTACGGAGAAGTACATGGTGGTTAGATCAAAAAGCTGGTTAGGTAACATTTGGGTGCTTGGGAAATTGGTCATTTCAATGTTTCTTGAACAGGTGAGTCTCTACGTTTTCAAACCTCTTTCTCTGGTTTAGTCTTCTATATGCTTGAGGGCAAGCAAAATGCTAAGTCTGGGGGAGTTGATATATCATGGTTTTTACCATGTTTAAGCCATGATATAAGTATGTTTTATCGAGTATTTATTCTATTATAGAGTCTTTTACATGTTTTAACACATTTGGAGCATTATTGAAAATATTGGAGTTTTATGGAGCATTCTGGAGCAAAAATGAAGTCTGGTGACTAAGTGCCCAATCGAAGCGTCAAGCATCGATCGATACCCCTTGGTATCGATCGACACCCATCGGAGCAGATTACAAGTCGCGACTTTAATAAAGTTTGAAGAATTGCAGAACTGCCCCAGAAGACTTTAATATTTACAAGAAGACCCCAATTCGTGTTTAGACTATTTAATTAGGTTTTACAGCCACTTTGGCTATGTGCTTTTCATTACTTTTGTTCTAGAGCTTTTGAGAGGGGAGACAAGTCAGAACTCTGTTCGCCTGAGAGAAGATTTTGAACCCCTGTTTTACTCTACTCTTATTTATTTTATTGATGATTTATTCAGTTATGTTGATTGTTTCATTCTCCATGTCTGAGTAGATCTCTTGTTAGGTTCAGGGTTCTCATAAAGGTTTTCTCTGAATGCTAGATTGATTAGTAAATTAGGATTCACCATCTGAATTAGTTCTTCACCTTAGGTTGTGTTCAAGGCTAATTCTAGGTTGACGAATCTGGAACTTAGATCTTAGAATAATTAATTCGGCACGACAGTGCGATTAATTACCTGATAGAACCTTAGGTGAGCAAATTGATTACTCGCAAAGAGATTTGGTTTAATTGATTTGTGAACATATCAAACTCGATATTAAAGCTGATTTAGACTTTAGGATTCGCAAAGAGATTTGAAATTCCTAGGATTTAGATTTTGATAATTCTCGCAACGACAGTTAGTTAATTATACTTTAGTGATTTATGTTCAAGAACCGTGCTAAATCTGAATCCTGACTAGTTAGTTTATCTGCATTCATTGATCTCCTGAGAAATGCCATGGGCCTATATTTCTCCCAATTGAATTACAACACTTTTAACTTACGCACTGCTTTCAATTACATCTAAATTGCTTAGCTTAATTCTCGTATATATAATCTATTGTGTGTCTCTGTGAGTCCTTGTGTTCGACCCATACTTTACTGCAACTACTGCTTAGTACTTTTAGGGTATTAATTTGAGCATATCAATAGTCCAAGGCACATTGACGTTTTTCTGTAACAATTTTGCTTGTAGTTGATTTGCTGAGAATTAAGTTAGGGTTCAATCTAAACTCTTCAATGAATAGCTCAGCAATTCGTGCATTAATAAGTAGAGAAACTTTACCTTGCTATGTACAATCATGCTCTTCTTGTAAAGTTTTTACCATTACCCGAGTACTTGTGCTATTTATCGAAGCACAAATCCTCCAGGGACACTTCCTATATGAACAAACAGTGACAACTCTCTTGCTATCCGACTTGAAAAAGGATATGTCATACCTCTTCTTAATTGAATACTTGAGTACTGCACTCTTAAAATACTGAAGTGTTGAGTACTCTTGCCCGAGCTCAAACTTCTTATACTTGCTATCACCTTGTCTTTCACGAGTAATCTCAGTGTCACTACTAAACCCATATCGTTCTCACACCCATATTGGTACAAACGTGTCATTATTCTCAGCATCCTCAGTCCCATCAACATCAGTCTCATCTTCATCATCAGAACTACTATCACTATCATCAGAACTTCTATCATTATCTTCACCATTATTTTCAATCTCATCATCAGGAAAAACTCCAAGATCAGCACCACCATGCCTAATTAAATACGGATCATCTTCCCTAACGATATACAATATCAACGCACCTGAACCACCAGCATAACATAAAGCTTTTTGTAACCCCTCATCATCATCAATATCTTCTTTCTTTCCAGGAGTTTTGAGTGGAAACCAAGCCACTTTTCTCATGTTCTCCTCATATCTGTGTCTTCTACTAGTAGTAGCTCAACCATCTTCAGTGAGAACCCATAAATCGTCTGTGTACCCATAGAATGTAACTCTCCACCAAGGTAGGTGTCATATTTAGACCAATATCTTCCAACAACTAAAAATAGATCGAAATTGCTGAAATTGGAAAGCTCGGGAATGCTGAAATTGCAAAGAAGAAAAAATTGATAAATCTAATTACTGTCAGATCAAAATTTACATGCTTTGAGATATTACCTCATCGTCACTTACGAATCTGAAGATGTGAAACTGGCTTAGCTCGTTCGAAGTGTAATCTTGGATTGGAGATCGTAGAGAAGAAGAATGAAAAAATAATTTCCAGAAGAAATAGAGAAGAGGAGGAAACAAACAAATCTCACGACCCCCACCTACTCGAAAGAGAATAATCGTGAGGTCCACAATTTCACAAACCCTAATTTCTTAAACTTCCCCAAATCGATTTAATTAAGATACTGTAATTTTAAACTACTTGTAGTTTTTTTGCCCCAAAATGACTTTTATTACTAAAATTACTGTTGTTTTGACCAATTATAAAACACATCGTTTTAGATTTCGTGTTATTTACCAACGGCGTCTTCAATTGTCACATCATCGATATATTTGAGGGCTGTTTTGCGGTTTGACTCTCGGATGGGTGATTGATCTGCATTTTTCTGTGGTGATGGGTTTTCTTGCAAATCTGAATCGGTTGACAGATGAAATAATTAAGTGTTATTATAAAATTCCTTTTGTGATTGACATCCTCTAATTCTGTATACGAAACTCCTAATATCGTAGAAGAGATTGCTCGGAAACTTTTGGCATTAAAGTAACAAAGATCTGGTCCTTTTTTTTGGTTTTTAGGATCGGTCTTTTTATCCATCAAAAACAAAAAAGACCGGTCTTTACTGGTGACTTTCATTCAAACAACATCCTCAAAAAACCCCAAATAAATAACGACACATGTTCTTAAGTAGGTGAGAGTAAAGCTAAGAACATTAGGGTTCACTGGTGACTTTCATTCAAACAACATCCTCAAAAGCAAGTCGAGCACTGTCGGAAACAGCCTCGTTCTCTTCATTCTTCAGTTCGGCTTCAAGCTCAAGCAACACCTGTCTCTGTTCCACGATCATTCCGTCTAGTTCTCTCATGCGGGCCCCACGTGCTTCCATTTTCTTCTTCTTCACGCAAAGCTCCTCCAGCTTCCTCTTCAACCAATCCAACACGAAACCTACCCCTACCAGATCCAAAAGCGTGTTCTCTGCATCTCTTAGTTCCTCCTCAGTGAGCTCCTGAGGAGCTAAGCAAATTATGTCGATGAGGTCGAGGAGGTTATTTATGTAAGCATTCTTCACCAATTGGTTCTTTGGACGAAAATTCGATGCGGTTTCTGGGTGTCTTTCAAAGATTCTCCTCACACAATCCACCTGAGAACAAGTTTAATGTAAAAACCACAAACCAAAGAGGACATATTATTAAATGAAGAAATAACTGTGCTTAGTTACCTCTGAATAGAAAACTCGAAAGCCATTGACGTCCACGGTTCCATCACCGTTCCACATTGATACGATCTGAGTTTCTCGTGATACAGAAAAGCTTTACTTGCAGATTCGGCGAAGGGAGTTTTGTGTTTTGAGGATTTTCTTCTTGTAACTGAAATATATACTAAAGAATATGCATGCATCTTAAATAAGCGTGAGTTATCGTTACTTAATAATACCTTGTCATAAATTAATAACATATAAATATTAATGGCGTCACACGTCAAGCTACTTGTTAGAGAAATGACTCCATGCTCTGTTCAGAGACCCAAAGATATTTTTACTTTTTCATCAAGAAACACTGTGGAATTAAGGAAACCTAGAGAGTCCTCTCAACCACAAAATACTTTCTTGGCAAAATGTGGAAACGTCTACTCATCTCTATAATATTATTTAAGAAGACATTTTTAAAAATGAACTTTGTTTTGTAAGTTATTACATGAAATGCCATTACAAATAACAAAGAATAATTGAAATAGGAAAGAATATAATAGTATTTTAAAATTATTGATTAGAATATAGAAAGTATATATTTTGTATTAAAGAGGTTATTTATTATTTCATTTCTTAATTATTTTTAATATTTTATATTTTAAAATAATAATCAATTCATATATATTCAAAGAAAAAAAAATCTATTCAAAATCTTGCTATATTTTCACTATAATTTATTATATTTTATTTGAATATATATCAAAACAAAAGTTGAAAAATATTTTACTAATTTTATAAAAAATTAGATACAAGAAAACTATATTTTTAAAAAAAAGTTCGTAGACTAACCACAAAAACTAGAGTTTTTTAACGATGCATATTAAAGTTATATTTTTAAGATTATAAGTTTTTGCGGGTTAGGCCGAATAATATTTTAGTTCAATGCAAAACGGGTTAAATAGATAAATTATTATAAATTGACAGCTTTATCTATAATCAATAATCATTAGTTAGCTATATTGTAAAATTCATATAAGAGCAATTTTGTGAATTTCAAAACAATTTATTTTGAAAAAATTACGCCGCGCTATAATTAGTGCGGGTTAAATCCTAGTGTAAGTATATTTAGCTTCCTAAGTTAAAGCAGAGGCCAAAACACCAAAAAGAAAACAGAAGCAAACTCCAAGTCACGAAGAACACAAGTCATCAAACAACATCATTCAAAGAGAGATCATGAGCTATTAGATTTCCTTAATCTAAATGAAAATAACTAATATTATTGTTTTGCGTACTTACTTGACAGCCAAAAACTACACACAAAAAAAGGTCCCAAAAAGATCAAAATTTGGGTTACAACGTTAATTACCCAATCAAAAACAGAATTATCAAGTCCAGACCACAGCTTCTTTGCCACTCAAGCAAATTGCTGGACTCTGAGCTACTGTGATAGCAAGACCTTCCCAGTCAGATCTATCAGAGCCAAAAACAGATCATCTCTAATGGGTTCTTAATGAAAATAACAGAGTTTTTTTTGGCTTTATGTATGTTGGAGACGAAATGATTCTGAATGGTGATAAACTAGTAGCTTAACAACTAATCAGATTGAAGTCTCTCGAATACGAACATGGAGAAAGTACCTGGAGAAGGCTGCTTCAGTCCTGTATAACAGCTAAATTCCTCTCTAAAAACAGGGAAGTGATGTCATTGAGGTTCCTCCTCTGATACTCTGAGGATTTGCTTCAAACTTTGCACCTGAATAGATCAGACTGATCATCTTGCAAAATTTCCAAAGTAGATGACTTTTAGTCATTATTGAGAGTTTGGATAATTTTAGCTACCCGAATTTAGCTATCTGAATCTGGGTGATTTTAACTACTTGAATTTCCTGAACCCGTCCCGTTACCCGAATTTTCCGTTTTGTTTCTATACCGGAACACATTAGGCAGTGGTTTTCAATACCAAAACTATATGTTCCCGTCCTTTTCCCTTGATTTCCCGTCTTGATTCTCGAAATGAACATGTTCAATGGAAACATTTTTTTTTATTGTATCATTTTTGGAGTTTTAGTAGATAGAATGTGAAATTAATCTATATATATAAAGTAAGCTTTTCTCTCTTCTCATGTTGCAACCTCAACATCTTAAAAGTTTAATACACATACTAAATACATATATTAATTATAAATTTGGTTCTAACATTATGAAAAGAATTTGAAAAAGCATTATTCATATTCTAAATTAAACCAGAAAATAATAAACTTATATGAATATAATTCTTTGAAATAATAGCAAGTTTAATAAATTTGGTTATCATAATATATTTCAACTTTTATAAATATTTAATTAGGTTAAGTTGTATCG
>PKML01043653.1:337993-368674 GCA_002933935.1 Eutrema yunnanense | reverse complement strand
ACTGGATCATCGAATATGAATAATAGTAAATTCTGAACATTTTATTAGTATTCGGTTTTAGGTAAAAATAGATAAAAATACAGTGACTTATTTCGAAGTATTTTTATTTTTTAAGTTCGGAGAATTCTAAATTCACAAAACTAACTTTCCTTTTATTAGTATTCGAAGTAACTTTCGGATTATACAAAACTAACCCTATTTCGAAGTATTTATTTTATTAGTATTCAGTTGGGTTAAAAATATACAATTCCCTAAACTTTAAAATGACAAAAACTTATTTTTTAAAAACTAACTAATTGAATAAATAATCAACCAAAAAAAAAATTAAAATTGTGGATCACTCACTAAACAAATACATAAATAAACATAAAATTAAGAAAGAAAAAAAAAACATAAGAATAAACAATCCACATTTCTTAAGCTAATAGAGACAAATCCATTAACAATCATACTAATAAAACTAAAATATACTAATAAAACTAAAATAATATTATACCAAATTTTTGTAAAACAAAATTGTGTTCACGTCCGCGCGTAGCGCGGATCACACACTAGTATATATATAAAGTAAAGTTTTCTCACTTCTCATGAATACACATCATCATCCACATATATGCCATATATCACTACAAAAAAAAACTCATTATGCATCATTTATTTTATTTATTTGTATTACTTATAATTGATGCAAATAAATTTTACATCATTTGAGAAAGTGACTCCGAAAGTGGTGATGCAAATATTTGACATCGGTTTGTTTAACAACCGATGCAAACATTTTGAATATTTGCATCGATTCTAATAATCGATTTAATTTTAATAATCGATGCAAATATGTGTCAATTACAAAAAATGATGTTAATTTTTACATCGATTTATGTAAGTGATGTTAGTATTTGTGACGGTTATACTAACTGATGCTAATTATTTCTATCACTTAAGTACGTGATGCTAAAATTAGTGTCAGTTTTCATAAGTGATTTTAATAATTGTATCATTTAAAATAACCAATGTACAATATTATTATCACTTGTAAATAATTGATGTTAAATTTATGTCGGTTTTCATAAATGATTGTAGTAATTGTGTCAGTTATAAAAATCGACAAGAATATTATTTTTATTTACGTAATTTTAAAATACTATTTTACTGAGAATTATTTTTTAAAAGATAATTAATTAAATACAAAAATCAGATCTAAATTACTAATTAATATCTTGGAAAGTAAATTACATAATCAATCCATAATGCAAATGCATAAAACATAAATAAACCAAAGTTGCTAAGAAATTTTGATGAACTAATAATGTTGATCATGACTAGCATGGTTTCGACTCTTAGATGTTTGGATTATTTTCCATTGGCACCATCATCCATTTCCTGAAAAAAAAATCATACAACAGATTAGTTTATCATCTAAATATTTGGTGTCACCGAAATTAATATGTAAATACTATTTACCTGAGGATTAGGTGGATTTGGTATGTTTGCAAAACCTGGATTTGGTATGTTCGCAAAAGCTGCAGCAAAACTTGCAGCCCATGCAGTTGCCTAAAAATATTTTAGTGTAACATTTAGTTTTACATATAAAATTATAATAATACTTTTTAGATGATAAATTATATTATATTATTACCTGTTCACCGGTTGAAGTACCAAGTATTTGTTGGATGAATGTAGTCATTCCCTTAACTTGATCTTCTAATCCTTTCATTTGTGCTTTCATCTGAATGACCACTTCAGCATTTTCTATCTCATGTCTAGTTGCAGTTAGGCGTTTCGCTAATTTTGAAAGTGTGGGTCCACGACCAACACAGCGTACTCGTCCTGGATGCTCTGGACCAAACACTTGAGCATATTCATCATCCAAGCTAGCTGTAACATTGCGTGTAACTTGCAGATTTTGACTCAACAACGTTGTAAGTGCTTCCTATAAAAATCAAATAAAGGATAAATATCCAGCATAATTAACTAGTAAATCCACCAGACTAGAGGACACATCTCAAAACTTGGTTTCTTCGAAGTTCACTACCAAAAATAAAACTCAAAGTTCTCTTTAGTTGTAGATTGGTTAAGAAAAAAGAATTTTCAGAATAATAAATAACCAATGGTGATTTCAAATAAAACTAACCGCGCGTGTTCTTGCCTCCTCACATACAAAGGTTCCATCAGGTTTCGTGCGTGTCTCAATGAAAAACTCTCCTCGACATGGTGTTTTTTCAGTCTTGATTTTCTTCGTTAAAGATACATGCATAAACAATATACAATATCAGTACGTATGATAGACTAGTTTTATATGACAACTTAAAAGTTACTCACAATTTCATTTCTTTTCCTTGAAAAACTCTTTCTTCCACATAAGTGAGGCATGCTATTGTTTTTTTTGGTTCTTTGTATTCCGCTCTTGCATTTTCTGAAAGCTCACACATTAAAAAAAAATTACTTGCATTTTATATAGAGACATACAACTACGAATAAATATCCAACGAATAAACTTTACCTTCCACTGTTCAGTAAACCTCATGTGAACGAAATGATACCATTGATCTTCGTTTGTAATCTTTCCAAATGCGTAGTTTGACATCCTTGCATCTGCTACCTAGTGCACCCATCACATATCCTTTTCTCATCATCGGATCATCGAACCGAAATTTAGGCTGAAATGATAGCGCACGTAAAACGAGTCATCAAACCAAAATATCTTCTTAAAACATCGCAAGATAAAAAAAAATCAGTAGAGATTAATATATACTAGATGCTACCTGAATTACTTCCCATGCCTTGTCTTTTATGTGAGGATTAATCAACCTCCAATCGTAGTAGTTAATGGGTAGCAAATTCACATCATTGCTTAATTGACCTAACCATGATCCAAGTAAACCTCCGGAATCTCCAATTGGTTGACCGACATCGTCATCGAAATGCACAATCACTTTCCTATTTTGCAATTTCCAGACATCTTTAGACGTCATCATTTTGCCTTCTATGTTTCCATCAGTATCTTGTTGATGAACACATATATATTAGAACAAATTTCAGAAAAATATATTAAAGAAATCAACTTTATTTATATTACGTACCTATGACTTGTATTTTCCATTTGAAACTTTTACATTCTGGAGCAAGCGCAGGAGGCATATTGTAATCTGTTTCCAGATGTGGTAAATCATCTGGTGATTGTGTCTCTAAATCCATAAAATCCATGATCCTAAAGAAGATAAAAAAACTAGTTAGCACTATAGAAGAACGGATGAAACAGTCTACCGTAAAATAAAAATGATGAAAAGTATAAGTAAATGAAATCTATGACGAAGCAAACAAAAGAAGTTGTAAGTAAGCAAAACAACGTTAGAGAGAAAATCCCATTTTTATACAAGTAAAAACACCTCAGCTAAAACAAACAAATCCAGATCATGTCTCCTCGTTTCTACCAAAACTAACCTCTTTTGACAAACATTGGCATACGAGACGGAGTAAAAAACAAAAGGAAACAAAAAAAGTACGAAAAAGAGACTTCGCTGCAGAGATCTCAGTAACCTTCTTCCTCAGACAAACAAACAAACTCCAGCAACAAAAAAAAACGTATGAACAATAGAAAACACAATAGAAACCAACAATCAATTGATTCTATTCTCATTCATTTAAAACCGAGAACAAAATCATATGTCAAAAGGATTGAATTCGAGAGTTAAATCACCTTAATTGTGTGCTAATTTATGAATTATGATTCTCTGAGATTGATCTTCAGCGGTTTTCCCCAAAAAGAATTGTTTAGAAACCCTTGACCTAAATAATTTAGTTGTGGTTAATTTATATAAAAATAATTATTTCTAAACATAAAATATATTCCCGCTTGGGGAAAAAAAATTTAAGCGGGATCTGAAAAGAAACAATTGAAGATTTTGTTAAAGTAAAAATATGTATAAATATCAATCCATATAAATATTTATCACTATATATGTATATACTCAGCGAAGAAGTAATAATTAACAAGAGTAAAAATACGTTCTCTCTCTCACGATCACATCTTTCTCTCCACTTTCATCACTCTTACATTTATATAATGTTGGACTTCTAACTTTATATCCTTATTTAAAAATATTGGACTTAATGCTAAAATAGAAAATGAAATTATAATAACCTTGTAAGAGCATTAATATGGTGATTGTTCACTGGTTCGGCGTAAGTGGTCAAGAAACAAACCAGTGTATGCATTTTGTACTTTATGTTCAATTTTCTTAATAGTTATACATATATACGTTAATTTGAAATTTGTTATACTCCTTGGCAGCGAGTAAATTCATGGTTCAATTGCTAGCACAATTGAGTTGCTTACCGATCATGAGACAAGAATATAAAACCGGCAACGAGTGTTACGAGCCTCTTAACGATTTGGCCAAACAACACACCGAAAAGATCGCTCGATGATGAACGAGTTTGCTAAAAACAACAACGGTTTTCAGTTCACCGTCTTCAATTTCTACAACGCGTACGGTTGGAACGCACAATGCGTACGGTTGCGGAGTGGGAAACGTGCACTTGAAGCTATGTGAGTACCAAAGAGCTTACTTAAAGTACTTTTTTACGCTGATTGATATATATCGATATATATATTACTCTTTTTATGTATATATATTACTCTTTTTATTAGAATCAATTTTTATTGATGTAAATCTGTATTATTTTTATAAGTGATGTTAACAAAACTAAAAAAATATATCGATTATATAATTGATGTTAAATTAATAATTTACTATCAATTTTGTTGAAGTGATACAAACTAATAGAAATTGTATCAGTTTTATTTAATTGATGCCAAACTAGTTAATTACAACATCAGTTACTGTAAATGATATTAAACCATGTATATTTGTTTCATTTGTAAGAAAGTAATTTAAAATAGTATCACTCAATTTTGTGATACAATTTAAGTGATACAATACACTCGTTTTTTGTAGTGTATATATAACAAAAAATTTAAATCTATTATTCTTTCAATAAATTTTGTTAATTTTTTTTAAAGTTTTCATGATATGAACATGAAAATGACCTTCCAAATTCCTTACATAATTTAATAAAATGTATAGTTAATATATATATCAAAGTTTTAACTAATTAAATTATGAAAATTAAATATCAAAATGATGTGGCATACATGTGGATGATGATGTGTTTTTATGAGAAGTGAGAAAACCTTACTTTATATATATAGATATATATGCCACATCATTTTGATATTTAATTTTCATAATTTAATTAGTTAAAACTTTGATATACATATTAATTATATATTTTATTAAATTATGCAAGGAGTTTGAAAGGTCATTTTCATATTCATATCATGAAAACTTTACAAAAATCAACAAAATTTATTGAAAGAATAATAAATTTAAAATTTTAGTTTTACTAATATATTACACACTTTATTATAGTTACAAGGTTAAAATTTTATATCGAAAAGATATTTAGTGAATGGATATTATTTGATTATTTGACCCAAACTAATAGAATACAATATATACAATATTAATTTAACATATATGCTCCAAGTCATCTAGCTGTTGCTACATTACACACACTCGGGTACATTTCTTGTGGTTTTCTTCTACTCTATATATCAAGTTTATTCTCCAACCAATCCAAATACCTACACTTGTCATGTATGCAAGAGCAGCTTCTACATCAGACAGATCATCCTCAGAGTGTTGCCGAGGCCATTTAGAGAGCATCTTGATTAGGCTGAGGAGGACATTCATGTATGATGGTCTCATATCTTGGTTCTCCGTACGGCATTCTAATGCAATCTCTGGGTGTCTTTCAAAGATACGTCCGTCTCATAATCTTCATATCTAGAAACTGAAGGATATAGTGAGTGACTTATTTTTTTTTTTTTTTTTTTTTTTCCATTTTCTCTGTTTTTGTAAGTATTTTTTTATGTTAACAAAAAGTAATTGTAATTTTCGAAAAAGCAAACCACATCTTGCCCCAAAATCAACAAGAAGCAGCTGATTGTTTTAGTTAAAGTTAATTGGGTTCTTTTGTTTTGAAGTTTTATTTACGTGTGTGTTTTAAAGTTATAAGAAACTTAGGGGTTTTTTCCGTTTTTTTATAGGTTTTATATTGGTTTTTGGTGCAAGAATTATTTGGGAGTTTTATCCATTAGTGGCTTAGAGCATTTGCATCGGTGGGAAACCCTTGAGAGTGTCTCACTAAAAAAGATATTAATTTTTTTTTGTTCTTGATTAAATATTTTTTTTTAAAACATCTAGACCAATAAAAATTGTACACTTAAGTATTTGGGTGTCTCAAATTTTGTGGTGGGTGTGTCATACAAGACCCGATTCTCGCCAGGAGTGTCTAAAAAAACAAATTTTTGTTTCTATTAATTGTTTAATGGGAGTGTCTCACTAAGACACACCCGATGATGTTGCTCTAAGAGCAACTCCAAGGATCACACCAAATATGGTGTTGAAATAACACCAAATTTGGTGTTTTGGTGTTCTACATCTCCAACCACAACACCAAATCTCACACTAAAAAGAATATTATTTATTATTATATTATTAAATTAAGATTCTCTTTATTTTTTAATAGTTTTGATAAATACTAATCATTCTTATAACTGATTAATTATAAGTTAAATATACGATTACAATCGATAAAACTAAAAATAGTGAAAAATAAATTACATCGTACTAGTTCTCAGAATTAATATATTCTGACCATAAGTGTTCAATTAATGCATTTCGAAGTTCAATATGAGCTTCTCGGTCTTTGATTTGCTTGTGTCGAGCCAATAATTCTTGAAATCGAGCATCATCGTCACCCGCCAACTCAACTTCTGCGACTGGGACTTCGGTTCTTTCTTCAATTGTTGTATCAATATCATGTTCATCCTCTATGATCATATTATGCATTATGATACAAGTTGTCATTATATCATGTAATAATTTCTTACTCCAAAAGCGTGCTGGTCCAGCCACAATTGCAAATCTTGACTGCAATACTCCAAATGCACGTTCCACGTCTTTTCTACATGCTTCTTTGCAAATAATTTAGTTTTGGGACCACGTGGATCGTGAATTGTTTGAACAAGAGTTGACAATTTTGGATATATACCATCAGCTAGATAATAACCCATATTATATGTTTTCCCATTAATAACATAATTGGCGGGTGGAGCAGTTCCTTCAGCTAGATTAGCAAAAAGATGAAACGCCTCTAGCACATTTATGTCATTGTTAGACCCTGGTAGACCAAAATATGCATGCCAAATCCAAAGATCATAATCAGCTACAGCCTCTAGAATAATAGTAGGCGATCCACTACGACCAACATATTGTCCTCCCCAAGCTGTTGGGCAGTTTTTCCATTTCCAATGCATACAATCTAAACTACCCAACATACCTGAAAATCCTCGACGTTCACCAATGTGGAGTAGCCGTGCAACATCGTTAGCGTCAGGTGATCGAAGATAGCGGCTGGAAAACACCTCGACAACAGCACGACAAAATCGTTTCAAACTTTCTATAGTTGTAGACTCCCCTATTTTGATATACTCATCGGTGGAATCCGCCGGTAAACCGTACGCCAACATTCGAAATACAACAGTTATTTTTTGCAAACCAGACAACCCAAGTTTACCGGCACCATCTCTTCGTTGGACAAAGTAATTGTCATGTCTTTGTATGGCATCATAAATACGCAGAAACAAAGGACGACTCATCTGGAATCTTCGTCGGAACATCGTCTCAGGAAACAAAGGATTATCAGCAAAGTAATCATTGAAGAGATTGCGAGAAGCATTTTCTCGGCCACGGTTGATTACTATATGACCCGGAGTAGATCCATCATGGGAACCCTCTGAGTTAAATAGGTTTTGAGTGATGATAAAATTGTTGTTTGCGGTAATTTGAGCTTGCTTTTCTATATCATCGTAATAATGAAGAAGAAGAAGAAGAAGAAGGTATATGAGATGAACTACCGTAGTTGAAATTCATCTCGTATCAGAAGAAATAGAAGATGATGGAGATATTCATCTTATTTGCCAAACATGATACCCATTTTATAGTGTAAGCAAATCGATCTAAGCGGTTGAATTTCTTTGGCAAAATCTAACCGTTGCATTGAGTAGTCACTTCATGTCATATATCAAATATCACAATCTTAGAAAAATACGAATGAATCTAAGCCGTTGAATTTGTTTGACCAAGATCTTACCGTTGCATTGAGTAGTCACTTCATGTCATATATCAATTATCACAATCTTAGAAAAATACAAATCAATCTTAGCCGTTGAATTTTTTTGACCAAGATCTAACCGTTGCATTGAGTAGTCACTTCATGTCATATATCAATTATCGGGAGAACGGCTGATTCGTACCCGAACAATTCCAACTGGTACCGATTCATACCCGAATAATTTTGATGTGCAATTCCATACCCGAACTCTTGAAAATTTGAATATCACAACCGGAACAATTTTTTTCGGCCAAAACGTGCATTGACCAAATTTCCGTTAGTCAACCCCGTTAAAATTTAAACGGTGGTGAGTAAGATGACATGTCAGTTTCCTCGTTGGAACAGAAGTGCTAAACGACATCATTTTGAAGATTTTGGTTTTTATAAAAAAAACTCATTGGGTTGCTCGAACCCACAACCACAATGTCAGAAAATGTGAACTCTACCAACTAAGCCAAGCGGGTTTTATGGTCATGAATAACACATACAATTTATATAGAAATTATGAAGAATCAACAAATTAAACGCAGAGGCTGAAAGTAATATTCTCATCTCTAAACCTAGATCTTAAAATGAGTTAGTATAGACAATAAAACCAACGATCTGGAAAAATTATGGCTGCAACTGGTTGTCTTCCAAAGTAACAAGATGAATAAAAATTAGTAGAAAAAATATAGAGGAATAATTTTCAACTTGTTACTCTCCTTATTAGTGGAGGAAAGTTTTTCTTAATTTTCTCTTCTTTGTTCATCTAACTAACGTGGAATGGGTTGAAAAAATAGATTCCTCTATCTATTTTTCCTCTGATTTTTTTACTCTAAATGTGCAACCAGTTGCAGCCTATGATTATCAAAGCATCAAACATAAATCTGAAATCCAGTTTGGATAAATAAATCGATATCAAAGCTAATTGAGTTTTAAAAAAAAACACCTAATTTATGGGTTCCAATACGAGAATTTTTTTTTTTTTTAGAATGATTCAATCGATTTCCCTCACCCTAAATCCCGATTTCTTCTTCTCCTTCTCCTTCTCCTTCGATTTCTTCTTCTCCATCGATTTTTTCTTCTTTTTCTCCATCGATTTCTTCTTCTTCGAGAAAGATTGACCGGATAAATCAGAGCCATTGATAAAGCTCTGTGTCATCAAAACCAAGAAGAACCACCTCCTCCGCCGGAAGTATCTATGACTTCTTCGTCTCCTGCTTCATCGGAGTTGTCGGCGTCGATCCTCAGACCACATCGGCGGTGGTTGATCGGTGAAGAAGTGAAGAAGCGGTTCCAAGCTTCTTCTCCGATATGAAGAATCTCAAACACTCTGATCTTCTCACCAAGCATCCTACGAGCGATGCCTCCAATAACCACAAGTAATCCTGAATGAAGAATCAATTCGATTAAACAGTCAAAGTATCAGCTTCGTCTTCTGAAGCAACGGAACAGGAAAATAAGGATTAAATCAACCCAGAATCAAATTATGGCCGGAGGAAGAAATTGAAAAAAAAAACATAAAGAAGGAGATTGACAGATTGTGTAATTTCTATAGAAAGTGTATTTGTTAATCCTTACAATAAACCCCGTCTGGCTCAGTTGGTAGAGTGTGCATTTTCTAACATTGTGGTCGTGGGTTCGAGCAACTACAATGGTTTTTTTTATAAAACCCAAAATCTTCAAAACATCGTCGTTTAGCACTTCTGTTCCAACGGAGAAACTGACTTGTCATATGACTCTCCACCGTTTAAATTTTAACGGGGTTGACTAACGGGAATCTGGTCAATGCACGTTTTGGCCGAAAAAAATTTGTTCGGGTTGTGATATTCAAATTTTCAGGAGTTCGGGTATGGAATTGCACACCAATATTATTCGGGTATGAATCGGTACCAGTTGGAATTGTTCGGGTACGAATTGGCCGTTCTCCCATCAATTATCACAATCTTTGAAAATTACGAATCAATCTTAGCCGTTGAATTTTCTTGACCAATATCCAACTGTTGCTTTTGCCTTCACTTCTCTATATAAATGTATACCACTCTTTGAATGATCAGGCATCTTCAATTTATTTCTTTACCACTAATATTTTTTCTAAAATGACTTCAATTCGCACTGGGTCATATTCTATTGAAGAAGATACACACTTATGTCATGTGTATCTTGATGTTTCTCAAAATCCAATGATAGGGATAAACCAATCAGGAGATCAGTTTTGGAAAAGAGTTCAAATTGAATATGAAAAATCTTCAAATTGAATATGAAAAATCTAAGATTTTTCATAGTCAACCAAGACCACAAAGATCTTTACAAACTCGAATGACGACAATTCTCTCTACAGTCTCCAAGCTGAGGGGATGCGTTAACCAGATTGAAAATAAGAATCCTAGCGGTGCTTCCGAGCAAGACATTGTAAGTATATATATATATACTTCGATTATTTATACTTGCTCTATCTTTATTATTTTTTTGTTTTAGCTAACTTATTTACATTTTTACTCCTATCAGTTAAACCAGGCGAAGATGTTATTAACACAAGATGTCAAATACAAGAAAGGATTCAAATTCGATCATGTATGGCCTATCCTTAAAGGTATTGAAATTTTTTCAAATACCCACGCTCATAGAGCCGCTGCATTTCAAGAAGAAGGTCGTAATGTTATGTCATCTCCATCATTACAAGAGGATTCATCTCCATCCCCTGGTATGAATTCATTCGATCTAAATACAAGTAGTGAAGAAGCCACTTTTAATTTATCTCGAAGACCTATGGGTATGAAAAAAGCAAAGAGAAAACAACAATCTGATGAACAATTTAAACAAATGATGGAGCAAAATGATAAGCTTATCAAAGCTATTGCTAAAGGTACTTTTGAAAGAAATGAAATTCAAAGACAGAAGGTCGAGGTACAAAGAATGAAACAAGAGCATAAAATAGTATTCGTGGATTTGAGTTCTATAACTGATCCAGCGTGTCGTGCGTATATTGAAAATGAAAGAGCGATAATTTTGAGAAGAAGAGCACCAACAAACCAATATGAAGAACAAGGAGAAGGTTCGCAAAGCCAATATCATGGATCTCAATATCGAGCATCTCGTTATCAAGGAGACCAAGCTCAAGGACATCATGTTCAAGGACAACAACCTCAAAGTGAATACCCAAAATCACCAAGTGACTATCAAGATTTTACTCAGTACTATAACTATCTTAGCGGAAATGATTTTCCCAGATAGTAGATTATTGTTTAAATTAATATTATGTCTTTAAAAATTATCTTGTTGCATTTAGTTTTATGTTTTTTTGTTTTAATTTTGTAATTTGATGTTTTCAGTGTTTAATTGGACTTTAATATGTACTAGATGAGTCTCCGCGCTAACGCAAGAGTATTTTTATGTAAAATTTTTTTGGTGCTTTTTAAAAAAAAAAAATTCGTAACAAATGCAGATCTAGAGAGACATCATGCCAGCTGAATAGCTGATATTTCGATTACTACTACGAAGTCGTAACCCATTATATATATCCATTAAGACATATACATACGCTCCTACTATAAAGCATGCAACATATGCTTATCCAAAGACATTTAAACCACAATATGAGCACATGCGTTGCAATAAAACACAAGATGTTACAGCGAGAGCGTGCCATGAATAATTTGAGTAGTCATGAAACGAGCCGCCAGCATCTGAATATTTACCATTTCCAGAAATGATAGACCATCACCAACGCTTGGCTCACCAACACCACCCATCTGGTTCGACTGCAACAAATCGTGGTTCAACCCACCATGGGTTAGAACACTCGTCAACATCGGATACGTGTAACATCCTCCGGCTGCTGCTGCTAAAGCTGGATTCCCCAACATTCTGGTTACATAAACTGGATGGTATTGGTTCCCTAGCATGAACGGCGATGCAGCCATTCCACCACCGGTAAATACATGTTGCCCTTGCGCTTGATGTTGCTGGGACTGATCCTGATTAGCAATCGAACCTAATTAAACTCCTCTTCACCGGACCCACTTGGTAATGCCCCTTTCCCGAGAACGCATGCCCCATTGAAGCAAGCTGGCATGTCGCCGTTCGATTAAGAATCCTCTTCTTCGGCTCCTTAGCGCCTCTCTTGCTCCTTTCCTCGTCCAAAACCTTTAATCTTGGCCCTTGTAATTCAGGAGATTGAATCCGCGATCATTACTATTCCAAAACGAATCATCGCTGGAAGAACCTTGTTTATATATTATATATATTTTCTAATTTGTGTTTAGTAAAATATGATTTAAAAAAAAATAGTTTAACGAATACAACATAATTCGAGATAGAGGCCATTTGATGAATTTGTTTTATATTGTATAATTAATTTGTGTCCTCCAATTTTCTTTTTTATTAAACTAAAATAAATATATAAAATAAAACAATGAGTTTATAATATTGTGATGAGCCCATGTGTGTTTACAAATAAAACAGTTTGACTTTCATTTTCTTATAATCTATTTGCCTTTTTTTCTAATGTTTGCATCTGTCTCCCCCAAACTTCGAAACCATTCACTATGTGTTACCACCATGTTCTGATGCGGCCATTGATTCATATCATTCTTTATCACCATCAAAGAGTCTTATGGCATAACAATTTTCTTTGAAAATTTCATGTGTAACGCTTCTAACGGTTCGAATAACTTCATAGCTCATATAATTTCTTTTGTGATTTATCATCATTCGTAGATAATATAGCTTACATGATGATGAATGAATGGTAAATGTCTTA
The DNA here is from genome assembly GCA_002933935.1 of Eutrema yunnanense. NCBI lineage: Eukaryota > Viridiplantae > Streptophyta > Magnoliopsida > Brassicales > Brassicaceae > Eutrema > Eutrema yunnanense. The sequence goes on along the minus strand of PKML01043653.1, from coordinate 355,689 downwards.
TCGGAACTCTTTCCTCTTACGTGTTTTTTTATCCTAAATAAATATTTCATATGTTAGACTGTTTGCACGCCAAAAAGTAGCCAAATTTCTGCCTTGTGCAGCCATAAGATAAAATTTATAAATAACATAATTAAAATAATGTGCACTTATTTAAAATGACAATTTAACATAACTTTGAATTTAGATAAAATTTGTTATATGAATAACATAACAACCATTGAGTGGGTATTTATATTTTTTCTTTATATATATTAAATGTTTTAAGTTAATTTTGTCTTCTTGTTTTTCGTAGATATTTTTATATATATGAATAGCATGAATTTAGACTTGTTTTATTTATTTATTTTTACTTTAAAATACAATGAATTTGGAAATGATTGTGTAAAAACGTAATTATTGTAAATAAGTTCTTTAACAAAAAAATTATTGTTAGTAAGTTGAAAAGGTTTTTATATATTTTTGAATTAAATAGAAGTTGGAAGGTTTATAAAGTTATTATGTGTGTTTTTAATCTTGAATTTATTGAGAAATAAAAAAATAAAATAAAATTAACCAATGAGGGGGGGGACAAGTGTCAAAGCTGGAGAGCACCCCTTCTCTCTTTATAAGGTAGATTTTAAATCTTAATCAATTTGCGTATTAATTTAGATATTTTGTGCAAATTAATATTTCATTTGTGTTATGATTAAATTGTATATTATTAAAAGTGAAATAGTATAAAAATATTAAGGGTATATTTATTGTTTGGTTACAGATTTAATCAATGAATAAACAACAAACTAATCATAATTATTTAATAAAAAAACAAAAGAAAATATATTTTAATATTTGGTGTTATGAATAGTTTGGTGTGACACTGTTCATAAAACACCAAAAATCTATTTTTACCGTCCAAAATGCCATATCGTTGGAGTTGATTTCACACTAAATATGGTGATATACAGTGTCGTTGGAGTTGTCCTTGAGGAACTATGATTTTTACGGATTACGAAGATAAAAAAACATCTAAATAAAAATTCTAAACTTTAAAAAATTCCAAATGAATGAGTTATAAAAGAAACATAAACTTTTGTCTTCGTTGGATCAAAAGATGAAAACAGCAACGAAGACAAAAAAAAAAAAAAAAAAAAAAAACTAAACCAACTAATTGGATTTGTAATTAACAAATTTTTGTTAATGGTTGAACAATCTTTCTAACGCTTTATTGATTTTTAAATTATAACAGCGCCATCTTAGAATTTCGCACTCTTCTAAAAAGGAGAACGAAGGAGACGATGAAGAAGGCGAAAGAAGGGTCGACGAATCTGTTTGGCTCACCGACGTTCGTCGATCTGGGGAACGGACGGCTCAGATGCGTCGAGACCGGTCACGAGGCTGTAGCCGGAGACGAAGAATCATACGCTCGTAACAAACGGTGCCGTTTGGGACTCATCGATCACGCTTTATCTCAGGGGAAATCTCCTCTCAACATGTTCTCGCAATGCCCATTTTCTCGGTTAGCCAAAGTTTCTCAATTTTTCTTTCTGCGCAGATTGAATTTTCAGAGATTACAATTGGAGCTTAGGGTTTTATCAGAGTGCAAGTTAGAATCATTCTTCACCAATTCTACTAATTTGAGATTCAAGTAGTTTTTAGGCTTTACAAGTTATCAGATTTGACATATCCACACGAATTGCAAAATTATTGGTGTTACCTTTTAATAGATAAAACGTGTAACCTTTGTTGTTGTTTATATGATTGTTTCTCTCTGTTGAAGAAAAAGTGGATCGTTTTCTGAAATGATACTTTCATGTCTTTGGATTCCTTTACATATCTCAAGTTTCGTAAAGATGTTTGCTTCAAAGTCATAGGTACTGCTACATTAAAGATGGTTGATGTTGTTTTCTTGAGACCATTGAGCTTCGATATCTCCGGAATGGGGACCATCGGGTTGCTCATTTATGCTTGTATTTCAGAGCGAATGCATTGAAAATGGTTAAAAGTTCTAATCTTTTATCAAGTTTTGGCTAGTTTCTCAGCATCGGAAAATGGTTAAGAAATCTTTCTTCTGGTTTTTGGTTATGTTCTCAGCATCGAAAATGGTTTAAAGTTCTAATCTTTCGACTGATTTCGGCTATGTTTTCAGTTCGAAACTCGTGTGCAAGCTCACGGGAGATACTGTGAACAAGAATGAGCAACATATCTGGAAACACGTTAACGGGAGAAGATTTCTTCAAAAAATAGGTCAATAGACGGTTTACACACGAGATCAGATTCAGTGACAAATTTGATGGCTTTTAATGTTTTGATGTTGATAAATTTGATAGAGCAAGTGGAAAGAGGAACTGGAGCAAGTGGAAAGACCGAGAAAACACAAGTAACCAAACCAAGACGCGTTGAGGAAGATGCTGATTCCGATGAATCAGATTTTTGGATGCTTAGGTCAAGTTCTGGTTCAGAGTCAGAGCAAGAGAGTGGTGAAGGAAACTGCAAAGGTTGCTCTTTTTGTTTTGTTTTGGTTCCACTTTCATCTCATTTTGAAAACTTTGATTAGATTTGTTCCTGATTTTAGTTCAGGTTCTCATTGTGATGCCAAAGAATCTGAGGAGCTCTCAGAAAGGTATGTATACATTTGGTTTTAATTCAATTTTGATGTTCATCCCCCTCTAATTGTGTACTTTGGTCTCTTGTACAGAACAAAGAGAATGTCAATAGAGATCGGACCAAGTAGTTTTGCTTCAAGGAAGAAAAAGATTAGGAATTTTGTTTAGAGATTTTCTCATTTTGTTTATAAATAAAAGTTTTTTTCAAATGATGTGATTAATTACAAGAGATTTATGATAACATGCGATTATAAATTCTAGAAATGAATTCTAGTACTAATCGTCGCAATACTCAGGAAAGCCACAAGAGCAGCACATGAATATACTTGTATCCGCCTTATTGTTTAGAACCAAATCACCCATACAACGGGTTTTACATAAATAGCATATCGGCTGAGACAGATTGTTCGGAAGCAAATCAAATGTTCCCTTGTCACGTATCACTAAACTGTATCCAGGTCTTGGGTGAATAAGATTTTCAAATACGCACTTATGATGAAGAGTGGAGCCACAATCATTGCATTTGTAGAACCAATTCTTTGAATTTATTTCCTCTTCGCATATCTGATATATCATGGTTTTTACTCCGTTTAAATCATGATATAAGTCTTTTTTATCGAGTCTTTATTCTATTATAGAGTCTTTTAGAGTCTTTTACAGGTTTTAGCACGTTTGGAGCATTATTGGAATTATTGGAGCTTTCTGTAACAGTTTGGAGCAAAAGCTGAAGTCGTGTTGCTGAGTACCTGATTTCACGACAAGCATCGATCGATACCCCCTGGTATCGACCGATACTCTTCGAGGCTGACACGACATATGATTTTAATGAAGAGTTGAAGAATTGCAACTTGGTCCAGAAGTCTTTAATAATTACAAGAAGACCCAATTCGTGTTTTAGGTTATTTATAGGATTTTTACAGCCACTTGTAGGCTATGCTTTTTATACTTTGATTTTACTTTGGTTTGAGACAAGTCTGAATCTCCCTTCGTCCGAGATCAGATCTCAAAACTTTTTGTTACTCTNATTGATGATTTATTCAAACATGTTGATTGTTTCATTCTCCATGTCTGAGTAGATCCACTTTAGGTTTAGGGTTTTCTCATAAAGGATTTCTTTGAATGCTAGGTTGATTATCTGTTAGGATTCATCATCTGAATTAGTTCTTCACCTTAGGTTGTTCTCAAAGCTAATTCTAGGTTGACGAATCTGGAACTTAGATCTGAGGATAATTGATTTGTGAACATATCAAACCCGATTTTAAAGCTAATTTAGACTTTAGGATTCGCAAAGAGATTTGGAATTCCTAGGATTTAGATTTAGATAGTTTTCGCAACGAGAGTTGGTTAGCTATATTTTAGTGATTTGAGTTCAAGAACCGTGCGTAATCTGAATCCTGTTAGTTAATTTAGCTCCATTCATTGATTTCCTGAGAAATATCATGGGCCTATATTCTCTCCATTGATTTACAACTCTTTTAATTTACGTATTTGCTTTCAACACCATTGATCACTTAGCGTAATTCAACATCTAAAATCTATTGTGTGTTTCTGTGAGTCCTTGTGTTCGACCCCTAGCTATACTACGATTACTGCTTTAGTATCTGTTAGGGTATTAATTTGAGCCATATCAATTTTGGCGCCGTTGCCGGGGACTCAATTCGCCATTAGATTTTAGCTGTAGAGTTCCGACTAAGTTCGTCGGTATCGATCGATACTCACCAGTATCGGTCGATACTAGGGCGATTTCTTTGTTGATATCGATCGATACCATTAAGTGTCGATCGATACTCAACGTGTTTTTAGTTACTAACGTGTCTTACCTAGTGTGTTTCAGGTGTGAATTTGGAACGTGCAAACGGGAAGACGAAGCAGACATCAGAGATGAGCAACACAGCGATATTAAGACCTGATGCAGCTGGAACCGTCGGTGTTCCTCCTGCTGTTGTTGATGAGATTGTCGCGCCAGCTGGGCTCGCCAACGTTGGGGACGATGCAGTAGTTGTTCGTGGTCGAACGATTGGTGAGTACAACATGCCTCATCAGTATTATACCAATCGATCAACGATCCGCATTCCTACGTTCCAGAGGAACGGCTTTGAGCTGAAGCCTGCTTACTTTGCTCTTGTGGGATCGCATCTCTTTCATGGTCTTCCTCATGAACATCCCATGGACCACATTGAGAAATTCGAAGATTTGGTCACTAGTGTGAAATACGATGGAGTGCCCAATGAATTCCTTTTCTGTAAGCTGTTCACATACTCTCTTGGTGGAGACGCTACTTACTGGCTGAGGCAGTTACCTCCTGGATCACTGACTACCTGGGAAGAGATTAAGAGCGCCTTCTTGAACAATTTTTTCGATGATGCGAGATCTGAGGAGCTCAGGAACAAAATATCTAAATTTTCTCAGGGAGGAACTGAGGGACTTAAGGTTGCTTGGGAGCGATTCAGATCTTATCAGAGGGATTGTCCGCATCATGGGTTCAATATGGTTCAGTTGCTGAATTTCTTCTTCAGAGGGATTGACTGTAGGTACCAGATGGCATTGGACTCAGCTAGCAATGGAAATTTTTTTACCAGATATCCTGACGATGCTTATCAGTTGATAGAGAACTTTGCATCTAGTCATAGCGCCAAGAATGCAAACTTTGACAGAAGGAAGCAGGCTGAGAGCATGGATGGGTTGCAAATTGCTGAGGTACATGCGAAGCTGGATTCAGTGCATAATTTGTTAATGGGCAGGCAGAAGAAGACTGTTCGTTTTGCTGAAGAAAATGAAGTGGAACATGTTAACTATGCTGGTGGAGCTGGATCTCAAGATCAAAGGTATCAATATCCATCCACACCACCCAGAACTTCTGAAAACAGGATAGAATCCATGCTTGACCAACTTCTTCACGGACAGCAGCAGATGACAGCAACTTTCAACGGGAGGTTGGATACCTTGTACACTGATCTGAATAGCAAAATCGAGGCTCTCAGTGTTCGTCAAACGATTTTGGATACACAGTTAGCCCAGAATGCCAAGACTTTGGCCAATTTTCCCAATAATTGCGATGAAGATTCGGAAATCACCGAGGTATCGACCGACACAACCAAGTATCGATCGATACCAGTCCAAATCCTTTCTCGAGGCGTGTCAGAATCCCAAGCATCGATCGATATTCTACCTTGTATCGATCGATACTCATCGCAGATCAAGCCAAAATTGATGACACCACCTGAGTTGATTGAAGAAAGGGGCTACAAGCCTGAAGTGCAATATCCTCGACCACTGACGCAACTGACTAAGAGGGAAGACCCAAGAATCTTCTCAGTCCCATGTTCTATCTCTGGAGCTAAATTCAAAGAGTCTCTCGTCGACTCAGGGGCTAGCGTTAATGTCATGTCAAGGGCAATTGCAGAGAGATTGGGAGCTGATATTCGATCTCCCAAGACATCTATCACATTTTCGAACTCTTCAACCTCAACTCCATTAGGCGCAATCGCTGATTTACTTGTCACAGTAGGAGGTTGTCTGATCCCTACTGATTTTCAAGTTGTTGAGATGAGTGAAAAATCTATTACGCAGCTGAATATTGGACGACCGTTTATGGCCACGGTTGGAGCGATTATGGATACGCCAAGCAAGAGAATCTCGTTCTCATACATTGAAAAGGAGGTATACTATGAAGCCATCCCCATTAGAAGAACTCCTACACATATCTCTTGCATCACCATTGTCACAGGAGAGACGTTGGTAACTGATCTTTTAGAAGAACCTCCTGATAAGCCAACTTTCACAGACGTTCTAGATAGTCCTTCTGTCCTCACCAAGAAAGACATCGAAACAGTTAAAGCAAAGGAGAGGGGGAAGAGCAAAGAAGTACAGGATGCTCCCTCTGTGATTTTAACCCCTCAGAAGTGCGATGGAGATTCAATTCGATATAAGGTGAAGTGCAAGGGAACTTCGAAACCATTCTCCAAAGCAAGAGTTCTTCTCACTTCGGAGCTGAAAGAAAAAGGACAGGAGTTTGTGGAAAACATGATGAGCAGAACTTTGACGCTGGCGATGTCAAATTGTGGAGCTTGTTTCAGCGCAAGTTCTCATTTTTCTCCTGACTGATCACCCGTAAAGTCAAGCTCGTGATGTAAAACAAGCGCTTGGTGGGAGGCAACCCACTGGTGAGTCTGTATATAAACCTTTCTATTTTTATTTCTTTTTATTTCTTTGTGTCTTGTGTATTTAGTGAATCAGATAAACGAGGGAAACGAACTTCCATCAAGCAGATCACCTCTGTATCGATCGATACCCTGATGGTATCGATCGATACTCATCGCGCAGGTAAGTCTCTCCTTAAACCCCTTAGGTTTTCTTTTCTTCTCAACAGTACCCATCGGTCGATACACATCCGAAACCTAAACCCAAAATCACCAAATCTTCGTTTCTTCACGGATTTGACTGATTCCAGTGCCTAATCTCGTTGGATTTTCATCCCCTATATATTTCTATCATCTATCCACCCGATCTGCAAGGTATGGCACACTAATTCCCACTTTTTATGTCAAACGAGCACAAGGTTTGGTTTTCATGGTTCCTATCTCTTTTCACTCGTTTTTCTTGAGCAATACCTGCTAGATAAGTGTTTAGAGCAGATTATCGAACCCCCTTTGTGCTAGTTAGTTGGAATTTTGGACGGATTTGATGGATTTTGAGTTTTTGGATCGCAAATCGCCAGTGTATCGGATTTTGAGAAATTTGATGCTGATCGATACCCTACGTGCAGATATGGGATTTTGAGAAATTCGATGCTGATCGTTACTGTGTTCTTTGTCTTTGATTGCAGATGAGTACTCAAAAGAGAAACCGAAGTGATGATGCATCAAGCTCCAACCCGCGCCCAAAGGAATACCACATGTTTCAACGTGTCAAGGTTTGGGATGGAAGACATTGGCGAATGGGTGTAGTGCACGGTTGCCTACGCGATGACCACTACAAAGTGCAGGTTGATGGAGCTTCAGAACGTATTGAGGTTCCACATGATTCTTTGCGCGAAATCCCACCACTACCTCCTATCGATCATGTGGCTCCTAACATCGCATGTAGAGCTTCTCGGCCTAGGAGGAACGAGAAAGCCAGGATTCCTTGCAATCGAGTTTGGGAAGAAATGGACAGGGTAGTCGTTGAGAGCACATACTGCATCTACAGACCCGTCTCTGATGACTGGAATGACTACGATACGTTGCATTACAACGGGTGGCTTGGCATTGATGTGCAGCCCACTCGATTCGTTGATGGAGTCGCCATACGTCGCTTGGGTATAGATGGTGAGCTCCAGTGTCTACTTGGAAGGATATGTCTAGGTACTCTTGCCACACAGCAGTACGATATATTCCCTGACTTTGTTCGTCAGTTCATGGTGACAGTTCGCGTCTACTACAGAGACGAGGTTCTCAAGGACGCACAGGAGGGTGTCTTGACCTTCATGATTCGAGGAGTGAGGTACATGCTGCCCATTCCTGATTTATGTGATATCTACGGGTTTCAGAGAGCCTTTAGGAGGGTTGCGCTTCCTGCATCACACCCTGACATACATAGCTTATGGGCGCATTTTGGGACTGGTGCCTATCATTCCAGGACCTCCACTCAGATAGATGTGCGTCACCCGGTCCTGCGTTTCTTGGTTAGGATTCTGAGCAACACCCTTCTATGCAAGATGGAGCCCAATAAAATGAGAGTCTCTGAGCTTTTAGTGCTGGCATTGGCTATTAGAGACGTCATTCCAGGAGAGGATTATGAGTGGCCTGAGCTTACAGAGGTCAACCTAGGAGCTGTTTTTGCACATCACTTGGTCTCCTTGAAGACCAAGCCTTTTGTAGGTAAGAGCACGAGGAGCACATCTAGGAAGACCGAGTCTGTTGGCAGTCTTCTCACTCCTATCTTCCAGCACTTTGGGATCAGTACTACGAGTTGCTCTATCTCCACTACACGCCTTCTCATGGATGAGCAGCATCTGCAGAACCTGAGGTGGCTGAAACCTCAGCGACGTTGGTTTTTCTCTACACCTGGTGGAGATTTTCTGGTTCAGCTGCCCAACAGAGAGTTGACAGAGATTGGTGACACTCCACAGCAGCTGCGTTTTGAGCCTGCTGAGGATCTTTTGATAGCTGCACCTGCTACTCGACGTCGTGCACCTGTCACTAGCGCTCCTGCTACTGCTGAGGATGAGCCGGTACCTGACCTTGCTGGAGGTCGATCTCGACGCGCGCATCATCATCCACCTTCCGCGAGTACTCTCGCTCCACCACCTGCGATTCCGATGGATACTGACATATTTCAGAGGTACGTGACTGAGAGTTTCCAGAGCATCTGGAACGCGATTTCGACACTCTCTCGCTGCGGTTGCATTGCTCCATCTCGCCCGCGCTCACCATCCGGAGAGGGACCATCTCACACCGCTGGAGATGATGACTCTGATGAGGATTAGTCCTTTGTTCTATCTGGTTCATTTTTCCTTTTTTTTCTTTCTCTGTTGAACTTATGTCGGTGTTTGTTTTTGCACTTGAACTTCTTTGGATTTATGTTTGATCTATCATGTTGCTTTTAACCAGTTTTTGAGTGTTCATAACAGTGCTAACTTCTAACACAATGGAACGCTTTCCCTGGTTAAGCAACTCGTCACCTTTGATTTTTAATCATTGAGTCGGCATACAGTTGGTATCGATCGATACTGTCTAGTATCGATCGATACCCTGTAAAGGTACGGTTCCTGATTTTCATAATCCACTCAGTTCATTTGTTTACTTTCACCAACTCTAGGCTAGATAACACTAGGGACAGTGTTGTTCAAGTCTGGGGGAGGTGTCTGCTGACATTGTGTGTGTTTTTCTTAGAGTCACTTGTTTTATCGAGTCAAAATCGTTTTATTGAGTCCAAACTTGTTGGAGATAATGATCCTGTGCTTGAACCTATTGATTTGATTTTGTTTTTGAGTGCACAGTGTTACAGGATCAGTTCTAGATCGACTAATGAAAAATCCAAAGACTGACCAGTTGACTAGAAAACATCCATGTTTCTAGCAGAGTTCTTCTGAAACCTGAGCCAAATTTTTGCACTTCATCAATGTGGTTAGTGTTTTTTTAGAGCTTGATTCATCATTCATATCTGATAAAGGAACCCATGTGTTTAGAGTTATGGTATCTCTCTCCCCTGTTATAAGTTGATAAATAAGAGCATAAAAGATTGAAATGATTTTCTTCTGAGTAGAGGGTTAGGAAAATTTCCAGCGATCCCATTATTCTACTTAAGAGAGAATGATCACATAAAGAATTGGAAGCGAGGCTAGGATTTTCCTATGATGCCATTATTCACCTACATCCTATGATACATTGAGAGGGAAGAACCGGGGATTTGGTGGCAAACACCATCAATACTCGCGTCTCATACCTTAATGTGTATATGCAAAGCTGAAAATAAAAGAAAGAACATAATAAGAAACAAGTCTGGGGGAGAGAAATTGATACAAAAAGTGTGAAAAAGGGTGGTTCCTTGTCATGATATTGTCTGGTAAAGAATCTAGAAGGTTCTTAAACATTAGCTGCAGCGATGAAACTGGCGATGAGGGTTTTATTTGAACAATGCTGTGGGATAATGTGTGGAGTCTGGGAAAGCTGCGAATGTCTACGGAGAAGTACATGGTGGTTAGATCAAAAGCTGATTTAGTGACATTTGGATACTTGAGAAAAAGATCTTTTCGATGGTTCATGAACATGTGAGTCTCCGCGTTTACAAACCTCTTTCTCTGGTTTAGTCTTCTATTTGCTTGAGGGCAAGCAAAGGCTAAGTCTGGGGGAGTTGATATATCATGGTTTTTACCCCGTTTAAGCCATGATATAAGTCCTTTTTATCGAGTCTTTATTCTATTATAGAGTCTTTTAGAGTCTTTTACAGGTTTTAGCACGTTTATAGCATTATTGGAATTATTGGAGCTTTCTGGAACAGTTTGGAGCAAAAGCTGAAGTCGTGTTGTTGAGTACCTGATTTCACGACAAGCATCGATCGATACCCCCTGGTATCGATCGATACTCTTCGAGGCTGACACGACATACAATTTTAATGAAGAGTTGAAAAATTGCAACTTGGTCCAGAAGTCTTTAATAATTACAAGAAGACCCAATTCGTGTTTTAAGTTATTTATAGGATTTTTACAGCCACTTGTAGGCTATGCTTTTTATACTTTAATTTTACTTTGGTTTGAGACAAGTCTAAATCTTGATATATCATGGTTTTTACCCTGTTTAAGCCATGATATAAGTCCTTTTTATAGAGTTTTTATAGTATTTTGGAGTCTTTTAGAGTCCTTTACAGGTTTTAGCACATTTGGAGTATTATTGGAGATACTGGAGCATTCTGGAGCGAAACTGAAGTCTGATGACTAAGTGCCCGATCTGAGCAACAAGCATCGATCGATACCCCCAGGTATCGATCGACACTCATCGAGAATTCATGGGCCGAGACTTTTTCCCAAGACTTGAATAATTGCAAAAGTGCCCAGAAGACTTTGATATTTGCAAGAAGACCCCAATTCGTGTTTTAGCTATATAATTAGGTTTTCAGCCATCTGTTTAGGCTATGCTTTATTTGTTTTAGTTTTAAGAGAGAACTTGGTGAGAGGAGAGACAAGTCTGAATTTCCCTTCGTCCGTGATTCAGATCTCAAAACATCTTGTTACTCTTTCTTATTATTTAATTGAGTATTTATTCAGTCATGTTTATTGATTTAATCTCCATGTCTGAGTAGATCACCAGTTAGGTTTGGGGTTTTCTCATAGGGATTTCTTTGAATGCTAGGTTGATTATCTGTTTAGAATTCACTATCTGATTTAGTTCTTCACCTTAGGTTATTCTCAAAGCTAATTTTAGATTGATCACCTAGAACTTAGATTTTAGGATAATCGATTAGGCACGAGAGTGCGATTAATTACCTGATAGAACCTAGGTGAGCAAATTGATTATTTGCAAAGAGATTTGGTCTAATTGATTTGTGAACATATAAAACCTGAACTTTAAAGCTGATTTAGACTTTAGGATTCGCAAAGAGATTTGGAATTCCTAGGATTTAGATTTAGATAGTTTTCGCAACGAGAGTTGGTTAATTATATTTTAGTGATTTGAGTTCTAGAACCGTGCTTAATCTGAATCATGTTAGTTAATTAGGCTGCATTCATTGATTTCCTGGGAAATACCCTGAACCTATCTGCCTCCAACTGAATTTACAACGCTTTTACTTGCAACCTTGTTTTCAATTACATCTTTTGATTTAGCTTGTTTCGGATCTATTCAATCTATTGTGTGATAACTGAGTTCTTGTGTTCGACCCCTAATTTACTACAGCAACTGCTTTAGTACTATTTAGGGTATTAAATTGAGCATATCAAATCTCTCTTCGTCCGAGATCAGATCTCAGAACCTTTTGTTACTCTTATTTTCTATTGATGATTTATTCAAACATGTTGATTGTTTCATTCTCCATGTCTGAGTAGATCCACTTTAGGTTTAGGGTTTTCTCATAAAGGATTTCTTTGAATGCTAGGTTGATTATCTGTTAGGATTCATCATCTGAATTAGTTCTTCACCTTAGGTTGTTCTCAAAGCTAATTCTAGGTTGACGAATCTGGAACTTAGATCTTATGATAATTGATTAGGCACGAGAGTGCGATTAATTACCTGATAGAACCTAGGTGAGCAAATTGATTATTCGCAAAGAGATTTGGTTTAATTGATTTGTGAACATATCAAACCCGATTTTAAAGCTAATTTAGACTTTAGGATTCGCAAAGAGATTTGGAATTCCTAGGATTTAGATTTAGATAGTTTTCACAACGAGAGTTGGTTAGCTATATTTTAGTGATTTGAGTTCAAGAACCGTGTGTAATCGGAATCATGTTAGTTAATTTAGCTACATTCATTGATTTCCTGAGAAATACCCTGGGCCTATATTCTCTCCATTGATTTACAACTCTTTTAATTTACGTATTTGCTTTCAACACCATTGATCACTTAGCGTAATTCAGCATCTAAAATCTTTTGTGTGTTTCTGTGAGTCCTTGTGTTCGACCCCTAGCTATACTACGATTACTGCTTTAGTATCTGTTAGGGTATTAATTTGAGCATATCAATATCCCGCAGCAATATGTTGAATTCACATTTTTCTTACCGTAGCATAAGGAAAGAGGATGGTCATCGTATTTGTGTCTTGCCAATTTGGGTAGAGTAGCGCATCTGAAACATAAAGTGAAGCCACAATCATCTTTATTAGTACAACGTAGATACATCCGAGGAAACGAGCCACAAACTTCACAACTCTTGGGTGGTGTCATATGGTTTGTAAATGGGAACAACCAATGTGGATGGCTTTCATGTTCAAATGCATCAGAAATTGAAGCACATCGCACATCAATATTGACGCCATTTCCACTATATGAGAAACCGGTGCAATAACGTTTACAAGCTTCACAGATAACATAGTTGTTATGCCCAACTTTGGCATACAAAGTAAGTTTTTGGTTGCTAATTGTGTGCCTTTTCTTCAGAGGGAGATTAGCGCATGCAGCATGAAGTATGAAATCACATTGTGTACATCTGTAACACATTTCAGAATTAAAAGGAAGGGTTCATGAATAGCAATGTTTATCTTCCTTGAGTCCTACTGATGATTTTGAAACCTTCAGATTGTGTTCATGACTAAAATGTTTTATTAGGTTTTGATCTATCACTTCGAATGGCTTACTTTCTTCTTTTTCATCGGGTACCCCTTCGAGTTCGCTCCCATTCCAAATGTGAGGATCAGTTGCACAATTTGAATGAACGACATAAGAGCAAACCAAGCAAGAATACGCTCCACGCTCTCAATCAACATGCTCACGGCATACCCCACAAATCCACTCTCCCGAGCCAAGAGAGTAAACATGAGAGATATGGTGGTCGTGACGATTGATGTATATAACACAACACGTGGTAAGAAGATGCATGGTCTATGGATTATGAAACAACATCGATGACAAATGAAGGAGAGCTTTACCAGTACTTGGTGGAGTTCATGCTCGTGGGCCTTAGTTTGGTTAAAGATCAGAGGTCTTCTCGCACATAGGATACATAGATTAAAAGAACAATGTGAACATTGATACAACAGTGCCGGCTTATGTGCTGGCACATAGGTTTCACATAGAGATCATAATTTATATCTTCCGCCAAACCAATACGGCCCATACCTTATGAGCTTGAGAGGGTGTTTATGACGAGAAGGAATGTTGGTATTGATGTATCCTCGTGGACATAAAAATCGCAAAAATCACACTTGTAGGCCTTGCTTGTTGTCGTGGTGATCTTCGTAACACGCATTGCATTTTGATGAGATTTTTGTAGATTTTAGACGAGAACCGTGAGAAAGGCATAATCTTGGACCCATTTCATCCATGGTTGCTATGTTGGAAACTTTTTCTTCCAATTTTTTTTTTTGCTTCTCTTTTTCTTCTTCTTCCCAGAAGATTTGTTGTATATTAGAAAGAACAATAAAAGAAAAACAGGAACAAGAAATGAAATACTCTTATTGAATATGAGATTTTATAGTTCAGTTTGCCTTGAATTGGAACATTAGATAACCTATTTTGATAATCAAAGCTAATGGATAGCTTTGATGGAAAGAGAATCCAGTCCTTTGCCTATGGAATGACTTCATACTTACAAAGATTTTTATCTTATTATATAAAGTTGAACGCGATTAATAAGAGCGTGACACATAGGATAATTTTTACTCACAAAATCGTGATATATGTCGTGGTTAATTTAGACAGTAACATGTGTCAATGTAATGATAATATAATTTTACAATTTTTTGTTATTTATTTTTAAATAGCCAAAATAACAAAAAAAGAAATTGTGTTTTAAAAAATGAAAACTAATAAAATAGAAAAAAGAAAAGTACGAGAATAAATAGATCTATAAAAATAAAAATATAAACTATTAAATCTTATGAACCCTCTTGTTCATTTTAGAGGATTGTTTATGGATAATATGGATCAATTTTATATTTTCGTAATTGCGAATTATAAAACGTAATTTACAAATAACTAAACGAGGATTTTAATTTAAAATCTAATTATACGAGTTATAATTATGAGGGTTATCAATTTAGAATCTACATAGTTTATATTTTATCTGCGTATCACGCGTGACCTAATCTAGTTTCATATAAATCAATATTCTCTTGTAATTATAGTTAGAACGAACCTAATCTTGTAAAAGTTGTATACTTTTTTTTCTTTCGTAAAGTAAATTAGACACGGTAAAAAAAACATCTTATTATATAAAGTTGAATGTTTCAAAATTACTAATGCACATCGTGCACGTGTCAAAACAATTTTCCCACGGAAATTGTATATAGTTGGTAAAATTAATGGCAACAAAATTGGTAATATGGAGTGATCTGATTGACGCTTCTAACAAAACACATGTTTAGTTAAAAAGACATTTTGAAGATAAAAACTTCTTGAATTCTAAAATTTTAAAATTAAGCTAATTTTTTTATATATCCATAAATATGAAATTTATATTTTTTAAAAATAAATTTCCACAAAAAATAATTAATTATATATTTTTAACTTGTGTGATTAAAATAAAATTTACAACATAAAAATTAAGATTTAAATAAAATTATTTTTAGGTAATTAAGATTAATAGAATATTAAAAATTTAAACAAAAAGTATATATAGAAAAATAATATCATTTTTTTTAAATGACGTCTAACGTGGCAGCTGACTCAGACAGTTGACTCGGACTGCTGAGTCAGAGTCATCGTTTTTAACTGTTTGACTAAAAAATTTACGGTCAATGCTGGATTTGGTTTAGATTCAATAGTTTGGGTTGAAAATTTAAATTTTTATATTCAAAAATTAGGAAATTACATCGTATTTTGGTTCAATTTTTTTTCGACACATCTAATTTAGTTGAGGTTGATTTTTCCCGGTCATCCATAGTGTGTAAAGATTGGTTTTTCAACCATTCTAGTGGTGTTGACCATTATTTACATTTTTTTTAATGGAAGTTGGAACTAATTTCATGATGGATGACATATGTCCATGACCACGTGGCCACACCAACTCTAGTCACACTTAACATTTTTATGGTTTTGATATAATTCGAGAGAGGAAAAAAAAAAAAAAAGAGTTGTTGACGCCTGAGGGTCGAGTGACAGTCAAAGAGAGAAGCAGAAACAGCGGCGTCAAACGAGAAGATTCTGACTGGTAAATTTCAATTTCCAAAAGATCTTCCTATTTTTATACTCTGCTTAAATTTAATACTAATTTGTTTGTTTGCCTTTCAACATAAAACAATCATTTAACATAAAACATAGTAATTGATATGATGATTAAACAAAAAATAAGTAAATTAGAAGTGGGGATCCAACTGTGAAAGTGGTCCTACAACCTTCCCTCATTGGTACCAAACGAACCTTACATCTCCTCGAAAAGCCAAATCTCTTTTCGATATTTTTTTTACAGTCTTTCGTTTTCCATTTCTAAAATGGTTCCTATACTTTGTCGTCTTCTTGTCAGAATCTTTGACCGTCTTTGTTCTAATAATATGAGTAAAAAATTACACTTGCCTCTCTCGTCAAAACTAAGTTTGACCCGACTTTTCTATTTTAACTTCTTTAGTTTTTGTTTTTCTTGATACATGTTAGTAGGTTAAGAATAAAATAGAGTTCAACAAAACTATTTTTTTTTTTTTGCTAGAATTTCTGTTGATTTATTAGTCTAAATGGACGAGATTACATAAGTGGAAAAGAAGAAAAAAACCTTATATTGATAAGGCTAAACCGGTATGAACAAAGCTCGGAACAAGAACTTAAAATAAAACACTATCGAGATAAAGAATCTCGAAACCATAACGTTAAAGCATCCGTAAACCTCGGAATATGTCTTCTCAACAAACAAATATTATGTATTCCTCAATCAATCATCTTGAGCAGTCCCGCTGCCAGAGTGTGCATTCCTCTGTAAATCCGAGCATTTCTCTCTTACCAAATGGAATAAATGACTGCTTGAGCCGAGATGAGCCTTAAGAAGGCCAGAGCAGAGTTCCGTATGGGAACGAGGAGCCATTCAAGGAAATGTGGCCAAGAACTGAAACCAATGAACGGACACACGAGCTTTCTCGCCAGCCAACCCCAAAGTTCATGACTGTAAGTGGCACCTTAGGAAAAGATGATCTCTGTTTTCTCCGTAGATATCACAGAGAAAACACGTATCATCTTGAACAATTCCCCAGGAGCAAAACCGAGATAGTGTAGGCAGCATGTTCCAGCAACAAAGCCACATGGTGAATGAGTGACGAGGAACCTGATATGTGCATATTCTACAAGCATTTAGAACGCATTTCATATAGATTTAAGATCATTTACTTGGATCTTCATTGCATATCATACGTGTTTTGTCTCATTTAGAGTTTTAGGGTTCTCATACTAGGTCCTAGAGTGTCTTGCATGTTTTGGAGTCCTTTTCAGGTGTTAAACGAGGAGAATTCGTCACCCGGATAAAGGAGACAGAGACCACGAAGAGCATCGACCGATACCAGGTGTGACACCGAGTATCGATCGATGCCAAAGCTTCAGGGGATTACACCGATGCCTTTGCTCGGTGTCAAAGCTCGGTACTGCCACAGGAAGAACCCGGGGGAAAAGTCCTTAACACGGAGCACAGATACCGAGGAGTGACCTCGGTATCCACTGAAGAAGCATCGACCGATACCAGGTGCAATACCGAGTATCGGTCGATACCGAGGCCACTGCTCGGTATTGGCTCATCGGTGTAAAAACCCCGGCTCAATACCGAGCAGTGATACCGAAGTGTGTCCTCGGTATCGATCGATACCGAGCAGTGATACCGAGGTGTGTCCTCGGTATCGATCGATACTAAGCATTTTATCCATTTAAACCGGATCGGTACCCGGTTTGTCCCGGGTCGACCCGGTTCGTCACTATTCACTATTTAAGCCCAAAAACCTAATTTGTGAGGGCTAAGTCTTTTTCTAAGCAAAAACCCTCTCTAAGAGTGATTTGTAAGAGATTGATCCTTT
>PKML01043653.1:318544-332223 GCA_002933935.1 Eutrema yunnanense | reverse complement strand
AGGGCTAAGTCTTTTTCTAAGCAAAAACCCTCTCTAAGAGTGATTTGTAAGAGATTGATCCTTTTAATTTATGCAATTTGAGTATTGTTTTCTTGATTTAATCCATCTATATTCTACTTTCTAATCATTCAATCATCTTGATCATGAGCTTTAACACTTCTTTCCTTGGATTTGTTAAACCCATGATGATTAGTGAGTAGTCTTAAGGATCTTGGGATGAGGTTGATTAGGGGGATCTAGGGTTTGATTAGTGGTGTTTAGGATTAGATAATCTCATATTCCTTCTTGTCTAGAGTCCCTAATGCTAGATCTAGCTTGAAAGAGTGGGTCTAGATCACAAAGCATTTCATGAACACCAAGTGTTTGATGAAATGCCAAGACCAAACTAGACAAGAGATTTATGTTCCTAACCTAAGACATTAGTTGTTTAGGATATATCTTTCGTTGATCTTGTCATGATTCTTAATGCTTGCTAATTGATAATCCACAAATGATGATTTGCTAATGGACTTGATAATTAGCATAGTGATTAGTTGCTTGAAAGAGAACTAATCTAGATTAGAGATCTATTACCTATGAATTAGCTTCTTGAGTAAATGAACACCACTAATTGAGCTTGGATCACCCTATATCATTAACCTTATCTCTTGTTCCGCTTTTATTATTTGGATTACATCTTGCTTAGTTGTTTACTTGCTTAATTTAGATACTTAATCACAAAGCTCCCTTTAATTAGCTTAACTTACATAAACTCCTTGCATTCTTAGTGGTTAGGACTATTCCCAATATTGGATTCGATAACCTCTTACTACATCGTTTAGAGGGTATTGATACCTCTTTGGATTGCAAAATCCTTGTATCAGAACCGAACCTTTGAACCAGACTTGTCAATGCCACCGAACTTCCTCGCTTTCAGGTCTAATTAATTTCCAAGTGTCTGCGAAATTGAAATTTTCCTTTGGGTCTCCTTTACTCCTAGCCCAAAGGAACATGTGTTTTTCTGAGGTGTGATGTGGACAGTAGTTAGGAAGTACATAAGCTGCTCTGTATTGTTGCTTCTTGCACCCCTAAATATCCAACCATCATTTGTGGTAGCTTGAGCCACTTTAGAGTCCATCGGGAGACCAAGAAGCCGATGTGCTTCTGCTCCAAGAAAATAATACAACTGACCGAAAGGTGTCCAACAATCTTACCAAAAAGAGCAGCTTCTACCATCGCCAATTTCACAAAAGAGAAGGGTATTAGTTAGAGGTCTTAATTTCAAGAGTTGTTTCCACATTGTTGAACCTCTGCTCTTTGAATATAATTCCCAAAAACTCCTCTTTCTGAGCTTATTTTTTCTACACCAAGCAACCCACAATGAACCGGATGATGAGAACAAAAGGCATATCAAATTTAGGCCGAAAACTTTATTCCATTGACCAATATCTTTAAGACCGAGACCTCTTTCTTTTTTGGGCGAGCAAACTTTCGTCCAACTGACTTTTGCATGCTTTGGAGTATCCGCAGAACCGGACCACAAGAACCTTCGACATATTTTATTCAGATCTTTAATGCACCTTTTTGGGAGAATAAAAGCTGCACACCAATAGGCAATGATGTTTTGAATTACGGAAGATAAGAGTTGGAGTCTACCTGCATAAGACAAGTGCTTTATGTGCCATGCTTCCAGCCTGTTTCTTACTCTCTGAATGAGTGGTTCACAATCTGATCTCGTCAGAGGATTCAATAGCAAAGGTAGACCCAAATACCTGACCGGAAGAGAACCAAGAGGAAAACTAGACTGGTTTTTTAAAGCCTCCTTTTCAGCGTCCGTACATCCTGCTAAAAACATATCTGTTTTATTTCGGTTCAAAATCAGGCCTGAGATGCTTGAGAAGTAGTCCAACAGTCTCAGAATTTCTGTCAAAGATGAATTTTCACCGTCAAAGAACACCATCACATCATCAGCAAAGATTAAATGTGTGACGTTCAGGTTTTGCGTCCTTGGGTGGAAACCAATCAGACCGTTATTGAACCTGAGATCAAGTAGCCGAGAGAATATGTCCATTCCAATTACAAAGAGGTATGGAGAGAGCGGACCTTGGCGAAGTCCTTTTTTACCCTTGAAATAACCGCAAAGCTCACCGTTCACTGTAATTGAGAATCTTGTAGAACTGATGCATTGAGTAATCCAAGTAATGAATTTTCTCGGAAATTTTGTGTCTATCACAAAACTCCATTCAATCGAATCAAAAGCCTTTTGCAAGTCAATTTTGATCATACCTCTTTTGGATGTACCACTGTTATTGTAACCTTGAACCATTTCTGAGGAAAGCAAGACGTTCTCCAAAATCTGCCTCTTTTTTATGAAAGCAGTTTGGTTTTCTTGTATCATTTCAGGTAGTAACCTTTCAAAGCGCCTAGCAAGCAGTTTTGAGATTACCTTATACATAGCATTCAAGCAAGAGATAAGCATGTATTCTGAAACTCTCTCAGCATTTATAACTTTAGGAATCATAGTGATTGCTGTGGAATTCCAACTTGGTTCCATTTTTCCAGAAGCAAAAAAGTCCAAGATAGCCTTTGTAATTTCTTCACCTACAATCTCCCAACAGTGCTTGAAAAATTCTCCCGTGTACCCGTCAGGACCAGGAGCTTTATCCGAGGGCAGAGCTCCTCGTTCAACAAAACTATTTATAAAACACCATAATCAGATTTCGTTAAGTGAATAGAGATACAGTAATAACCAATTTTTACTCGTTAAACTGATTATGCTTAAACTCGACGACATCTTTTTATCATTAATCATTTTTATATTTTACTAAAAAAATTGTGACGAGATCATTCAATTATTTGGTGTCCTCCACAACGAGGTTGGATAAAATATAATTACGATGCACCTCATCACGTTGACAATTGCAATTCTGGATTAAGTTGGATCATACGAAACTTTATTAGAATTTTTTAGGATGGAGGAATGGGCAAATTCCAAGGACGACAAACACCTGCAAAAGCATAATGTTCTGGTTTGATATGGGCAATGCAATCTTCATGGTCTTTAGGTTATCGTGGAATTCGAAGGAGACAATTTGATTATTAATAGGATCATCAATGAAAACATCCCCAACTTACGACTTCAACACTACTCACTACCATTAAAATTTGGAGCACTATATTTGAGTCAATTACATTTTCTTATACGAATCGATCTATTAATATTTGCACATATACATTAGCCAAAAAAGCAATCATTACTTTGTCTCAATGACATTTGTTCCATTGTTATCTTAGTTTCTTTCAAACTTATGTAAACTTTGAAAATCAATAAGAATTTGGCCAGCAAAAAAAAAAATCATTAAACTATTTGATTTGGACTCGTTTAGTTTGACACTGACATAGTTAGAGGTGTCAAAATGGATCATGAATTGACCCAACACGACCTATGATCCATGATCCTAATGGATCAAAATCATAAAGACACCATGTAAATAATTTTTTGTGATTCATGTGTCAAATAAGTTACGCATTTGACTCATGACCCATGTAATTAGATGGATAATATGTTAACTATTTACAATTAACCCATTAGAATTATGGATTATGAGTGATTCATTTGACCCATTTTGACATCCATAGACATAATATTTGCATATCATTGAATTTTAAAATATTGTTCCATCCTACAAAGTTAAAAAAAAAAAATTAACATGACATGTAAACAAAGTTAGTTAAAAAAATTGGTGGGAAAATAAAAACCTTGGAAATTAAAAGAAAAAAGTAATAAAATGGGCTAATCTCCAATAAGCCACAACTTTGTGCCACGTAAGCAAATTCTATTGGTTAAGAATTTTTTTGGTCACGTGGAGCCCATGTCGACTCCACGAGATGCCCCTCTTGTTTTTTTTTGGAACTAAGCCGAGAAAATGACTTTGTAAACAAAAAAAACCGTCACCGACTTCACCAGTCACCAGTCACCAGTCACCAGCTGTGTCCGAGAGCGACCGCACCATCTCACCGAAGCAGGACCCACCGTCCCACTTATCCACGTCAGACCTGACTCGACTAATCGGACTCGTCTCGTTTTAAAAACCTGCTGCCACGTGTCTAGCGCCGTAGTTTAAGATCCACAGTGTGGGGCCCTCAATATGATCAGCGGTTTTCTTGGAAGCTATTAATAACCTCATTAGCTAATTAATTAATTAGTATTTTAATTAACCCATCCCGTTGTAACAACCCACCGTGCGAGGAAAACTCTTTTAATCCACGCGCCATACATCCTCCTTCTATCTCACGCGCTAATTTCATTGGTGCGTATATCACACGCAAACGTCACCTATTTATTCAAAAACTTCTGGCGAGTCAAACAACCGTCGGGAGAGAGTTTTGAATCATCATCATAAATACGAAAAAAGTTTTTTTTTTCTTTCCCCAAAAAGTTTATTTCTTTTCTAAATAAGAAAAAGAAAAGAGTAAAATTTTTGGACTTATTTATTTTTGGGAGATAGTTTCTGCGATTTTCTCGGGCACTTAAAGACATTCACAGTTCGTCTTTTACCAAATCTTACCAAAAAAAAAAAAATTAAATTTCGTCTCCTTCTTCCCATTTATTTTCTGTGTCCCTTATTTGATTGCCGAGAAACCGCGAGAAAAAAAAAAAAAAAAAACTTTTCTTCTTCCCGTCGTTTCCGTTTTCAGGTTCTGCATTTTTCTCTGGAATTTGTTAGCTCAAGGTTCGTCTTTCTCTCCAAATTAGACATTCTTTCTCTTCGTTTTCCTCTCTCTGAGTTCTTCGTTATGAGCTAGGATTCGTTTTTTTTTAATGATTAAAAATGCCTGGACCGGTTTAAAAACCGGAATTTTCCTTCTGGGTTTTTGGAATTGGTACTTTGTTTTTGTGGGTTTGTTGGATTTGTTGAGTGACAATGATTTGTCAAGCTTTACGCGCAACACATTTTGAATAGTGGTGGGTCTAATATGTTTTTTTTTATTGTCTATATCCTTGCAAGTGTAATGTATTCATACAATTTCTGATTTGTATATATATCTGTGTTTCTCTTTCAATGTATAAGTTTCAAATGTGAGATTTTTTTTTTTTTTTTCTATCCCAATTTGGTTCTCTCTGGTGTTACAATTGCAAAATTCTATTATAAAGTCAAGTCATTTCATGTTGGTCAAAAAAAAAAAGTCAAGTCATTTCATGAACAATGTGTTTTTCTTGATTACTCATCATTTACAACTGTCAGCAAAACAAAAAAAACAAGAAATGTTACAAACCTTTTTGTTTGTTTCTCATTTGATGAATAGCTTGAGCCCAATATGGTATCCAATGTTTTCTTTTTAGTACTTGTTCACTCACACTTGCGTAGCTTTTGTCTTGACTGCTTCTGTTTCTTTCTTGGCATCTGCATTTTCAGGGTCCTTGAGGAAAAGAGGATTCTTCATTTGAGTTAAGAATCGAGTAGAAAAAAAAAGTTAATCCGTTAAGAAACTTGGATATATAACAATTTATCTCTGGTGTTGTTGTTATGGACATAAAATCTGGTCACTCGTCTCCTGTAATGACTGACTCTCCACCGATAAGCAACTCAAGGTTAACCATTCGTCAGAATAGACTCCCTTACTCATCAGCAGCAGCAGCAGCAGCAGCCACGGCTCTCTCACAGAACAACAATCTTTTGCTTACCGTTCCTAGAAAGAAAACCGGGATTCTTGATGATGTTAAGTCCAATGGCTGGCTTGATGCAATGAAATCTTCTTCTCCTCCTCCAACAATAGTTAACAAAGACAACATAAGCACCGATGCTACTACGGATATGACTTATCGCGAATGGACGGTCTGTCCCCTTACTGTCCTCTTTTCTTTACTGAACATTGCGCCCTTGTTATGATATGATCATCTTTTTCTTTGTCTTCTATTTCTGTTTTAGCAGCTCAAGTATCCATCAGCTCTTACTACTTTTGAGAAAATCATGAGTTTTGCAAAAGGCAAAAGAATAGCATTGTTTCTTGATTATGACGGGACACTTTCGCCTATAGTTGAGGAACCTGATTGCGCCTACATGTCCAGTGCTGTAAGTTTTATTTTAACTCATCTTTATTCAGTTAAAATGCTAAAACAAATCAAATCTGTGCTTCATTCTCCTAATGAATTGTCTGGTTTATGCCGTTTTACATGTTTAGATGCGTACTGCAGTGCAAAACGTTGCCAAGTACTTCCCAACCGCGATCATTAGTGGAAGAAGCCGCGATAAGGTAATGCTTACCCATTTCATCTTCTTCATAGAGAAAGTTTTACTGTGTGGTCTAATGTATCAATCATTTTTACTTCAGGTATATGAGTTTGTTGGATTGAGTGAACTTTATTACGCCGGAAGCCATGGAATGGACATCATGAGTCCCGCAGGAGAATCTCTAAACCACGAACATCTCAGCCGTACTGTATCAGTTAACGAACAGGTTTATTTTCTTGCTTTTGTTTGTTTTCTGCTATATCGGTTTTATAGATCAGATTCTTGAAATGTGATTTTGGCGAATTTCAGGGGAAAGATGTAAATCTTTTCCAGCCCGCTAGCGAGTTTCTACCGATGATCGATAAGGTATTCACAATACATCTTCTAATGTATAGCTTAGTAGTAAAAACTTTATATTTGATTGTTGATTGTTGAAATTATCTTCTCAGGTGCTTTGTTCGCTTGTAGAGAGTACAAAGGATATCAAAGGTGTAAAAGTAGAAGACAACAAGTTCTGCATCTCTGTGCATTACCGCAATGTAGAAGAAAAGGTTTGGTTTTCTCTATTCAGTAACCGGTTTGGTTCCTTCACACACTTATATCTTTTAATAAGCTCTTCTTTTTACAGAACTGGACTTTGGTTGCACAGTGCGTTGATGATGTCATTAGAACATATCCAAAGCTACGGCTAACACATGGACGGAAGGTAAAACATCCGAATCTCTTATGTCAACAAAAGAAGTTTGAATAAGTTTCAAAGTTTCGATTTTTGATTTTGGTTCTTGGTTTGTTTGTCTTGCTTACAAAGGTTTTAGAGATCCGTCCGGTTATTGACTGGGACAAAGGGAAAGCTGTCACATTTCTACTCGAATCTCTTGGTATGTTTAAAATCTGTTCTCCTCTGCTTCTGTTCTGAATCTTGTTTTAGCCATTGACACCGGAAACATTTTTCAGGTCTAAACAACTGCGAGGATGTTCTTCCAATCTATGTTGGGGATGATCGAACAGACGAAGATGCATTTAAGGTTTGTTATTGCTATTATAATAAGGTCCAAACCTCAAATTCTAAACATTTTCTATAAAAGAACTAGTTTTGACTTAAGGTGCAATGATGTCAGGTATTACGAGATGGACCGAATCACGGTTATGGTGTATTAGTCTCTGCTGTGCCTAAAGACACCAATGCCTTTTACTCGCTTCGTGACCCATCTGAGGTAAACTGATAAATCACTTAACTGAATAGCGAATACTCGAGCTAAGGGTTATGATTCTGATCATGAGTTTGATTTTGTTGCAATATATCTATCAGGTGATGGAGTTTCTGAAATCATTGGTGACATGGAAGAGATCAATGGGTTAGAAGAAGTAGAAGAAAATGGCTAACGTTAATAATATATATATTATATATATGGAAGTTAGAAGCTTATTGTTATACAGAGAGAATGGAGAAAGAGATGATGCAAAAGATAAAGCATTTTAGTTTTCTTTCTTCCGTTCTTCGTTTCTTTAAAGTTGTTTTAAATACCGTTGAGATTTAACTTAACGGCGTCGGAGGAGAGATTACATGAAGGCTTAAAACATGCCGGAGATCTTTTTTCCGATCAATCTCTCATCTTCGTCTTCTCTTACAATTGTATATTCTTCTTTCAACTTGGACAACTGTTACTAACTTTCGGATTAATTCAAATCATTTGTATTTGTCTCATTTTTGATTTTGAATTTATTTTATGACTTATTTATAGGACAAAAATGCCACATAGCAACGCTGCCTAATTTTGCAAGAGAAGTTGGAACTTGTTGATTGAATATTGGGATATTAAAGTCTGATAATGAGTACTTCAGTAATGAATATATGACAGTGATGTAGGGTGTTTCTATCATAATGCATGTTTGATCTCATTGTTTTCTTGAATGAGAGTTAGGAGTTAGTAAGATTTGCAAATATCTCTTGTTTGATTAGAACGGATATATTAAATTGTTTGAGTGTAATCTATGCATTTTTCATTAGGTTTCATATAGTGATATCTCCGTTAGTCTACTGTTCACTTTGATTATATTTGATCGATTCTTGGTTGTTCACCACAAACTCAAAGAAGTACCGTAAAGATCTTGCATTCTCACGATCAACACATTCATGAAGTTTCTTTACAGACTTAAAAACTGTTGGAACTAATTTTTTGTCAAAGCTCGAGGGCTTGATAAAATTGTGTTAATGTGAAAATAAATGAGTTAAGCTCTTTCAAATGAAATGTTTTCATTGACCGAGAAATGTTTTCTCGTGTATATATTTTGGAATGGTTGTGTCATTAATTTAAATGATGAGCAACAAGAGAGAAGAAAAGACCACACGTGCGTCGATCGCACATTGGGCCTTGTTGGGCTCGTGGACTTTTAGAGGTATCGATCGATACCCCTTGGTATCGATCGATACTCAACATGCCGACTTAAAAATCGCAGCCGCTAGAATATTCTGAGGAATATTCCTTTTCTGTCTGGGAAAAACCCTAGCTTCTCTCCTATATATACAGTCTGATTTTCACCTTAAAAATCATCTTCTGATACACTAAAAACACATCCTAAAAGTTCTAGCAAGAGTTCTCTCAATTCCCTACTGCTTAGAGTAAGTTTCTATTCGAGAGTATCGTAGTATAATGTTCGACAGATATGATATCAAGTGTAGATGATACATATTACTTTGGTTGTATCCTGGGACTCATGGATCTATTAAAACCCGTCGCACTACGGGAGATTCTTAGAGTTAAGGAAAGAGATTCATCTCGCCTCCTTAGATCTTTTTTATTGCTTTATCGTTTTATGAATCGTCTGTTCCTTACTGTTTATTTATATAATCGTGATTAAATCTTTTCCTGTCTATAGTGCTAAATTTTTGGTCATACAATCTTAACTCTAAGAAGATCCTATTTTGTTTATAACTTCAATTGGATCTTTAATCACGAGTAAATAAACGTTTTCAAACGGTTTTTTAAAACGATTCTTCTACTGCTGATGATACTCAAACGTTGTCAAAAAGCTTCTTAGCAACTTGAAACGTGTAGTAGAGGCAATCTCCATCTATTCTATTTTTAAGAAGATGTTCATCTGCTAGTGATACTCAAACGTTATCAAAAAGCTGTTTAGCAACTTGAAACGTGTAGTAGAAGCAGTACTGCTTTAAACATCTTCTAAAAACCATCTTTAATTGCGATTAATGAACGGTAGAATCAACGAACACAAATCATGTTCTTGATAGGTTCGATTGCGATCGAAGCCTTGTGAGTATCGATCGACACCCTATGGTATCGATCGATACTAGACAAAAATTGTATCGGTCGACACTGAGGTGCATCGATCGATACTATGCAAACAGTTGTATCAGATGACACTAAGGTGCATCTATCGATACTTTGCATCGAGTTGTATCGATCGACACTGAGGTGTATCGATCGATACTGTGCATCGACCTAGTTGGGTCTATGTTGATCGATACTGTGTAATATTAACATGTATTGATCGACACGGTGGTATATCGATCAATCCTGTGTAAAAATTCACTTGCATCGATCGACATCCAAGGTGCATCGATCGACACTATATGTGTATCGATCGACACCGAGGTGTATCGATCGATACAAGCTGATCATCGATCGACACCGAGGTGTATCGATCGATCTTATGCAAAACTCATGTGCATCGATCATCACCAAGGGTGTATCGATCGACACTGAGTGCATCGATCGACACCATATGGGTGTATCGATAGACATTGTGTGTGTATCGATCGATACCAAGGAGTATCGATCGACACCAATGCGATTCAGTTCGATATGAGTCTTAGAATTGCGATTCTTAAGTTTATATATCGGTACTAACTGAAAGTTGTGTTTTCTTTGTCTTAACAGAATGACAAACGACGTTGACAACAACTCTGGAACAATGGAGAAAACCAGTGACAAAGTGGATCAATCGACTGCGAGTCTGATCGAAACGGTGAAAGTTCCATCTGGGAATCATGTTGCTCCTCCAAGCAAGTTTGATGGGACAACATTCAAGATGTGGAAGAAGAAGATGTTCTTCTATCTGACTACACTGAATCTGCAGAAATACACCAGTGAGGTGAAACCTGTTCTCCTAGAAGATAACACTGATCCGCGTGCGCTTGCGAGTGTACACGCCTGGGAACATGCTGACTTCTTGTGCAAGGGCTATATTCAGAATAGCCTTTCGGACTCTCTGTTTGGGGTGTACGAGAACGCCGAGACTTCGAAGGATCTGTGGGATTCCTTAGACAAGAAGTATCGCATTGAAGATTCTGGTACTCAGAAATTCAATGTGGCAAAATTCATGCAGTACTAGATGGTGGATTCAAGACCACTAATGGAACAAGTCGATGAGGTGCAGAGGCTCCTACATGACATTCATGCTAAGGGAATGCGGCTGTGTGAGACCTATCAGGGTTGCTGCATCATTGAGAAGCTTCCTCCTGGTTGGACAGACTTCAAGAATTACCTCAGGCTGAAGAAAAAGAAGATGAGCCTTGAAGATCTAATTGTTAAGCTTCGCGTAGAGTCGACGAATCGAGAATCGAGAACAACAGATTGGTGTAGGTATGAAAATTCGCGAACATAATGCGAACATGGTTGAACACCAAAACACCAATCAAGGCAAGTGGCAGAACAAAAGACGCCTAAACAAAGGCAAAGGGAAGATGCCACCAAAGAACTTCCAGAAGTTCAAGAACAAGAGCAGTCAGAATGGTCAGACTTCTCAAAGGTTCTCTGGAATATGTAACTTCTGTGGAAAGCAAGGACATAAATCCTTCGAGTATCGTAGCAAGAAGGCTCAAGCCAACTTGAGAGAAGCTGACATGTGTGCTGTGGTCACTGAGGCCAATGTTGCTGAAAGCCATCCAAAGACTTGGTGGTTCGATACTGGTGCAACCAGACACATCTGTATGGATCGAGAGATGTTCTCCACATCTGGACAGGAACTGGTTCTCACGAACGTCGTCCATGTACCAGATATGCACAAGAATCTGATCTCTGGATCGCTCATAAGTAAGCATGGATTCTCTGTGAAGCTGGAAAGTGATAAGCTAATCCTAACGAAGAATGGGATGTATTTGGGTAAGGGTTTTGTTTGTGATAATCTGTTTAAGATGTCTGTTGAGGCAGTAATCCGAAAGGATAATGTAACCGAGGCTTCCACCTCGAAGAACCCTAAGATTAATGATAAGAAACCAATTGCTTATCTCGCTGAGTCTTTTAATATTTGACATGAACGATTAGGATATGTTAATTTCGAGTCTATGAGTAGATTAATGAACATGAACATGATTCTTAAATGCAAATTAAGCAAAGACAAATGTGAAGTTTGTGTCCAAGCCAAACTCACTAAAACGCCATCACCCAGCGTTCAAAGAACAACTGAACCTCTAGGTTTAATTCACACAGACTTATGTGATTTGAAATATATTCAAACCAGAGGAGGCAAGAAATATTTCGTGACCTTCATAGACGATTATACGAGATATTGTTACATCTTTCTACTGCGAACTAAAGATGAAGCCTTGGACAAATTTAAAGAATACAAGCTGGAAGTTGAAAACCAACTCGGCAAGACCATAAAAAAGGTCATAAGGGATAGGGGTGGTGAATATAGTGAACCATTTGATGCATTATGTAGAGCACATGACATTATTCATCAGACAACTGCTCCCTACTCACCTGAATCCAACGGAGTTGCTGAAAGAAAAAACAGAACTCTAAAGAAAATGATGAATGCAATGTTGCAGGAATCTGGGTTAGCCCAGAACATGTGGGGGGGAGGAAGCTTTGCTTACCTCAAATTATATCCTGAACAAAATTCCACACAAAGTCACAGGAAAAACTCCTTATGAACTTTGGAAAGGTAATGTACCTTCGTATGTATACCTGAAAGTGTGGGGGGTGCCTGGCAAAAGTTGCAGTACCACCTCCGAAAAAGGTCACCATTGGACCTAAAACGGTAGATTGCATTTTCATCGGATACGCGCACAATAGCAGTGCCTATCGATTTCTGGTACATAAATCAGATATACCAGACATTCATGTAAACACAATAATGAAGTCAAGGAATGCATACTTCTTCGAAAATGTGTTTCCATGTAAGGATAGAGGAAATCCTAAACGAACTCGTGACGAACGAGATGCTAGCATTGAGGTAAGCACTTCAGGCACTTCTGCAGAAGAAGAAGAAGCTGAACCTAGACGAAGCAAGAGAGCTCGTAAGGAAAAGACATTTGGCTCTGAGTTCATAATGGCATTCCTAGCGGAAAGTGGTCCAAGAACTTTCATGGAAGCGATGTCTACACCTGATGCACCTTTCTGGAGGGAGGCATCCAACAGTGAAATCAACTCAATTATGCAAAATCATACTTATGAGTTGGTAGACCTACCTCAAGGTTGCAAACCTCTTGGTTGTAAATGGGTCTTCACCACTAAGCTAAAAATCGATGGCTCTATAGACAAATATAAGGCCAGGCTTGTGGTACAAGGATTTTGTCAAAAGGAAGGATTGGACTTCTTTGACACTTATCCTCCAGTGACGAGAATTACTTCGATTCGCATATTGATTGGAATCGCAGCTTTAAGAAACCTTGAAATACATCAGATGGATGTTAAGACTGCTTTCCTAAACGGAGATTTAAAGGAAGAGATCTATATGAATCAACCTGAGGGTTATGTTGCTCCCGGACAAGAGAAGAAAGTCTGTAAACTTGTCAAATCGCTATACGGACTCAAGCAAGCTCTGAAGCAATGGCATGAAAAGTTTGACAGTGTAATGATGTCAAATGGCTTTCACATCAATGAATGTGATAAGTGCATCTATATCAAAAGTACTTCACAAGGTTATGTGTTGTTGTGTTTGTACGTAGATGACATGCTAATCATGGGAAGCAACAAAGATATAATCATTCAAACAAAGAACATGTTGAGTGGAAAGTTTGATATGAAAGACATGGGATTAGCGGATGTAATTCTAGGGATTAAGATTATTCGAAATTCAAAAGGAATAATTCTGTCTCAAGATCATTACGCTACAAAAATCCTAGAGAGGTTTAAAACCTACTCCAATGGGACTGCAAAAACTCCGCTTGATCCTCAACTTCACTTAACAAAGAATTCATGTGAAGGAGTTTTACAAGTGGAATATGCAAGAGTCATCGGGAGTCTAATGTACTTAACGAATTGTACTAGACCCGATTTAGCACACTTGGTAAACGTACTAAGTCGTTACACGAGTAATCCAGGTCATACCCATTGGAGAACCATAACTAGGGTATTAAATTATCTAAGATACACCAAAAGTTATGGGCTGCACTTCGGTAAAGAACCAGCAGTGCTGGAAGGGTACATTGATGCCAATTGGATTTCAGATTCAAGAAACTCCAAATCCACGAGTGGATATGTCTTTACTCTTGCTGGTGCA
>PKML01043653.1:307375-317892 GCA_002933935.1 Eutrema yunnanense | reverse complement strand
CTTTAAGAAACCTTGAAATACATCAGATGGATGTTAAGACTGCTTTCCTAAACGGAGATTTAAAGGAAGAGATCTATATGAATCAACCTGAGGGTTATGTTGCTCCCGGACAAGAGAAGAAAGTCTGTAAACTTGTCAAATCGCTATACGGACTCAAGCAAGCTCTGAAGCAATGGCATGAAAAGTTTGACAGTGTAATGATGTCAAATGGCTTTCACATCAATGAATGTGATAAGTGCATCTATATCAAAAGTACTTCACAAGGTTATGTGTTGTTGTGTTTGTACGTAGATGACATGCTAATCATGGGAAGCAACAAAGATATAATCATTCAAACAAAGAACATGCTGAGTGGAAAGTTTGATATGAAAGACATGGGATTAGCGGATGTAATTCTAGGGATTAAGATTATTCGAAATTCAAAAGGAATAATTCTGTCTCAAGATCATTACGCTACAAAAATCCTAGAGAGGTTTAAAACCTACTCCAATGGGACTGCAAAAACTCCGCTTGATCCTCAACTTCACTTAACAAAGAATTCATGTGAAGGAGTTTTACAAGTGGAATATGCAAGAGTCATCGGGAGTCTAATGTACTTAACGAATTGTACTAGACCCGATTTAGCACACTTGGTAAACGTACTAAGTCGTTACACGAGTAATCCAGGTCATACCCATTGGAGAACCATAACTAGGGTATTAAATTATCTAAGATACACCAAAAGTTATGGGCTGCACTTCGGTAAAGAACCAGCAGTGCTGGAAGGGTACATTGATGCCAATTGGATTTCAGATTCAAGAAACTCCAAATCCACGAGTGGATATGTCTTTACTCTTGCTGGTGCAGCAATATCCTGGAAATCTTCCAAACAAACACTCCTGGCCAGATCAACCATGGAGTAAGAGTTTATAGCTTTAGATAAAGCTGCTGAGGAAGCAGAATGGCTTCGAAACATTTTGGAAGATATCCCGATGTGGGAGAAACCAGGGCCAGCATTACGTGTACACTGTGATAGTCAGTCGGCTATCTCTCGGGCACTGAGTAATCTATATAATGGCAAGTCGCGTCATATAAGAAGACGACATAAGACCATTAGACAATTGATCTCAACTGGTGTAATAACGATAGATTACATCAAGTCGGCTGATAACCTAGCGGATCCGTTTACCAAAGGTTTGCCGCGAGATCAAATTGTAAAATCATCAAAAGGAATGGGTTTAAAGCCTATAGAAAAGATGACGTTTGACAGATACCCCACCTATGTGACTGGAGATCCCAAGATCTAGGTTCAAAGGGAAACAAAATTAAACTGATTCGAATTTGAGCACTGTGAGACTATGTCTCTGCCCAATTTCTAGGATGATAAAACAGTGCTACATGTGGATAGTAAGGATAAGCGTTGGCTTTTAATGATTGCATAGCTGTGTAGATAGTGGAGTGTGATAGGACACTTCTGAAAACAAGCTAATAAATAGATCACCTAGTGAAGTGTGAAATAGGGCCGTTTCTAGGAGAATGAAAGAGAAGGCTATATTCTCCAAATTCACTCACGAATACCAGGAATGTTCAAAGCCAAAATGAACACAATAGAGAACAAAGTTCTACGATAAGATGTCTCTGTGCGATACCTGTTGTCTAAGTTTACATCAAAATCCGGGCGGTTCAAGACATCATGTTCACCTCCTGGCCGAGTAAACTCGACATATATTAAAAAGCTGGAAAATGCTACCTCTCAGATACAGTTACATTTTCGTATACTCTCGAAAGTCTGTCTACGTCTAGATGAGTCTAGTCAAGTTATCTAGTAAAGTCTAGTCTGTACATTTTTTCATATGTTTTAGAGTCATTTCTATTCATGTGGGGGATTGTTGGAACTAATTTTTTGTCAAAGCTCGAGGGTTTGATAAAATTGTGTTAGTGTGAAAATAAATGAGTTAAGCTCTTTCAAATGAAATGTTTTCATTGACCGAGAAATGTTTTCTCGTGTATATATTTTGGAATGGTTGTGTCATTAATTTAAATGATGAACAACAAGAGAGAAGAAAAGACCACACGTGCGTCGATCGCACATTGGGCCTTGTTGGGCTCGTGGACTTTTAGAGGTATCGATCGATACCCTTTGGTATCGATCGATACTCAACATGCCGACTTAAAAATCGCAGCCGCTATAATATTCTGAGGAATATTATTTTTCTGTCTGGGAAAAACCCTAGCCTCTCTCCTATATATACAGTCCGATTTTCACCTTAAAAATCATCCCCTGATACACTAAAAACACATCCTAAAAGTTCTAGCAAGAGTTCTCTCAATTCCCTACTGCTTAGAGTAAGTTTCTATTCGAGAGTATCGTAGTATAATGTTCGACAGATCTGATATCAAGTGTAGATGATACAGATTACTTTGGTTGTATCTTGGGACTCATGAATCTATTAAAACCCGTCGCACTACGGGAGATTCTTAAAGTTACGGAAAGAGATTCATCTCGCCTCCTTAGATCTTTTTTATTGCTTTATCGTTTTATGAATCGCCTGTTCCTTACTGTTTATTTATATAATCGTGATTAAATCTTTTCCTGTATATAGTGCTAAATTTTTGGTCATACAAAAACAAAATGGTAAGAGATTATGAAAATATTGTATATAGGGCAATTCTCAAAAATACCACTAAAATAAGTGTTTGCTTCAAACATACCACCACTAGCTTTTTCTTTACAAAACTACCACAAACATTGATTTTTTCCACAAATACCACAAAATTTAAACTAAACTTTTAACCCTCAAAAATAAACCTTAAACCCAAAATAGTGAACCTAAACCCATATATTTAAATTATAAACCCTTAAAACTCATTTTTAGTGTTTGTGGAAAAAAATCATGTATTGGTAGTTTTGGAAAAAAAAAGAGTGATAGTATGTTTGGAACAAAAGCTCACTTTAATGGTATTTTAAAGAATTTCTCATTTATATATTACAAGAAAGGGGGAAAAAACCATAAAATGAAAAAAGTAGTCACGATCACTTAATCACTTGTCATTCTTTAGATACTTCTCCATCGACATCTGTTTCAGCTTCTTGTCTCCATCGCCAACATTTAAGCTCTCATCATGTTCATGGACATGAGAGACCACCATGAGCTGTAGTACACCGCATTCTCTTATCTTGAATTTATCACTTTCGTATTTGAACTCAAAGACAAGCTCATTCGAAGTCACCTCTGCTTCAACTTTGAATATGTACAGATTCTCCGTTGAAAATGTAAATAGAATATGCTCCAGTAGATAAGTGACGGCGGTGCCATTATGTTTGTTCACAGTGCGAGTAGATCCAATCCTTGTTCTGCGTTCACCAGCCTCATCGTCGCCCTTATTAACCAGCAAGATGCATGCCTTGAATCTCAAGAAAGTATGGACAAGAGGTGTTTGATTCAAATTCACTGCCACATAACCTCCCATAGCTCGGTAAGTGAAGTTTGCAGGCACTTCTACTCCGGGTAAGACCACTAAGCTACAAGTTGGTGCCAATGATGATGAGGTCTCTTGCTTCTTTATTCAGTTTGAAGCAGTTATCAAAGTTGAGACTAATCTCTGGATTGTGAAAGGAGCTACCCAATCTCTCCAAGGACTCACAGTTTTCTGCGTCAATGAATAGTAAGGAATCCGGAAGCTGTGGAAGTGATACCAGCTTTCTGCATCCTTTGAGTTCAAATCGACTAAGACGAGTAAGGTTCTTGACTCATGGACCAACCTCTTGTACTTATGCACAACTCATCAAGTGTAGCTCTGTGATGATGTCAAAAGCATGAGGGAACTCCTTAAGATTTTCAAAGTATGGCATAACCAACTCGTCAAGACGAGACCATGACCTGATTGATAAAGGCACTACTTCTATTGCAGTTCCTTTAAGCTTTAGAACTTTAATGTTCGTGGATATCTCAGGAAATTTTTTTAACAAAGAGCAATTAGTGAGATCAAGCTCATCGAAAGATTCCAAGTTGATGTTGACTGGAAGAGCCTCTAGCTTTGAGCATCCTTCCAAACTCAGTTTATGAAGTTTTCCAATAGAGTAAGGCAGCTCCACCAAATTAGAGCATCCATTCAAATACAATTATGTAAGATTAGTTACATTCCCAATAGATGAGGGGAGCTTCACCAGACTTGAGCATCCTGTAAGATTCAGTTTAGTGATATTGATGGCATTCCCAATAGATGAGGGTAGCTGCTCCAAACTTATGCATGCACTGAGATTGATATCCTCAAGATTATAGCTGTTGAGAGATCAGGAAGCTCCTTCAGGTTTCTCGAATACATCAAATTTATATACCTTAGATATCGAAGAGGATGTACAAAAAACAAATAAATAATAAGCAAGTTTAGAAGTGAAGGCATTTAAAGGCAGTAGATGCAGATACATAATAGTATCAAAAATCAATATTTGTTCTTTTTGAAGCTAAAAAGTTACAAGTACTTACTTGAATTCCTTCCCATAATTTCTTAAGATTTCGAACGGCATAAATAGTGTGACAAGGAACACCGGATGAAACTTAAAGGGCAAATTAAAGATGTCATCAGATAATATTTCCAGTGTAGTATATTAAGTTTTCGAGATATGTAGATCAAACCTCTTGGTAGCCACACAATCTTGTGAATATGACAATTCATGAATCTTAAGAATTGAAGATTAGACATTCCGTTGAAGGCTCTCTCACTTATATATAATTCTTCTTCAACATCAAGTAAGTTGAGATATATGCCTACAACACTTCTACTACCCTGAAAAAAAGGAAGTAAGAGTAGAGATGGTTAGATGTCAAATGAATTTAATTTGTATAGGGAGTAAGGCAATGAAGAAAACATTTCAAAACTTATTGTATCACTAGTGAGTACTTTACAAATTTCTATAGCATCAACTAAGAATTGACGTTGCCCAGGCTCACGGATGGATTGTTTGCGAACAATTTCGTTACCTAGTTGTGCTATCAAATTATGCATCCATAAATATTTCCAATAGATAGATATGAGAGATTTCTCAGCTAAGACACCAAGTCTTTGCCTCATATTTGTGAAATTCTTTCCAAGAGTCTCTTCTAATGTTTGATCAATGTGTTGACCTCTGAAAAAGCAGGGCTATATGAAGAAATAAATCTCTATCTTTGTCATCTAATGCATCATAACTGAACCTCAATATGCTTTGAATATCGGAGTCAAGGTGAGTCTTTAACCTTAGTAGTGCCTCTGTCCAATCCCACTTGGACATTCTCCTGAAATAAGAGCCCATAACCCTTAGTCCCAAAGGGATTTTACCAGCAAGTTTTGTAACTTCCAAAGCAAGCTCCTCAAAACCATCCTCAGGCGAATTTTGACCAAAAGCGTTCATGCAAAAGATTTTAAGAGCTTCATTTGTTGTTGGAAAATCCACCTTGTAAATATCTTTGATTCCATGAGCTGTCAAAAGTCTTCTATCTTGTGTGGTGATGATAATCCGATTTCCAGGACCGAACCACCAAGTTTCTTTCGCCATGGCATCTAATTGTACTAACAGGTCTACATCATCAAGAACAACAAACACTTTCTTGTCTTGTAACCTTTCTTGTGCAACTCCTAAATGAGGAATTTTGATATCCTTTTGGCTGAATATTTGAGACATCAGTTGTTGATGTAAGTACAACTTCAAGCTGTAATCATCGGAACAAGCTGGTCTTGTATACATGGATGCTTTGATATTCTCCATAAAGACACTCAAATCGAAACTGTGAGATTGTTTGCTGAATAAAAATCTGGCAATGGTGGTCTTACCAATTCCAGAAGGACCCCAAATCCCTATCATCCTCACTTCATCCAAATCTAAGCATAAAAATCGTTCTATTTTTTCCATATGAGCTCCCATCCCAACTAAGCCATCGAAATCATTTGATAGTGTGGAATTATTCAACTTGTTAGAAATATCATTCATAATTTTTTCGATCATGGCTGCTTCATTATCCCTATCAAAGAGGGAGATAAATGCATTCGCTAAATAGTCCTATACACATTTAAAAAATATGATGGGTTGGAAAGATTAAAGAGCAAGTATATCAAAGACAAACCAGTTGTTTGAATGGTAACCTGCGATTGTGGCCACTTTTGCCAAAGCTTGTCTCCATCTCCCAATGTCCTCCTTTGTTTTACCAGCACATGTTTTTCTAAAGACTTTCCCAAAGTGTCCGGTTTGCTTCTTTACATCAGATGGATCAATTTTATAGAAAATGACTATCACTAGTTGACCCAAATCTTTCATGCACATCATAATCTCCACCAATTCGTCAAGACACCACTTTGAAGAAGCATAGTTCTTGGAGAGCAAGATGATCGCGATCTTAGATCCTCTAATCGCTCGTATAAGTTCAGAATCCTCTTTCTATCTCATTATCAATGAATGTCGTGATTCCCTTTCTTTGAAACTCTTTTTGAATGTGACTGAGAAAGTATCTACGGACATCTTCCCCGTGGAAGCTTGGAAAGACTTGGTATGTCCCGATGCAAGACAAAGCTGATAGACGAGATGGAGGAGATAAAGAAGAAGAATCCATTTCTTTGTTTTCTTGATGGAATCTGAATTTTCCATGAACCATAAAAAGTATTCTCTCAAATAGCGTGAAAAAGCCTAATATGGCAGCAATAGTAAGTAAACATGAATAATCCATTAGGACCAAGATCACAGAGAGCTGATTAGAGAGCTAATTAGAGAGCTATCTCGTGTGGAAGATGAAATTACGAAAGAGGATTTGTATGCATTAAAATACAGAACATTGATTGACTGACGATTGTGGCAAAAGAGGAAGTTTCATAGTTATCGTCTTCTCACTGAAATATTAGTGGCACAAAATCATTGTGGCTACACTTGAAATTGATCATCACTCATCCAAACGTGCGCAGAAGAAATATGAAAGTCTGACTGCTATAAAGTCTTGAAGAAGGCTTTGGCTACCTACAACTGCAAACTCTAGCAATTCACAATATATATGCTAGCGCTTTAGTTATAGTGCTCTTAACCTCTTATCATTATTTATTTTTAATCAAAACTCTTTTTTCTACATTTTTATGCTAAAATTTTCTACAATTCTCTATTTTTTTTTAACTTGAAAGTCTCAAATCTTCGAACCAGATTAATTTGTGGACTCCTTATTTCACGAAAAAAAAAATTATGGCTTAAACATGCGGGAGATCCTTTTCTGATCGTCCTCCCATATGCTTTCTAGAGCTCAATGTCGTAATTGTAAGCGCAAGAGCTGCTGAGACAGGAACTGAAACAGGATCTGACACAGGGTTTTCCTTACAAGGATATTTTACTAGCCAATCTTTTAAGTAACCATACAAGTTCAACTCAAAACGATCTACAACAAGCTCAAGACACACTTTGACTTGTCTAGCTAGCCTCACACGTTTAAGGATCTATACATGATCCAAGAACCCCATAGATAAACCCCTTAACCCTAGCTTTAGTTTTCTTACAAAAAACCCCAAAAACCCTTTGCTAAGATATTGCTCTAAACGTGTTGACCTCATACAAAGGTTAAACACACCTATTTATACATAATAGGTCGTGGCCCATACTAGCCAAAATCATCCCTTAGAGACAAAGGTAAATCTCCAAGAATATTTACTTTTCCTTTTTCTTCTCCTAAGAACAAGGAAACTTCTCCAATCTTCAATATCTTCTCCAAGATGGTTGTCCAGCTCAGCTACCCCTCTAGGCACGTCCTTATTTACTTATGAGTCTAATCCATAAGCCCAATCCAAGCCCATAACTTCTGCTCCTCGTCATTAGTCACACATTTGCTCGCCTGTATCACTTCTTGAGCTACTTCAACTGGTACAGCTACTGGTACAATGACTGCTTAAAAAAATGCATCTTCAGTAATAAGGAATATGAAAAGGATAATTTTCATTTGTTTAACAAAAAAACAATACTAATAATAATAATTTTCGTTTCTCATCAAATTATTTGTACTATTTTGTACCCTTGTAGGTCATGTTCAAAATTTTCTTAAAAATATATTTAATGTGATAATATATATATATATATACTTTGTTGGATCGCCAGAGATCATACTGGTAATGTACTTTTCCATGGACGAGAAACTTTCACCCACTCTCCGAATAGCTTAATTGCAGAAATCAGATGCTAGATTTGGGTGATGCAGTACGTGCGTGATTTGCAGTTAAAAGATATCATCATTGCATCTGATAGTAAATAAGCCTTAATTGAACAAGTCAGATCGCTGTAGCAGACTTTGTAGAGTTGTTTGTTTGAGATTGAAAAACAGAGCACAAATTTGATTGCCCGAGACATTGCAAAGAGTGTCACACGTGATGGTCGATTCCAGTCTTATCTTGCGCGAGACCGTCTTGGCTCCATGACCGTATACTCCGCGAATCCTATTCATAGCATCTCTTTACCCTTCTTTTAGGTGTTCGATGCTTTGGTTTGTTTCGTT
Source organism: Eutrema yunnanense (assembly GCA_002933935.1). Taxonomy (NCBI): domain Eukaryota; kingdom Viridiplantae; phylum Streptophyta; class Magnoliopsida; order Brassicales; family Brassicaceae; genus Eutrema; species Eutrema yunnanense. The sequence goes on along the minus strand of PKML01043653.1, from coordinate 309,421 downwards.
ACTAAACTTTGTTTTGGTACCCTGTTTCTTTGGTCCATCTATAATTAAAATTTTCAGATGAAACAAAAAAAAAATCCGGATCATTAACGAGGTGTAGCTCCATTTTTCAAGGATTAACGAGATTTCTACATGCAAAGCTGCGTAGATTTCAGATTACTAAGAGCATGATTATTGCAAGAGACCCTCATGGGGTTCTTAACCATTTGTTTAATATTAAAGGGGGTTAAGAAACTTAGGTTAAGAGACCCTCATTTTTTTTATGTCCAATGGTAGGGGTTCTTAAAAATTTTTTTTTATGTTTTATTATAAATGAGTTTTTGTTCTTGCATGAAGAAGATGAGATTTCATGAGAAAATTTCAATATAAGATGATCTTGAAAATGAGATTTTGCGATTAGTTTGAGTTAGACAATAATGCCTTTCGTGAATGTATGATGAACTGCTTAGTAGGAGATAATGAAGAAACTATATGAATGAAATCACCTGAATACAAATAAAGACTTGAAAAGGTAAGGGAAGTTAATCAGATATGCCATAAAAGAACTCTCCAAAATTTGTTATTTGTTGTTGTTTAGTGCATAGTATCATCAATCTCCCTTTAGTACACATATAACTTGAAAGGTAGGTGTAGGAAAAACTTACAAAGCTCATTATATGAATTGTGATCATCAACACCTATTCGATATTTAACAGTGACAAATGCATTGGTATTGGCAGCAATGACAGACATAGCCTCACCAACAAACTTTGGGTTAAGCATATGCACAGCACCAAAACAACCTCGTCCGCTTACTTTTGGGCTTGGACATCCACAGCTACAGAACGAACCAGCATGTCAGTAAACAAAAGCATAGTTGGATGGAATAGGTGTTGATGATCACGATGGGATGCTGGTCTGGTTTATTCATCAGATACAGATTACACAAGTAACCATGTAAAGTGTAAGGACAAGTAATGAGCATGAAACAGAACATGAAACAGATTACACAAGTAACCACCAAAAACAGATTACACAAGAACATGAAACATATTAAACAGATTAAACTTGTTGTTCTTAAGAACAATAAACAGATTAAACAGGTCCAAGATGCACAACACACACACAGAAATAAAAAAGAAACCAATACAAAAAGAAACCATTACATTTAAACATAACATCAAACATCAAACATCAAACATCAAACTGAGAATATGAAACAAAGTTATAACAAACTGAGATTATGAAACAAATCTAAAGACAACAAACTGAGATTATGAAACAAAGCTAAAGACAACAAAACACAAACACATCTTCAAACAACTTCTTAAGCTGAAAAAGAAGAGATCACTAATTAGCCAACATATCTTCAATAAGCTTCTTCTTTAGAGCTTCTTCATAGTCAGACAGATGTTCTTTGTTTGCTATGAGACTGTCAAGAAGACTCATCTTCGACAGTCTCTCTTTCATTGCTAAATCTTTCTCTTCAATGTCCCACATCCTCTGAAACACACACAGAGTGTTGCCTTCAGCCTTCTCTCTTTCCCCTCTGGCTTTTGCTGCCTTCACACCAGGAGGACGATTGCTAGAAATATCATCTTCGCCACTCTTCATCTCCTCTGCACGCGAGCTGATATGCTCAATTTAATACCCTAACAGTACTAAAGCAGTAGTTGTAGTCTAGTTAGGGGTCGAACACAAGGACTCACAGAAATCACACAATAAACTCTATAGTATCAAGCTAAGCTAAGCAATTCAGGTTTAGCAGAAAACAGAAAATAGTAAACGAGTTGTATTCAATGGGAAAAAGATAGGTTCAGGGATATTTCTCAGGAAATCAATGAATGCACAATAAACTAACTAATCAGGGTTCAAGTTACGCACGGTTCTAGAACTCAAATCACTAGAGTATAGTTAACCAACTGTCGTTGCGAAAACTATCTAAATCTAAACTTCAGAATCCCAAATTTCTTTGCAAATCCCTAAGAATAAATCAGCCTTAATTTCAAGTTTGATATGTTCACAAATCAATTAAACCAAATTTCTTTGCGAATAATCAATTTGCTCACC
>PKML01043653.1:265432-299877 GCA_002933935.1 Eutrema yunnanense | reverse complement strand
TAAAATCCTATTTATAACCTAAATCACGACTTGGGGTCTTCTTGTAATTATTAAAGACTTCTGGGCACTTTTGCAATTCTTTAAGTCTTGGAAAACTCGCGGGTCGTGTCTTGCTGCGATGAGTATCGATCGATACCAGGGGGGTATCGATCGATGCTTCTCGTGAAATCAGCTACTCAGCAACACGACTTCAGCTCTTGCTCCAAACTGGTCCAGAAAGCTCCAATAATTCCAATAATGCTCCAAACGTGCTAAGACCTGTAAATGACTCTAAAAGACTCCAAAATACTATAAAGACTCTATAAAAAAGACTTATATCATGGCTTAAATAGGGTAAAAACCATGATATATCACGAGCCCTCCCCACTCCTTCTCCTTTTAGAGGATGCATCAGTCTTTGTTGTTGAAAGCTCACACCATTTCTGGTCATTCCTCAACTCCTTCCATGCGTGTTCAAGAGTAAACTTCTTTTTGTGATCATTGAAGAAGATTTCGTGAGCAAGCTTAAGCACATCGTTCTCATTCTGGCCACTGGCCTTCTCTCTTGTTGCAGACTCATATGCACCGCAGAACTTGCACACCAAATCATTGATCTTGTGCCACCTTTGCTTACAGTGGCTAGCTTCACGGTGTTCACGTGATGCAGCCTTTGGACTTGCTGCATAGTAGGCTGCTATCCTCTTCCAGAATACTCCACTTTTTTGCTCGTTGCCAACTACAGGGTCTTTGCTGGTGTTGAGTCAGGAACTGATGAGCAACATATCGTCGCTAGGGGTCCAAGGCCTTCTTTCTCTTCGCTCTGGAGGTGTAGACTGAGAAGATAAGACAGGGACTTGCTCTTGAGGTGTAAACTCATCAAGGTGAGTTTCTTGTTGACTATTCAACAAGTCAACAAAATTTGAGGGCTGAGAATATGGATATGTAAAGGACATATCCATTAAAAGGGAATAGAAATGAGAAAGAGAAGAAGGAATGAAAGAAAAGAAGGACCGATTGTAGGGAAAGAAAAGATAAGAAGGAAGGAGAAGAAGCATTGGTTATTTAAAGAAGATCAAAGACACATATCTTCTTTAAAGAAGATCAAAGACAAAAAAACGCATTGAACATCTATCTAACCACATCGACAAGACTTAAACCTAACTAGCACACAATGCATTGTCTAGATATACTTACAATATAATGTATATGATACAACCAAATCATTTACTCCATAACCAAGACTAAAGAGTTATATGCATAGCAATGATTCAATCTCCACAATAGATATCATTTACTCCATAACCATGACTAAAGAGTTATATGCATAGCAATGATTCAATCTCCACAATAGATGCAGAACCTGTAATACTATAGGCCTAAGTTCTTTCACTTATTAATCTCAATAAGAAACATACAGATACATAACTTGCGAGTGATTGATATATAAGATTCAGAGTACATGAAACAGATTCAACATATAGAGCCTAAGAAATCAGAACAGAAACATCAAAGATCCATTTCGAATTCCACAAAAATCAAAGAGAGCACACAATTAATTATTGAGCTAGAAATCCAAATAGAGACCCAAATCTACGATGATGTCAAGGGAGAAAAATACTGGTCATCACCTGGAATCGCAAGCAAAGTCATTGCATTTTGCGATGGTGCACGTGGAGAAGCATCGCGAATCGGCGGAGTGATGGTGAATTACAGCAGTGGAGGAAAATGGTTCTGATGCGGTGAAGTCGTCTCCGAGAGGAAGAGTGATGTCGACGACCCCTCAATGAGTTACCAGCACCGGACATCGTAAAGGAGGCTCGAGTTTTTGAGAGATTGAGGAAGAAGAAGAAGTCGTCGCATTCGACGGAGAGAACGAGAAAGAAATTTTGGTTGGGAAAAAAATGAAGAGAGAAAGAAAAGATTTTTTTCTCAACCAGTCACAATTGGCCACGTGGCCCTTAAGAGACGTATCTTAAGTCTCCTAAATAAGAGACGTCTCTTAACTATTTTATTGCGGACTGATTAAATAAATTAATAAATAATGTAAGAGACTTACCTAAGAGACCGCGACAATCATGCTCTAAGTATATATACATGTCACATGTGAAATGTTGAATTGGAAAAACGTGCATTTTGTTCAAACGTGCCCTCCACGTAAAGGTAGGTCATAGGTAGGTGCATGGGGACTTGATGAATTAGTTAAAATAGTGGGAAAAAAAAGAAATAAAATACTGAGCGTTACTATCAACTTTTTTTTTTGTGGGTAAAAGACTAACTATCAACTTCTACGTACAACTGATCAATAATTTAATTATATAAGCTTATTTGCCATATAAAGAGCCAAGTGTGCTGCAATATTTCTTTGATTTCGATCGGGAGAACTAAAAGTACAACCAAATATGAGTTTGTGCTCTGAACGACAAATTAGACGAGAAGGTTTTGGAGGACTTGACGTCCAATGTGAAGCAAATACAAGACCATGTATTGGAGGAGATACTCACACTTAACGCTAACACCAAGTATCTCCGGCGTTTTTTTTTTTTTGAGAATGGTTAATTTATATTTCCTTCTCTCCCAAATGAGACAATTCGTTACAAAAATTTACAGAATAATTTCACATGAGAAAAGCATTTTGAGTAGATGAAACAAAATTGAATTACTGAGTAGAAGCAGATAACATTGGGAGTAATTGTGGTTGTGTGATTCGGAACCAATTGAAGAGGTAGGAGTCACCTTGCCAATGTGAAGGTTGCCTAGTGGTAGCCGCCTCACGGTCAAGACCAATAAGCCTTGCCCTCATAATCTGATCGATATCTCGAAGAGTGGCTGTGAAGGGTCGGGATTCATTACGGTGGAGTCTTGCATTCCTCTGATTCCATATAAAATACATTGCAGCTTGGAGGAAAAGCTTGCAAATGATGAAAATTTTTCTATCTGTGGAAGCTGTGTCAACCCAAAGCAGAATATCATCGAGATTGTTTGGCGGAGATACTTGAGCACCTGTTGTGAAGTGATGCCATATGCCTTTTGAGTATTCACAATCAAAGAAGAGGTGGGCTATGTTCTCGTCGAATCTGCTGCATAACAGACAGGTTGATGGTACTGGTAATCCCCAAGAGCGCAATCTGTCACGGGTTGGAAGCCTATCTCTCGCCACTATCCAAGACAAGAAAGAGTGTTTAGGGATCGAACCTGAGAACCAGATCGCTTTTCTCCATGGCACGTGTGAAGTTGTCGGGTGTAGAGATCTCCAAGTTCTCCTAGAAGAGAAAGATCTCGGTTGAGTGTCTGAGCTAGTCGACCAGAGGAATACATCTTGTCTAAGAGGCTGTAATATCAGAGGATTTTGGGGCACACAAGCCATTAGCAGTAGAACAATGGGATGCCTTCCTCTCGGGAGTCTCCAACTATTAAGAGGTATTGCTTGAGCTACCGTGGATGCGTTAACAATTCCCAAAACCCTTGGTCATGAAGCACCCGTCAAGTTGATCAAGGGACCTAAAGTGGTCCAATTATCATGCCAAAACAGAGCATTTGAGCCCGAGTGCATCTGACAGGCAATAAAAGGTCGGGCTAGGGGCCTGAGCTTCGTGATCCTTTTCCAAATCCAACTTCTCGATGATCTGAAGTCCACATCCCAAAAAACTCTATTTCGGATTAGGTGAGTTTTTACCCATGATACCCAAAGAAAACCTCCTCCGGCAATTAGTAACCAAATCAGTTTTAGACAAAAAAACTTTGTTCCAATCCAATAGTCTTCTGAGCCCTAATCCACCAGCTTCTTTTGGAGTACAAATTGAGGACCAAGAAACTTTAGCACCTTTAGCCGAGTTTGGAGCACCACTCCAAAGAAAGGCGCTGCATATTCTTTCAAGTTCCGCAAGACACTTGTTTGGAAGAGGAATAACATCTGACCAAAAGTTGATTGTGCTGTGGATTATTGACTGAATGAGCTGCAAGCGGCCAGCAAAAGAGAGATGTTTCACTGTCCATGAAGAGATTCTTTTGACGATCCTGTCTATAAGAGGTTGATAGTCACAAGGTCTTGGCTTATGAGGCATAAGGGGAAGACCCAAGTACCTGACTGGTAGTGAACCTTGGGAGAGACCAAAAAACTCAGTCGTATCCCTCAAATGCTGCTGGTTATTACCATCAATATATAAACAGGTTTTCAGTTTATTAAGGCCCATACCCAAAACTTTATGAAAATCCCCAAGTTTCTAAAGAATTTCTTGAAGAGATGTCTCTGAACCATCAAAGAACAACAAAACATCGTCGGCGAAGCTGAGATGAGTGATGAGAGGATCTAAGCAAAGAGGGTGCAATTGATAGCTTCTGGCTCGGGCTGCCAAATCAAGACGCTTGTATAGAATATCCATAGCAATCACGAAAAGGTAGGAGGAGATTGGATCCCCTTGCCTCAGGTCGCGCCTACCCGGAAAATAACCTGCCAATTCCCCATTCATTACCACAAAATATGAAGGAGAGGAAATACAAACTCTTATCCACCTGATGAATACATCTGGAAGGTTGAAAGCCTTGAGGATGTTAAGAATGAAAGTCCAATTGAGGTTGTCAAAAGCTTTTGTGAGATCCACCTTCAAACAACCTCTAGTAACAGGTCCCTCTTTGTTGAAATCTACAACCAATTCTGGGGCTAGTAAGACGTTTTCACAGAGTAGTCGTCCTTTGATAAAGCCAATCTGGTTCCGTTGAACTGCCTGTGGGAGAAACAATTTGATACGAGCCGCCAAAATCCTTGAAATGACCTTGTAAATCGTGTTGCAGCAGGAAACCGGTCTAAAATCAGTCAATTTATCAGCACCTGTAGCCTTCGGGATAAGGGTGATTATAGTGGCGTTGATCTGTTTCAAAAGGGAGCCAGAGATAAAGAATTCTTTAACCGCAGCGATAGAGGACGGACCCACAATATTCCAAGAGGAGGTGTAGAATTTCGCAGAAAAGCCATCGGGGCCAGGAGCTTTAGACTTAGGAAGAGCAAAAAAAGAGTTTTTGATCTCTTCGTCTGAAGGAATTCCCGAGATTATATTGCGCAAATCATCAGAGCAGCGAAAAGGATGAATAGACCTGATTTCTTCCACGGAGCTAGGAGAGAGCATAATCTGAGGTCCCAAGCAACCTAACATAGTATTGAATTGCCATTTCCTTCAGAATTACTGGGTTTGAGACACGCAAATTGTTTGCATCCCTGAGATAAACAATGGCGTTGCTGGACTTATGAGCAATAACCGATTTGTGAAAAAAGCTTGAATTGGCGTCCCCCACAGAGCACCATCGGATGCGAGATCTCTGATGGAAGAAAGATTCCTCAGCCGAGGCAAGGAAATACCACTCATTTCTGGCTGATTGTTCCTCGAGAAAGAGAGATTGAGATGGGTAATGGAGCAACTCTCTTTGAATGGCTTCTAGCTTTTCAAAAGCTGTCTTTGTTTTGGACTGAATGTTGACAAAATTGGTTCGATTCAGGAGACGACAACCCATCTTAGCTTCGCTTAGCTGCTTGCAATGTACAAACATGGCTGAACCTTCAAAGGTGGATTTAGACCACACATATAATATCTTGGAGGAGAAATCTAGGTGAGTGACTAAGAAATTAAAGAATTTGAAAGGGATCTTCTTTCTGGTCACTGTATCCGTAAGAGAAATGATACAAGGCGCATGATCAGAATCACCAGGGGGATCAAAGATTGCCACTGAGTTGGGGAAGCAAACAAGCAATTTATCATTGGTCAACACTCGGTCAAGCTTTCTGGAAATAGGGTCTTCCGGTCTTCTATTTGTCCAAGTAAAAATAGATCCCCGCGTGTTAAGCTCATAGATGTGACTTGCCTCTATGCAGTTTCTGAAATCTGCCATGCCATGAAGAGGAAGATCATAAGGCTGTAGAGAAAAGTGTTCAGAGGAAGTCAAAATCTGATTGTAGTCACCCATGAAAATCCAAGGAGTTGATTGAAAGTGTGGGGATAAAGAAACTTCATTGATGTCTATCCATAATGATCTTCTGTTCGCCATGTAATTTCTTGCATAAATGAAAGCTGCTACAAAAGCCTGGTTTGTGGTAGGGTTTGTGACTCCACAAATCACCATCTGGTCTGTTTTCTTAAAGCTGATTACAACAAGAGAGGGCTGCCAGACAACCCAAATTCTCCCATTTTCCGCTTCTACTGAGTAATTGTTATATGCCCGCCAACCTGGTAAGGTGGCTGCTAAAACTTCTGTGAAGTTCTCCTGCTTGACTCGTGTTTCCAAAAGGCCACCGAACATAGGACGATTGGCGGTAATCCATTGTTTAACTAAAGTTTGACGCTGGTAACAATTTAACCCGCGCACATTCCAAAAAAACATCTTCATAGAAGACAAAAAAATGGTTGATGAAACTCTGGATTAGTTTCTACAAAAAAATGTATATCGCCAGATGATATGCGACTGAGAATTCCACGATCTTCGTCACTCCACCAGCTTTGCGATCCGCCCATTATCATATTTATTCTCCTCTAGGGCTCTGGTCGCACTTCGTCGTCATTTTTCCTCCCTCGCTTCAGAACTTCACCTCGACGCCCTTCTTCCTCCTGGTTCGCCGGGTTTGGCAGAGTTGGCTGTTTGTTGGCTTGTTTCGCTCGAAGTTTTTGAGATTCACCGCGTTACCGAGTTCCCCTACTGCAAGCTTGGCTGCAAGTTTTGCCCCTAAACTCCGACTGTTCGCTGTTGAATGCCCGTAACAGTGGTGATGTTCACAGTAGGCCTTTTCGTCGTAGTTGCTAACGGGTTTTGTCCATGTATTCCATAATGTTTTTCCTCGCCTGGCGCCTACTTGAAAGTTGTGAGCGCCTCCGATCTTGGGTCCGTCAGGTCGCATGTTTTCGCTGTTCTAGGCGTTCCTTCTAAGATGTGGCGCCATGGTAGCGTTCTGGATTGTCGTCTTCGTCGTTTCGTACCTCTCGTTCAGAGCTTTCATCTCTTCTTTGTTCACCACGAAATCCGAGGCTCGATGCAGGGCGTCTTGAATCGTCAAGGGTGCGGCTATGTCGCTTACACCTTCGACTTTAGATACCACCACTATGAATCGTCCCATGTAGCTTCGCAGCGGCTCGGTCTTTCCTTGAGAGAGAGTCCACATGTCGGCATCTGAGGTCCCCCGATCCATGAACATGAAGTATTGCTTCAGGAACATGGTTGATAGCTGCTGAAAATTATCCACGTAATTCCGGTCGAGTCTTGAAAACCACCCGAGGGATACTCCTTTGAGATGCTCCACAAAGAGCAGGCTGAAACCAGCGTCTTTTTCCTTCTCGCTGAGGTTGGAAGCGTTTTTGGTGAAAGCTTGTCCCATCGCGATGCAGAAAGCTGTTCAGAGGAGGTGGTTCAGTTAGATTAACTCTCGTTTCTGCGGGTGTCTGCTCGCCGATCGGATTTTGCGGTGGTAATCCCCTTGCCGAGACTTCCCTGGATATGCCGGATGGCGTAGAGAAAATGAGGGCGATTGGGTTGAGGCCGAATTTCGCCGCGACTCCTCTGGGTGGATTCATCACCGAGCTGAGGCTTCCAACGCGCAGATCTTGGGCTCGGCTTGTCGTCAACGCTTCAAGTCTCTCTAACAGTGAGTCGTTCAGCTTGTCCTGCTCGTCGGCTTTCTTTGTCAACGCGGCCAACATGTTCTCGGTTCTCGTCATGGATGCCGCAAGTGTCTCTTGCTCAGGTAGGGTTTTCGCCGTTGTTGCTCACATCGTCGCCTCTCCTTTCTTCATCGGTGGCCATCTCTCCAGATCTCGTATTCGGTGATTTCTATGTGTAAGAAAACTTATAGGTTCCCCACAGTCGGGGCCAAATTGTGTGAGCCAAAACTCGCACAACTAAATTTGGTTAGGAAATAAAAAAAGGGAACAAAAGATTCTAAGAACAAAAACATGAAAACAGAGATCCGAAGACGGAGTTTTATTGATTGCTGTTAAGAAAACTTTTCGGTACAAGTATTTCTGCGTAATGCTAGGGTTTTTCTCCCCCCTCTCAATGAATGAATTCGACTCCTATTTATACAAGTATACTAAACCGACTAAACAAGAATCTCTCTCGAGATTCTCGGAAATTTTCCTTTTTTCTTCGTGCGGCCACCGAATTTGATCAATTCCAGGGCGAAAACCCTCTTGGCTCGCACACTGGGCTTCTGCTTTCTCCTGGCTCGGACCACATACACTCTCGGTTATCCGGCTTGGCCTAAAATGGCCATGTTTGTCTGGATTCAGCCCAATTCCCTTCTTAGCTCGGCCCAAACCCCTGTTGGCTCGGCCCATGATGATTTACCGACCTTGGGCTCAGACTTCTCGCTCGGAATGTCCTGCAGGTTCGGTTTGGTGCGCGATCCCCTTCGACTCGGCTCAGTTTACATGGCTTCTTTCTTGATTCAGCTCGGTTTGGCCAAACCGGTCTTCCCGGCTAGATTTGGCTCGGTTCGACCGAGCCAGTCTTCGTATTGGGTTTAGCTCGGCTCGGCCTACTCTGCTTGGTTGGGCTGGGCTCGGCTCGGACTACTCTGCTTGGCCTTCGTAGTTGGGCTCGGCTAGGCCCACTTCTGATAGTTAGTCGTTTTAGGCAGTTAATCTTGCAGGGGTAAAAACCGACCCCAACATTGTCTCAAAGCAGAGCCGAGCAGAGAAGAAGTCCTGGCCGCGGAGAACAGCCATTTTGCCGCGGGTCCGGCTATCACGACCGCGGCCGACCTAATTTATCACCCCGCAAGACCTGTTTCAAGCCCAAGTTAATCATGTCACTTATCTTTGCAACCCTAGATGTTCCCGACAAAATAGAAAGCTATAAATACCCGTTTTAAGTCGTTCTAAAGACCTAAACCGTAGAAAAAGAAGAGAGAGACGAGTTAGAGAGAGAAGACAGCCGCCGCGAGGAGAAGAGGAGGCGCCGAGAAGATCATCATCGATCTTCGTCTTCCTTCATGTTATTCGTTCTTTACTCTTTTCTTTCTTTATTTCCATACTATTTACTTTTATGATGTTCTGTTACACTATGTTTGAGTAGTTCCCCAATTAGGTTTAAAGGGACTTTTCAAAGGGTTTTTTTATGGTTTAATTTGATGAGTTATTAGATTTAGGGTTTTTAATCTTTTAGGAATTTTTCGTTTATTCTTATTCGTTAATGCATGATTCTCCGTTGGCCACTTATAATATGATCTTAGGTTGAATTAGATTCATGAAAGTATTTTCTAATTACTTGAACTAGAATGAAACGAGCGATTTTGCTATAAGAGACGAAAGTTACATATAGTGTATTGTGAGCGATGACGAATCTTAAATGAAATAATGCGTTACCTTCTGTGCGGCCAGAGACGAAAGCTACTGGTCGGGTACATAGGTAACAGTTGGTTAGCTTCGCGAAAGTGACATAACCATACATCCGTGATTTAAGTTCCAGAATTTCCGTAGTCGATTACCTTTATCATTTATTTTTACATCGTTAAATTTAGCCATGAATCCCTACGAATACCCTTAAGTCTGGCATTTCGTTTAATTGTTTACAACCTTGCTTTTACTCGCTTTTACTTGCTTTTTACTTTAGATCTCCGTCACACAAAAACCAACCCCCAAATTGATTTGTTCTAGTTTGATTCAAGTATTAGATTGATTCGTATGGAAACACAAAGTCTATGTGGATCGATACCCTAAGTACTACAACGCACATCTCTGCACTTGCAGATATTTGGGGTTATAAATTTAAAACCTGAAGCTTAGTTAAACCATGCACGCATCAATGTCGTGAGTTCCTTTCTCTCAAAATGTTGTGTAGTGTTTTTTGAAAAACATACCTAGCAAGGAAGAGAGTGATGCAATATTTGTTTGTGGTTGAGATGATGGTGATGATGCATTGCCAATCTGTTGAGAATGGTGATTTGAGGAGACCTTCGTTCATCAGTTTTCACACTTCCTTCGAGTATCTACAAGAAAAAAAAATGATTCATCGTCTCCATAGGGTCTTGGCATAGTATACATTCAGTATTGGCTCTCGTGTTCCATGTCACCATACGATCTGATGTCGAAAGGCGATTATGAATCGCTAACCAAGCTAAGAAAGAGTACTTTGGCGTTGAATGAGTAAACCACACACCATTATGCCATGAAAGAGTACTTTGACCATCCATATGTTTTTTAAAATTGAATATCGGGTTGTAGACATCATTTTTCCATCTCCATAAAGAAATATCTTCTCCATCCAAATTATGTCGGGAACGATGTGTATCCAGCAAGTTTTCAATGTCATTCAAATAGTCTACATGGTGACGTCTTCGTCATCGATTCACTAAAGCGTGTGCAACCAATGAGTTCATAGAGATCCCCATATGAATGAAACCTCTCAAACATGTTAGATCAATTAATCGTCCCAAAGGTGACAATGTATCAAACCAAAAGGATGTCATATGCCCATTCCGAATATCGACCTTATAGAAACTTCTTTCTTTATCCCCTAGCTTCAATAATTTATTCCACATCCAAGAGCCCAAACTAGTGTTCGGTTTTACCGATCAGAATGATCCTTCTCGAATAAAATATGACTTAATCCAATTTACCCACAATGAAGGTGCGAAGATGCTATTCTCCAAACCAACTTAAGACAACATACCGTATTTATCTCTTTCAAAGGCCTTACACCTAGTCTTCCCTTTTCTCTCGGCCATGTTACCTTTTGCCATTAGAGATTTGCTTTCCTAGAATTTAAAATAGGACCAGGCTAGAGGAATGCCGAACATGAAACTCAACCTCATGGAGACAATCTGATGGGAGTCTAAATACCGGCCAACCATAAATTTTTCAAACTAAGGATGAATAAGTTGAAGTCTCCCAGAGAAACATTAAAAACGAGCTGTCCAAGTGCATATTCTCTTCAAAATTTTATCTAGTAACGGCAGATAATCATTTGATGTCATTCACTTCGTCAAAAGAGGTAAGCCAATGTATCTTACCGGTAATTGCCCTGATACAAACGGGATATGAGTCTCCATGTCTAACCTCACTTGATTGAACACCCCAGCCAAAAAGATTGATGATTTCTCCAAGCTTATTTTCAACCCCGATATTCTTGCGAACTCATCAAAGATTTTTATGATCCCCTCCACCGATCTTAACTTATAAGCACCATAATATCATCTGCAAATCTCAAGTGCGTAAGTCTAATGTTTTTCCACCTTGGGTGAAAACCAATTTCCCTCGCACTTGCCGCCTTGTCTAATAACTTGGAAATAACTTTCACACTGATGACAAATAAGTAGAGAGAAAGAAAGAACCCTTGTCGAAGATCCCTTTCGCTGCGAAAAAATCCGCTAACCCTCCATTTACTTGCACTAAGAAAGAAGCTGTGGTGATGATGTCTTGGCATTTTATATGGTTTAAGGCCATATTTTCTCTTGCTTTTATGCATTTACATTCATGTTTATTTGCATTTAGTGCATATTGCATCTCCATTTTGTATATCTTAGGTTTTGGAGTGGAAACAAGGATTCGAGGCTTACTTGGATCAAAGAGAAGTATTTTGGGAGCAAGAAAAGCCTAATAGAGTTTGGAGGATGATCATGGAGCAAGATTTAGATATCCCGATCTTCGATCCTCGAAATTGGTATACTCTATTTCCAGTTTAATTCGAATTAATAATCTTTCCGGAATATTTTCGCTAAAAGATTTACTTTTATTTTATTTGCAACCAAAAAATCATATTTTTTTTAGATAATCTCGAATCTTCCTTTTCTTTTATTTTTCCTTTTCTTTTAGAGAAAACGATTCCACTATAAACACTTGTCTAATCTCATTCATTCTTTTCTAAAACCCTAAAACTTCTCTCCTCTCTCTCTCTCTCTCTCCTCCGCCGTGACCTTCTCTCTCCTCGTCTCCTCTCCCCTAACTGCCGCGATGTCTCTCTTGTCAAAACCAAGAAGACATCGAAGCCCTAAATGCCGCGATGTCTCTCTTGTCGAGTTCCTCCTCTGATTCCATCGCTGGTTCTCTTCCTCTTCCTCCTCCTCCTTTGCCACCGCCACCTCATGTGCCAAGGTGAGGACTTCGTGCCCTTCACTTTCTTTCGGAACTCGTTTTAATGTTTTTGATCAAGTCTTCTTTTAAACCAAGATTTCCTCTAAGCGAGCTAATTGATTTGTTTAATGTTTCCTTTGTTGTGAATCTGATTATATTATATACCATCATTTGTTACTAGATATGTTATTAGTTATTGCTAGATTTGCTTCTAGGGTTTTATGTTGATTGATGGTTGCTTGTCTCAAAAGTATTGTTAAATATGGATTGATGATTAATGAGCCCTGGTGATTTGGTGAATTGATTGATGAGAATGTGCTGTCTAGATTTCCATTGTTACAACGTGGTTGAGTCCTGTTTGTGAGTCTTGAATCGATCTAGATGGTTGAGAATGAGTAAGATGGAAACCAGAATTGTGTGGATATACTTTAGAACTGTTAGGTGTCCGTCACAGGCAATCCCTGTGGTGCATATATTTTTTGTTGGGGCTGAGGGATTCCCATAGGGGTCATCACTTCTCACCGCCGGTGGGGGGTTTTGGAAAGCCCTCCAGGATAGTTTGTGTGACACTTTTTATTGGCAGGCCGATCTCGGTTGGTTCCTTCGGGAAGGCGAGGGTCGGATGCTACGAGTTATGAGTTAATGAGAAGTGTCTTTGGGACATAGATCACGTTCGGGTGTAGATGATGAAAAGTGGCACTAATAGATGTGATGGAGCAATGGGCTCTCGAGAAATGAATTAAGGATCAAAGAGTATTGGTTGTGTGGATCCCATTGTGTGTGCTTGTTTTTGGATTAGACTTTCATGATAGTAATTCGCGTAATGTGGGGAATTGATTCGTGAGTCTCTTTAAGACTCATCCTCACTGAGTAATCCAATTACTCACCCCTATTCTTCCCTTTGTTACGTACATGTTAGCATGGATCAGAAATGTCTTATATTGTTCATTGTCACTTGGGCGTTCTCTCCTGGCGAACTTGTTGCTCACTAAGGGTCCAAACCGGACGATTAACTGAAAGGGATTAGTCCGCCAACCTAACACGCCCGAGTTCCCCGGTTATCTTCGGAGGCCCGAGATAGGTTACAAAGAGGGACCAGTTTGGAGGAAGAGCTATACCCAAAAATCAAGGAAAATGCAGAGACCATCCGAAGTTACTGAAAGATCATGCCATATGAAGGCTTTACATTTGAATTTAGCTTCGACAACCTTCATGAAATGCATAAATAATTGAGTTCGGAGTAGCGGGACAAGAGATACGGCAAATTTAGTAAGAACATATCTGTATGGCGTGCATTCGGACGACTTGCTTGATTATCAGGATACCATATCGGGATGATGACCCTGATATGCCATATCAGGATAGTGATTTCGGGATCAAGACACCGATACAACCCCTGCGCGACCCAAAACCACTGGGTCAATACCTAGTTTGTTCCGGGTTGACCCGATTCGACCCCTTTGGCTATATAAGCTTTTAGACCTAATTGTTTTACGGATCTTCTTCTCTCTTTTTAAACTTTTTTCATCTTTAGATGTCTCTTGATTTTGTATGAGATTTCAAGTGTTTTAATGCAACTATTTTGATTTCTTTTTGTTAAATCTATCTTTCTTTAATCACTTCTTATGATTATCAACATTATGTTCATGGGTTTTGTTGTTTTAATGGGGATGAGTGAGTAGTATTCTTTGTGGATTAAGGTTATGGTTAGATTAGGTTAGTAATTTATTGGGTTGTGGTTTTCTAAAGCTAGATTTTGTGGAATCTATCACTTGGTTAGTTCTTAATGCTAGATTGAGATGGATTTTTTCAAATTACAACTAAGGGAATTTCACAGCCACAAAATGTTCGATGAAATTCCCCAACCAAAACCAAACGGATAAACCAAGCTTAGTCTAAGGGATTAGATGTTAAGATGGTTTATAAAATGATTAGGATTGAACTTAATGACCTTTGATGTTTAATCGCATGAGGAATCATAGCTAATTAGGATGTTCATTGGATTAATTAATGTCATGGGAATGAATTAGTTTACTTAAGAGCCTAAACTACTAGATTAGCACTTCACAAAGCCTACTTAGTGATATGTTCAAATTAATACCCTAAACAGTACTAAAGCAGTTGCTGCAGTATATCAGGGGTCGAACACAAGAACTCAGAGAAATCGCACAATAAATTGTATATTGTCAAGTCAAGCTAAACTATTCAGATTAAACAAAAAGCAGTAAGCAGTCAACGAGTTGTAATTCAATGGGAGAAAGATAGGTTCAGGGATATTTCTCAGGAAATCAATGAATGCAAAATAAACTAACTAATCAGAGTTCAGGTTACGCACGGTTCTCGAACTCAAATCACTAGAGTATAATTAACCAACTGTCGTTGCGAAAACTATCTAAATCTAAACTTCAGAATTCCAAATTTCTTTGCAAATCCCTAAGAATAAATCAGCCTTAATTCCAGGTTTGATATGTTCACAAATCAATTAAACCAAATCTCTTTGCGGATAATCAATTTGCTCACCCTAAGTTCTATCAGGTAATTAATCGCACTGTCGTGCCTAATCAATTATCCTAAGATCTAAGTTCTAGGTGATCAATCTAGATTTAGCTTTGAGAACAACCTAAGGCAAAAAACTAATTCAGATTATGAACCCTAAATAACTAATCAACCTAGCATTCAAAGAAATCCCTTATGAGAATCCCTAAACCTAACAAGAGATCTACTCAGACATGGAAATTGAATCAATAAACATGTTTGAATAAATACTCAATAGAAAATAAGAAAAAGTAACAAGATGGTTCGAAATCTTCTCTCGACGAACAGAGTATCATACTTGTCTCCCTTGAAAATCTCTCTCAAAAATCCAGAATAAAATAAAGTGTAGCCAACAAAGTGGCTGTAAAATTCCTATAAATGACCTAAATCACGTTTTGGGGCTTCTTGTAAATATTAAAGACTTTTGGACCAAGTTGCGATTCTTCAACTCTTCATTAAAGTCGCGGGTCGTGTCTGCCTCGATGAGTGTCGATCGATACTTGACGTGAAATCGGGTACTCAGCAACACGATCTTCAGCTTTGCTCCAAAATGTTCCAGAAAGCTCCAATATCTCCAATTATGCTCCAAACGTGCTAAGACCTGTAAAAGACTCTAAAACACTACAAAATAGCAGAAAGACTCTATAAAACGGACTTATATCATGGCCTAAAAGGGGTAAAAAATCATGATATATCAACTCCCCCAGACTTAGCCTTTGCTTGCCCTCAAGCAAAACAGAAAACTAAACCAGAGAAAGAGGTTTGAAAACGCGGAGACTCACCTGTTCTTGAACCATCGCAGAGATCCTTTTCCCAAGCACCCAAATGTTACCTAACCAGCTTTTGATCTAACCACCATGTACTTCTCCGTAGACATTCGCAGCTTTTCCAGACTCCACACATTATCTCACAGCATTGTTCAAATAAAGCCCTCATCACCAGTTTCATCGCTGCAGTCAATGTTCAAGAACCTTCTAGATTCATTACCATACAATATCATGACAAGGAACCACCATTTTTCACACTTTTTTGTATCAATTTCTCTCCCCCAGACTTATTTCTTATTATGTTCTCTTTTTTTCCAGCTTTGCATATACACATCAAGGTATGAGACGCGAGTATTGATGGTGTTAGCCACCGAATCCCCGGTCCTTCCCTCTTAATGTATCAAAGGATGTAGGCGAATAATGGCATCATAGGAAAATCCTAGCCTCGCTTCAAATCCTTTGTGTGATCATTCCCTCTTAAGTAGAATAATGGGATCGCTGGAAATTTTCCTAACCCTCTACTCAGAATAAAATCATCTCATCTTTTATGCTCTTATTTATCAACTTATAACAGGGGAGAGAGATATCATAACTCTAAACATATGGGTTTCTTTGTCAGATATGAATGATGAATCAAGCTCTGTAAACACTAACCACATTGATGAAGTGCAAAAATTTGGCTCAGACTTCAGAAAAACTATGCTGGAGACATGGATGTTTTCTAGTCAACTGGTCAGTCCTTGGATTTTTCATTAGTCGATCTAGAGTTGATCCTGCAACACTGGTCACTTAAAAACAAAACCAAAACAACAATTCAAGCACATGATCATCATTTCCAACAAGTTTTGACTCAATAAATCGATTTTGACTCGATAAAACAACTGACTCTAAGAAAAACAAAAACAATGTCAGCAGACACCTCCCCCAGACTTGAACAACACTGTTCCCAGTGTTATCTAGCCTAGAGTCAGTGAAAGAAAACAAAATAACAGAATAAAATTGGGAAAACAAGAAGTTACCTTGCTGGAACATCTGGTATCGATCGACACACAGCCTGGTATCGATCGATACCAGGCTGAAATCGATATGATGAACCATCTATTCGCGATTGGTGTCGACCGATGCCAATGGGGTATCGATCGACACTAAGGCGATTTCGAGTTTTGCTCCTTGTTTATCCTGACACAAACACAAAACGAACGAAAATAAAAAGAAAAACGACTCAAAAACAGACTCACCAGTGGGTTGCCTCCCACCAAGCGCTCGTTTAACATCATTAGCTTGACTGTAACGCCTTTCAGGCGGTGGGTGCATCATCCAAAGGCATTATCTGCCCTGTTGGAATCTCGGCTTCGCCCAATAGTGTTTCACCCTCTGTCCATTGACAGTAAACTTATCGCCTGTAGGACTAATCAGCACGACAGCTCCATGTGGTATGACCTCCTTGATAGTGAAGGGACCTGACCAACGAGAACACAGTTTACCAGGAAACAATTGCAAACGAGAGTTATACAGAAGTACCTGGTCATTCGGCTCGAAGTGTCTGGAGATGATCTTCTTATCATGATAAGCCTTTGTTCTCTCCTTGTACAGCTTTGAGTTCTCGTAGGCGTGGTGCCTAATCTCATCCAGCTCGTTCAGCTGAATCAACCTCCTTTCTGCAGCAGGCTTGATATCAAAGTTCAGCAACTCCGTCGCCCATGCTGCCTTGTGCTCAATCTCCACTGGAAGGTGACATGCTTTCCTATACAGCAAGTGAAATGGTGTAGTACCCAGCGGTGTCTTAAAAGCAGTCCTGTACGCCCATAGCGCATCATCCAACTTTGTAGACCAATCCTTCCTAGAAGCACCCACTGTCTTTTCCAGAATCTCTTTGATTTGCCTGTTGGAGACCTCGACTTGCCCACTGGTCTGAGGGTGATATGGAGTAGCTACGCGATGATTTACACCATATTTCCTCAACACTCTTTCGAAAACCTTGTTAATAAAGTGGCTGCCACCATCACTTATAATAATTCGCAGCACTCCAAATCGTGGGAAGATGATGGTCTTAAACAGCTTAAGAACCACCGCAGAGTCGTTCTTTTTACTAGCAATCGCTTCCACCCATTTGGACAAGTAGTCCACAGCTACCAGGATGTACCTGTTCTTGTGTGACGAGGGAAAGGGACCCATAAAATCGATGCCCCAGCAATCGAAAACTTCAACCTCAAGGATGAAATTCTGTGGCATCTCGTGTCTCTTACTGGTCTTCCCTCTCCTTTGACAAGCATCGCACTGCGAAATGAAGGCATGAGCATCCTTGAACATAGTAGGCCACCAGAAGCCTGCTTGAAGAACCTTGGACACCGTCTTGAAGGTAGCAAAGTGTCCAGCATACTTCAATCCATGACAATGAAAGAGAATCACAGGCACCTCAGACTCTGCAACACATCTTCTGTAGATACCATCTGAGCAGTGCTTGTAGAGGTAAGGCTCATCCCAGTAGAATCGTCTCATCTCACGCATAAACTTCTTCTTCGCATACTTTGTGGGATGCTGGGGCTCAGTCTCTACAACAAGGTAGTTAGCAATGTCAGCATACCATGGTCATGCAGGACTAGATACAGCAGTTGTATAGACGTCAAAAGAGTTGAAGTGTGCTGCAGCCAGAACTGGTTCGGATCGAGTCTGGTATCGATCGATACTAGGTGAGTATCGATCGATACTGAAGGTCTGCACTCGTGAAAATTGCAGATTTTCAAACCGATCATCATGTGGTTGAGTTTCAATGAAGTAAACACCCTCTTCTGGTAAGAAATCATCAATACGCACGACTTCATCGACCTTTATGCGCGATAAGTGGTCAGCAACTCCATTCTCAACTCCTTTCTTGTCCTTGATCTCAATATCGAATCCTTGGAGCAAAAGAACCCATCGGCATAGACGAGGCTTGAGGTCCTTGTTCTTCATCAGGTATTTGAGAGTAGCATGGTCTGTGTGAACAATAACCTTGCTCCCAATCAAGTAGGACCGAAATTTCTCAAAAGAGAAAACAATTGCAAGTAATTCCTTCTCAGTGGTGTTGTAATTACGCTGAGCATCATCCAACGTCCTGCTGGCATAGTAAATAGCATGGAGCTTCTTGTCTTTCCTCTGTCCCAATACAGCTCCAACAGAAAAATCACTCGCATCACACATAACCTCAAAAGGTAAATTCCAATCAGGTGGTTGGACTACAGGAGCACTCACCAATGCCTTCTTGATCTCCTCGAAGTCTACAAGACAATCAGATGTGAAATCAAACTTGACTTCCTTACATAACAGGGCTGTGAGTGGGCGTGCAAGCTTAGAGAAATCCTTGATGAATCTCCTGTAGAATCCAGCATGACCAAGGAAGCTTCGTATCTCAGGAAGAGATCGTGGAGGTTGCAAGCTCGTCATGACATGAATCTTAGCCTTGTCGACTTCGATCCCTACCTTAGAAACCTTGTGCCCAAGAACAATGCCATCTTGTACCATGAAGTGGCACTTCTCCCAATTAAGAACCAAATGCTTCTCCTCGCATCTTTGAAGTACCTTGCACAAGTTATCCAGACAATCCTTGAATGACGATCCATACACAGAAAAATCATCCATGAAAACCTCCATAAACTCCTCAGTCATATCTGTGAAAATCGACATCATGCATCGCTGAAAGGTCGCTGGAGCGTTACATAATCCAAATGGCATTCTTCTGTAGTCGAATGTGCCATAGGAACATGTGAAAGTCGTCTTTCCCTGATCCTCTGGATGTATAGGAATCTAGAAAAAGCCTGAGTACCCATCAAGAAAACAGTAGTATGGGTGACTCGCTAACCTCTCCAGCATTTGGTCAATGAATGACAATGGGAAGTGATCCTTCCTTGTAGCCGCATTCAGCTTCCTGTAATCAATACACATCCTGTGACCAGTAATTGTCCTTGTAGGGATCAGCTCGTCCTTCTCGTTCTTCAACACAGTTATGCCTCCTTTCTTAGGCACAACGTGAACTGGACTAACCCAAGAACTATATGAGATGGCATAGATAATCCCTGCTTCCAACAGCTTCATCACTTCCTTCCTGACCACTTCCTTCAGGTTCGGATTCAACCTCCTTTGACACTCAATTGAAGACTTTGACTCATCCTCCAGGTGAATCCGATGCATGCACAAATCTGGTGCTATACCTGAAATGTCAGCAAGAGAATAGCCAAGAGCTTTGCGATACTTGCGCAGCTTGCTCAGCAGTAAAGCAACCTCTGTGGTATTCAAGGAAGCATTAATGATTACTGGGTATGTGGAATTAGGACCAAGAAAATGATACCTCAGATTTGGTGGGAGTGGCTTTAGTTCCACCTTAGGAGCATTCTCTGCACTCCAATCCCCAATCCCAGTAGCTTGCTTAGAACTGTCGACCAACTCTCCTTCTGGCCGTAGGGTATCGATCGATACCAGTGATGCTGAATCAAGCATCTTCGAGTATCCAGCAGTTTCGTCACATGAACGGTCTTCCGAAGTGGCTGAGCAGACCAATTCTCTCTCTAGTGGATCCTCAGGGTGCATCTCCAGGAAGTACTCTTCAGCTATGTCACTGAAGGTGTCCACATAGAATGTATGTCCATCGATGGTTGGCCTTTTCATCATCTTCTCCATGTCAAAGGAAATCACCAAATCACCGATGTTGAGAGCTATCTGTCCATTCTTGCAGTCAATCAAGGCTCCAGCAGTTGCAAGGAATGGCCTCCCCAGGCTAAGAGGATCCTTAGGCTCAGCATCGTACTTCAGGACGATGAAATCTGTTGGGATCAAGCAATTCCCAATCTTGATTGGGACATCTTCAAGTAGTCCCTCTGGAAGTCGCACTGAGCGATCATCAAGTACCAGCGAAATCCTTGTAGGCTGGAAATTTGTCATCCCCATTCGCTTGGCAACTGAGTGTGGCATAAGGTTCACACTCGACCCAATATCGCAGAGAGCACGCTCGAATCTCTCTATGAAGATAGTGCAATCCAAAACAAAACTTCCTGGGTCTGGCAGTTTCTTGGGAATTTTATTGAGTAGAATCGCACTACACTCAGCTGTAATCATCATGACACATTCTTCAAGGCTCAGACTGCTAGACACCATATTCTTCACGTACCTCATGAAAGCTAGAGAAGTCTTAATAGCATCAACAAACGGAAGTTCCACAACCAACTTGTCTAACATAACCTTTCATCTAGCATCCTCCCATTCCTTCCTTGTCAGCTTAGGAAGTATAGGATAAGGTATCTTTGGGGTATACACCCTCTCCTTGACAATCTCGGGCTCCTTCTCTGGCTGTGTCTCAGCATCGATCGATACTTGAGGGGTATCGATCGATACACGGGTTTTTGGATCTACTCGGGTAGATGTCTGGACTGGTGTCGATCGACACTGGCTGGTATCGATCGATACCTGGGGATTTTTAGAATCTCAATCGTCATCTCCAGCAAGATCGACGAGATTTCCTGCACTTAGGCTGTTCTTCACTCCTGTAAGCACCTCTTTTCCACTCCTCAAGGTGATGGCGTTGATGTGTGCCCTTGGATTCTCAGTTTTCCCTGGAAGAAAGCCTTCCTGCCTCTTTACAGCTGCTGCTGTCTGAGCAACCTGAGTTTCCAGCTTCCTCTGGGATAGACTGATGGCTTCGATTTTCCCATTCAGATCCATGTACAGCGAGTCAAACTTCCCATTGAAATCCCCCTGCAACTTATGTTGTCCCTGAAAAATCTGTTCCATCATG
Organism: Eutrema yunnanense; assembly: GCA_002933935.1. Classification (NCBI taxonomy): domain Eukaryota; kingdom Viridiplantae; phylum Streptophyta; class Magnoliopsida; order Brassicales; family Brassicaceae; genus Eutrema; species Eutrema yunnanense. Next base: position 278,788 of record PKML01043653.1, on the reverse strand, counting down.
GATTCCATCTTACTCTCCATGGTTTTTGGAGAGATGGGTTGATATGAAGAATTCCCAAAATTTCGAGTGAAATCGCTGCTCTGAAGTGGTTTCTGAGTGAATTGCTTTGCTCCGAAACCAGATTGGTTCCCCCACAAACTTGTACCCACCTTGCTAATTGTTGTTGTTGAAGTTTCGGTTGTTGTTGTTCCCAAATCGCTGACCCTGAAAACCAGAACCACCAACGTAGTTAACATCCTCTTCTTCTTCTTCCACATTAGCGACTTCATCAGCAAAGTGCACAGATTTCTTCGACTTCCCGATCAGGAAATCCAGTTTGGCCTGCACGTCAGCAATCTGTGATCCATCAACTCCTCTAGCTTGCTTCTTCCGCTCGAAATCAGCATTCTTGGTGCTATTACTAGATGCCAAGTTTTCAATCAACACAACCGCATCATCTGGATACCTGGTTTTGAAGTTCTCATTACTCGCAGCATCCATACCCATCTGGTACCTCCAATCAATCCCTCTATAGAAAATGCCCAGCAACTGAACCTGAGAGAACCCATGGTGCGGACAATCTCTCTGATAAGATTTGAAACGAATCCAAGCAGCCTTGAATGCTTCTGTCGGACCCTGAGCGAATAGAGAGATCTTGTTCCTGAGCTCTTCGGATCTCGCATCATCATAGAAATTATTCAGGAACGCATTCTTCATCTCATCCCATGTAGTCAGCGAATCGGGAGCTAACTGCTTCAGCCAATAAGCAGCATCCCCTCCAAGAGAGTACGAAAATAGTTTGCAGAAAAGAAACTCATTGGGCACTCCATTGTACTTCATACCAGTGACCAAATCCTCGAACCTTTCGATATGATCCATGAGATGCTCATGAGGTAGGCCATGGAAAGGGTTATGACTTACAAGAGCGTAATACGCAGGTTTCAGCTCGAAGTCATTCCTCTGAAAAGTTGGGATGCGAATCACAGCTCGATTGGCATAGAACTGATCAGGTCTGTTATGCTCACCAAGTGTTCTACCTCGATCAACTCCAGCATTCCCAACGTTGGCTTGCGCGACAATCTGACCAACTACATCAGGAGGGGCAATGACGTTTCCAGCCTCATCAAGTCGCTGCCCTCTCTCATTGCACACTTGACCCTCTTGGTCTCTCAAGACTCCAGCTTCATCAGCTCTTAAAACCACTGGGTTGTTCATCCCTGATGTTTGCTTTGTCTTCCTGTTTGCGCGTTCTAAACGTGCTAACTTCTCTAACGATAGATTGACTAGCGGAGTGCTCTTGTTTCTTCTGGTTTCACGATTAGGCATGCACATGAAACACAAAGATCAAGAACGTAAGTAACCAAAGACACGATGAGTATCGATCGATACCAAATGGTGTCGATCGATACCAACAAAAGAAAAGACGAGTATCGACCGATATTAGATAGTATCGATCGATACCGATGGGCTTAGTCGAAACTCGACATCTAAAATCTAATGGCGAAATTGAGTCCCCGGCAACGGCGCCAAATTTGATATGCTCAAATTAATACCATAAACAGTACTAAAGCAGTTGTTGCAGTATATCAGAGGTCGAACACAAGAACTCAGAGAAATCGCACAATAAATTGTATAGTGTCACGTCAAGCTAAACTATTCAGATTAAACAAAAAGCAGTAAGCAGTAAACGAGTTGTAATTCAATGGGAGAAAGATAGGTTCAGGGATATTTCTCAGGAAATCAATGAATGCAAAATAAACTAACTAATCAGGGTTCAGGTTACGCACGGTTCTCGAACTCAAATCACTAGAGTATAATTAACCAACTGTCGTTGCGAAAACTATCTAAATCTAAACTTCAGAATTCCAAATTTCTTTGCAAATCCCTAAGAATAAATCAGCCTTAATTCCAGGTTTGATATGTTCACAAATCAATTAAACCAAATCTCTTTGTGGATAATCAATTTGCTCACCCTAAGTTCTATCAGGTAATTAATCGCACTGTCGTGCCTAATCAATTATCCTAAGATCTAAGTTCTAGGTGATCAATCTAGAATTAGCTTTGAGAACAACCTAAGGCGAAAAACTAATTCAGATTATGAACCCTAAATAACTAATCAACCTAGCATTCAAAGAAATCCCTTATGAGAATCCCTAAACCTAACAAGAGATCTACTCAGACATGAAAATTGAATCAATAAACATGTTTGAATAAATACTCAATAGAAAATAAGAAAGAGTAACAAAAGGGTTCGAAATCTTCTCTTGACGAACAGAGTATCAGACTTGTCTCCCTTGAAAAGCTCTCTCACAAATCCAGAATAAAATAAAGCGTAGCCAACAAAGTGGCTGTAAAATTCCTATAAATAACCTAAATCACGTTTTGGGGCTTCTTGTAAATATTAAAGACTTCTGGACCAAGTTGCAATTCTTCAACTCTTCATTAAAGTCGCGGGTCGTGTCTACCTCGATGAGTGTCGATCGATACCCCTGGTATCGATCGATACTTGACGTGAAATCGGGTACTCAGCAACACGATCTTCAGCTTTGCTCCAAAATGTTCCAGGAAGCTCCAATATCTCCAATTATGCTCCAAACGTATTAAGACCTGTAAAAGACTCTAAAACACTACGAAATAGCAGAAAGACTCTATAAAACGGACTTATATCATGACCTAAAAGAGGTAAAAACCATGATATATCACTTAGGGACCATGATTCAACCATTACCTATTCCAATCAATTATACCATGCCGTGATCCACATTTTTCTCTCATATAATAGCATTTTCGACTTTGAATTTAGGTTGACCTTTAAGTTGACTTTTGTTGACTTTTTCTATTTTTGGTTCAATTTTACATCTTGCTATTGTTTATGCATTCTTCTAGCTTTGCCTTTGTTCTTTGAATGTTTTAGCTTTGGTTCTTGTTTTAATTTGGGTTTGAATTTGATTAGGATTGTTAGATAACCTCTTTTTGATTGCTTAGATTAAGTAGTTTCTTGTATTCTTGGTGTGCTAATCTTAACCTCCTATAGATTGTTCCTCAAATGCTACAATGACATAAGTACATTTGAGTAATTGATATGCAAATGTTCTTTATCAGGTAACACATAACTGAATCTAATATCCAATGAATAAATCTCGGAGGAAGATTCATCGCTTCAAGGGCATTTATCAAGATAGATCATTGTACCGAATCAAATGCTTTCGAAACATAATATTTATACATCTCGAAGAAACCGAATCCATGTGGTAGTCCTTTACTAGCTCGTTGCGAACAGCAAATTCTCAATCAATAGCCTATCCTGAATTAACGCTGATTGGTTTAATGCTATCAGATCTTGCAGTACTCTTTTTAACCTATTTGCAATGATTTTTTATATGACTTTGTAGATCACATTGGAACACGATAAAGGTCAATAATTTTTCATATCCTTTGCCTCTGTCTTCTTCTGTATACGAGCTAGAATCGTTAAATTCATACATTTGGGAAAGAAACCTTTCACGAAGAAAGATTGGACGGCAATGACAAACCATCTTCTCACCACAAGTCACATTTTTTTAAAGAACTATGAAGTATACCCATTTGGACCCGATGACTTATCATTTGGCATTGAAAACAAAACTTGTTTGATTTCCTCTTCCGTAACATCTCTTATAAGGGCAGCGTGGTGAGTCTCCCAACAACGAGGCAATATCTCTTTGAGTGAGTCTGAACATATTCCCTCGGAATCATCTGTTTTTTTTTGAAGAAAATTTCCGAAAAACTCTCTGCTTTCTTGTTTATCTCGTCACTTCCTGTTACAACACTACCATCCCGACACTGGATCTCACGGATTGTATTCTAACCTTCTCTTACGATTACTCCGATATGAAAAGATTTATTATTTTTGTCCCCTACCTTGAGCCAATGCGTCTTTAACTTTTGCTTTAGACATTTCTCCTACTTTAAACTCAGGTCCCATCGTTAAGTATTGTGATGAGGTCAATATAATTGAGGATCCCCTAGCAAAGATGCATTTGCATGATGCAATGATATATATGCATAATGTTGACTCCTTTGATTAAATAAATTTAATAAAAAATCTAATCGAACAAATGTAATGTGGAATCATAGTGTTTTAAAGGACGATGTATAATTTTTGTTAGATTTTATTTTTTTCTGTCAAATATATATATATATATATATATATTGCATCTCTTATTCGTTTTCCTAAAAAGGTTATTGAATGATTGAATTTATATGTATTCATAAGCGATTGGTTTTAAACCAGAGAAAATTCATCAAAGTAACCTCGTGCATAAGGAATATTACTAGATTAACCTTTAGGGAGGGAGGTCATACTAGACTAATCTTACTTTGTTGGTCAATGTCCATTTTATCCATATGTTGTATTGTATTACGATTATGCCATTATTAATTATTTTTATTTATTTTTTTGAACAAAAGAAAACCTATCATCATATATATGACGGTAGGTTTGTTTATATATGACGGTAGGTTTGTGTCATCATTAAAAGTTAATGACAAAAAAAAAACATGGTTTACAAAAAAAAAAACCTCTCGACAAAGGCGATATGAGGCGACGGCGACGTTTTGATTCCGACGCGATTTCGGCCCGATTCCGGCGAGGAGTGAGCCGTTTCCGGTAAGTCTCTTCATCCTCTTGCTTTGTTTTAGGAATCTCTTGCTTCCATGAAGAAGAACCGCGACGAAGAAGAACCGCGACAAAGAAGAAGTTACGGCGAAGGAGATTGACTTTGGCGAGGAGGGAGGCGTGTCGAGGGTTCCGGCGAGTCATCTTCCGCCGTGTCGGCGACGAATGGGGGAGAATGGCCGGTTGGCGGCGACGGCCCTGAAAACCCTAATTTCATTTTTTTCGGCGACTAACCTAACCCTAATTTATTTTGGTTGCAGAGAACTTGTTTTGTATGTGTTTCCGGTCTACCGAACGGAATTCCGGTGAGAGCAAGGATTTTCTGGTGAGGAATGTTAAATTTTGTATTTCTTTGGTGGTAGATTTTGTAACGTTTGATGGTAGATTTATTAGTAAGCTATATGTGGTTTGGTGAGTTTGTTTATATATGACGGTAGGTTTGTTTGTATATGACGGTAGGTTTGTTTGTATATGACGGTAGATTTATTTTTATATGACGGTAGGTAATTTGTATATGCGGCAGATTTGTTTGCTAGACTTATTGTTAACTACTGGTAGTAATGGTAGACTTATTGTTAACGACTGACTTATTCTCTCTTTTCTCTGACATGTAGGTAGCGTTATCTCCGGTGATATTACCGGCGTCTGCAAATTCTGTTAACGAATCCAAAACTTAGAGAGATAAATAAACATGTTTGTATATGAATATAATTAGAGAAAGGGAGATATTAGAAATGTTTTTTTGTGAGTTTAGAAATGTTTGTTCTTAAACATGTTTGTATATGCCTTTTAGAATCTAAAAAATATAATTTTTCTCTCTGGAATTGAAGTACTAAAGAAATGGAAGTTGATATATATTCAATTTTAATGTCTTTCCATACATTGTCTGAGTAAATTTGGATTCATTGTGCGAGTAGTAAATTCATCATAAAGATGAGTTAAAATACTACATTTATAAGTGACCACATGCGTCTCTTGCGAATGCACAACTACAGACGGCATGCCAACTTGTTCTATCGATCAATGAAGAAAACAAAATCCAAACAAGTATACCGTGGATGAGAAAAAAATAATTATCTTTGACAAATAAACGTATTTAATTAAGTCCTAACTACCGGGACAAGGATTGTAAACAAACTTTCAATTAAGTAAGGTGATTTTGCATCATTGTCTCGAGGAGGAAGATATATTGAACCACTAACAAATAGTAATTGGAACTGACAATTAAACCTAACTAAAATCAAAGATCAACTACTACATATATTATGCTCAAGAACAAACACCCTCAATGCACTAAATCTAAAGTTCAAAAAATGTACACAAAATAGGTCTCTCTTTGTGATTTAAGATGTAATGAAAAGTTAACTCTAGAAAAAAAAATCAACAAAATAAATCTACCATCATTACAATAAATCTACCATCAAATAAAAAAAATTCTCATACTTAGCAAATTTAGGTGCATGGTTTTTTCGTAGATACGAGTTTTAGTGTAGGACAAAAACGTCATTTCTCACCAAATAATGTCTATAAATCTACCGTAAAAAAAGTCTACAATTACACTACAAATAAGTCTACCAACTGAAGGTTATCTGAGTAAATACCAAAAGATTAACTAAATCTACCGCCATTAACAATAAATTTACAGTCATTAAAATTAAATCTACCACCATTACAAAACGAAGTTACCGAAATGTTAGACGGTATTAAATCTACCGCCATTACAAACAAATCTACCAACCCAATAAAAAATCTATCGTTGCCAATACAAATCTACCGTCAAATAAATAAATCTACCGTTACGATAAAATAATTCACACTGATTAACTCTACCACCAAAAGAAATAAGTCTACCAAAAAAAGTCAAACTGAAGGTTATCTGAGTAAATACCAAAAATAAGTATACCATGAAAGAAAATATATCTACCAACTCAAGGTTATCTGAGTAAATACCAAAAATAAATCTACCATCAAAGAAAATATATCTACCAACTGAAAGTTATCTGAGTAAATACCAAAAATAAGTCTACCAAAAATAAATATATCTATCGCGTCGTTAAAATGAATCTACCAAAATAAGTCTACTAATATTTAACAAATCTACCATTTTTCAAACAAATATATCATCCATCAAACAAATATACGGACCAAAATTTGAGTTGACCAACATCAAACAAATCTACCATCAAAGAACGGTAGACTTGTTAAATCAACTTTTGCCTATAAATCAACTTGTTAAATCTACCATCATTACTTTTGCAAATGAATAGTAATGTCAGTTTTGTAATTACGTTTTTCTCAACAAATGCCATAAGAGTATTTTTGGTAATACGAATAAAATTAGGTTATTGTAGTAATAAAAATAAAAGTAAATCAAAATAATAATAAACATATAAATAAAGGTTAGTACAGTAATCCACCCTTTAAACAACAATGTATACTTTTTGTTAGATTTTATTTTTTTGTCAAATATATATATATATATATATATATATATATTGCACATTTCTGATTCGTTTTTCTAAAACGGTTACGTAATGTTTGAATTTATAAGAATTCATAAGAGATTGGTTTTAAAGAATTAAAAATATTTATGTTTTTTACTTAAACATATTTGAGTTAATATTCTTTGAATAGAGATAATAATAATTAAACAAACAAATAAATAATTTTAAAATGTACAGAGCTGTTACGAGTTTTAATATATTAACAAAAAAAATTAAAAGGAAAAATAAACAAAAGTTTATCGAATTATTTTGATAGAGTTTCAAAAAGATAAACACAAATAAGTTAAGATTCAACAACATTCCCATAGTTTATATTAAACATGACTTTATTAAGACTTAAGACTTTTGAAACACACATTAAAAATTTAACTAAAAGATTGAAAGCAAAACATAAGATTGTCAATCTGTTATTTGACTCACTAAGACATTACTAGGTTCGATAAACTAGAAATTTAAGCAAACGATTACAAACAACAATCAAAAGATTGTCAATCTCTTATTCGACTCACCCTACTTTTAAGAAGCCCTCTTATTCATTCTCCTCGAAATTTTCATCATCATTATACTACCACAACTACAAGCCATCATGAAAACAAGACTTTGAAAAATTTTGTGACTGTTGAGGGTAGATCGAGCCTCTACTATCGCACCATCTAAGACAAGGCAAGAAAATCGTCTTTGTTTACTACCAAGTGAAAACACATAATGATGATGAAGATTCCAAAGAGAATGAGTAAGTGGGCTTCTTGAAAGTAGGGTGAGTCGAATAAGAGATTGACAATCTTTTGATTGTTGTTTGTAATCGCTTGCTTAAATTTCTAGTTTATCGAACCTAGTAATGTCTTAGTGAGTCTGAGTCAAATAACAGATTGACAATCTTATGTTGGTTGTCAATCTTGTCGCTTTAGAGCGCTTTGCGCTATTTAAAACCCAAATATCTATTCTTAAATGCAAGATAATACCAATGTATGCATGCCATTGATTTGCACTATTCTTCATGAAATTCTTGATTAGCTCACCTGGCAAAACACAACAATAATGTATTAATATCTCGAGAATATATGGTAAATTGTGAATTAGAGCATAGAGAGCGTCTGTATCCACAATGGCTTATGACTTATCAACAATCAGTATAGAGAGCGTCTCTATCCACAATATTTACTGGAGTATGGTAGCACTAGTATTAGGACTTATCAACAATAAGAATAATGTACGTAAAAAATTAAAAAACTCATGTTACATGAAGACTTCAGTCGGAGGATAGTGGATACAGAGCATCCAAACTTACTTGAAAAATGAGTCATTAATTACGCCTTCAGCTCCTACGAATGAAGGAGCTTGACAAAAAAAACAAATCAGTTAATTCCAATGCTTTCCTCCCAAATATACACAAGTGCTCAAATGCACCATCTGCTCCACTGCAAAATTGCAAGAAAAAACGGGTAAAAGTTTTAGGATGTAAGACTTATTAGAAACCAACCCACCAACTTCTGCATAAATACAAAGCACCTTTTGTAGTGTTTGTTTAGATCAAAATGGATTGCCTTTAAACAGTTCTCTTTCCTCATGCGTCTGTTAATAAATCGGATTACCTCTGCAAAATCTGCACCTAAGATGGTTTTTTAAAGCTTTTTCTCACCTTTCTGATATCACAAAATAGCAAAGATACACTCAATCTTCCAGTAATCCCTTAAAAAAAAACAGCAGAAGCAAATATATAAATTTGAGTTGTTCTAGAAAATGAGAGAGCCTACCTTTAAAACTAATTATCAAATTATCGATCTAAGAAAATATGAATGTAAAACTAATTACAGGCGGTGACGAATCGGCGCTGAGAACGGAATTGGGGGTAGCGACGACGGAGGGGATAAGAAGAGAAGAGGAAGAGGAAGAGGAGTGGAAAAGACGAGTTGTTTGGAGAGAGATGGGAGAGAAGAAAGGATAATCGAGAGAGAGAGCTAAGCAACCAGACCTCTTCTTGGAATTGGGTTTCGAGATTTCGAAGTCGAACGAAACTGAGGCTGAAAAATATCCTATTTGAAGTCAAAGCTAAAAATGCCTCATTCTTCTCATATTTTTCAGAATCCCACGAATTACCTTTTAAAAATGAGATAATTACTCAAATAGCACAAAAACGTTGTGAAATGACTAGAGTGTTATATACCTTTTTGAAATTACTTAAATGATACAACTTTTAAAGGAAATATCCATTAAGGGCTGCGTGAGTAATTTAATTAACGATAATGCCATTTAGATTTTTTTAAGTGAGATTTACGGTTAATTTTATATTGATGGTTGATTTATGTTTACGTGAAGGCTGATTTATGTTTACGTGAAGGCTGATTTATGTTTACGTGAAGGCTGATTTATGTTAATATGATGGCTGATTTATGTCTTTAATTGAGATTTTCTTATTAATTAATATGACGATTCAGTTTCTTCTAATATAGAGAAAGAAAGTGTCGATTCACTATCTTCTCATCACTAACAGGAAAAAGAAAACCTCTCTGGGCGATTGTCGAACCGCTCTTGCTCCGGCTCGGGCGAAGACGCAGTTTTGTTCCCGAATTCTCTCCTCGTCTCAGATTCCGACGTTGTTGAAACCTGTGGAGGAAGAGGATCTAAACCAGGTTAGTGTTTATACAAATAAAGTATTCATTCCGACGCTTTTCTCTGCAAATAACCCCTTTGGCAGACTGCACCTGTTGTGGAGATCTTGTCATATATCTCGGTGTACAACTCCGTTTGAGGCTATTCTGGTCTTCCTAAAAAGCAGACGTTCGGGGCTTTCTGTGGATAGCTAGATCATCGTCTGATTCTTCCTGAGTCGCCGGAAAAACATCGTTGAGGTGACTGATCGAATCGCCGGCGGAGGGCTCGGCCAGACTGCAGTGGCTTCACGGTTTCGGCCATAACTCTAGAACGGTGGATTCAATTGAGGCGATCTCGGCGGTTCTGAAAAGCTGATTCAAAGATCTATCCCTGGATAGTTGAATCGCCGCGAGACTCTAGGTGGTTCGCCGGTAAATCGCCCCGTAAGGGGGAAGATCAGAGAGCTTGGGTGCGCCTCTCTGTTTTGATCTTTTCACTATCGGCGCGCCTCTCGCTTCGCCACGAGCTTAATGGCTGATTTATGCATACTTGATGGCTGATTTATGCATACTTGATGGCTGATTTATGTATACTTGATGGCTGATTTATGTAAACTTGATAGCTGATTTATGTATAATTTGATGGCTGATTTATGTAAACTTGATAGCTGGTTTATGTTTATATGATGGCTGATTTATGTAAACTTGATGGCTGATTTATGTTTATATGATGGCCGATTTATGTCTTTATGTCTTTAAACGATAATGCCATTTAGGAGTTACTGTTTTAAGTAGATTTATTGTTAATTAAAAAATTTAACGATTCAGATTCTTCTCGTTACTATCAATTGTAATGATTCAGATCTTAATAAGAGAAATAAATTTTCCAAAGCGAAAAAACCTATATGGGTGATTCCCGAAGCGAAACCTTAACCATACCAAACACTGTTATGGCTGATTTACGACTGACCGATTTGAGGTATGGCTGATTTACAAATGACCGATTAGATGTATGGCTGATTTACGAACCATACCAAATACCGTTATGGCTGATTTACGAACCATACCAAACACTGTTATGACTGATTTACGAGAGAAACATAGGGATTCACGCGCTGTCTCGAGATTACAAAAAGTGTGCGTGGGGAACTTCAATTTCGTTGATATTCACCCCCAACTTGAATTCTAATTTCAAATCGTTTGAAAACTCAATTTTTTGTTTTTGTCGTTCGTTTTAATATTTAATTTTTTTCATTTTTTTTGGGTTCCAACACATCCATACAACTTCATGGCCGATTTGTCATCTATTATGGCCGACTTATCAAACAAGTATTTTTGAATTTATGGGATTACGAGTTTTACATTGAATTAGAGGATATTTTTTGTTATCTATGATAACATAGTTACTACAAAATATGTAATGTATGATTTAGGGTTTAAGTCTAATATAGTTAGACTTGGTAAGAATTTAGGATATTATAGGCTTATTTATGAAAATTCTTATAAATACATGGCAAGGATTATATTGTATGTAGTTTAGGGTTTGAGATGAACATGATAAGAATAAATATACAAGAAGTGTAAATCTTACAAATATAACTCATTGTTGATGTAAGACTTAAAATTATTTAATATTTAAATAAAACTATTACCAATTATTAATTAAACATTGAAACACAGATTTGAGGTATGGCTGATTTACAACTGACCGATTTGAGGTATGACCGATTTACGAACCATACCAAACTAGTTATGGCCGATTTGTCATCTATTATGGCCGACTGATCACACAAGTATTTTCGAATTTATGGGATTACGAGTTTTACATTGAATTAGGAGATTTTTTTATGTTATATATGATAACATAGTTACTACAAAACATGTAATGTAGGATTTATGGTTTAAGTCTAATATAGTTAGCCATATAGATAATACATGGTAAGGATTATGTTGTTAATATATATAAGGTTTATGGTAATATAGATATGACATGTTTATAACTTAGTAATCGCAAGGAAATAATGATATTATAGGCTTATTTATGAAATTTTTTATAAATACATGGCAAGGATTATACTCTATGTGGTTTAGGGTTTGAGATGAATATGATAAGAATAAACATACAAGAAGTGTAAATCTTACAAATATAACCCATTGTTGATGTAAGACTTAAAATTACTTAATATTGAAATAAAATTATTACCAATTATTAATTAAACCTCGAAACACCGATTTGAGGTATGGCTGATTTACAACTGACCGATTTGAGGTATGGCCGATTTACGAACCATACCAAATACCGTTATGGCTGATTTACGAACCATACCAAACACTGTTATGGCTGATTTACGAGAGAAATATAGGGATTCACGCGGTGTCTCGAGATTAAAAAAAGTGTACGTGGGGAACTTCAATTTCGTCGATATTCACGCCCAAATTGAATTCTAATTCCAAATCGTTTGAAAATTCAAATTGTTTTTTTTTTTTTTGTCGTTCGTTTTAATATTCAATTTTTTCATCTTTTTTTGTTTCCAACACATCCGTACAGATAAGTCAGCCGTATCGTACAGATAAGTCAGCCGTATCGTACAGATAAGTCAGCCGTATCGTACAGATAAGTCAGCAGTATCGTACAGATAAGTCAGCCGTATCGTACAGATAAGTCAGCCGTATCGTACAGATAAGTCAGCCGTATCGTACAGATAAGTCAGCCGTATCGTACAGATAAGTCAGCCGTTTGAAAACCTAGAAATTGGCGAGAATTACATACATAAACCGGTGGAGTATCATGCGAGATTTTTTTCAAAATCTTGTTAGAGAACATGTAGCTCAGCTGAATTTCACAGATCCGTGTATCCAACCCATAATCCTCCATTACCATCTATACAAAATCGTTGTAGGTTGTTTGTTCGTTAACTTCTAGAACTCGACATCATCTCTTGTCGGCGTTGAATACATATCGATTTGTATGAACCCATGTCCCGCAAACAATAATCACCAGATCCATTCCACTCAAAAGTTTAGATCTGGTATAGGATGAAGAAGGATGAAGAATGGAGATAAATAACAATGATGAAGAAGAAGAAAGGTACAGATGATGACGACGAAGACGGCGTCTAAACCTAATAATATATGTGTTCAGAGCTGATGTGTAATCTTTATTTTGCTGACATGGAAACATGCCATCAAACGAACTTATAAATCAGCCATGTAAAATCAGCCATCAAACAAAACTATAAGTCTGTCGCCACTAAAATACTATTTAAGTAATTAATAAAGTTTCCTGTAATCAGCCATCAAAACACATAAATCAGGTGGAAAACATAAGTCAGCCGCTACATAATATAAGTCAGTCGTCAATAGCATACTATTACAGTAATTAATCTTTCGCTAATTAGTCAGCCGTAATTAGGCCGATTTTTAAGTAAATCGGTCTTATTACGGCTGATTTAAGATAAGTCAGCCACAATTAACCCGCATAAGTATGCCGTTGCTAAATAAACCAGCCAAATAATTCAGCCGGATTTACGATAAATCAGCCGGACAACAATAAGTCGGCCATGTCATAGCAATAAGTCGGCCGTCCGAATATAAATCAGCCGTGTCGTGTACTCCTAAGTCAGCC
>PKML01043653.1:179907-264997 GCA_002933935.1 Eutrema yunnanense | reverse complement strand
GTTTGATATGTTCACAAATCAATTAAACCAAATCTCTTTGCGAATAATCAATTTGCTCACCTAAGGTTCTATCAGGTAATTAATCGCACTGTCGTGCCTAATCAATTATCCTAAGATCTAAGTTCCAGATTCGTCAACCTAGAATTAGCTTTGAACACAACCTAAGGTGAAGAACTAATTCAGATAGTGAATCCTAATAAATTAATCAACCTAGCATTCAGAGAAAACCGTTATGAGAACCCTGAACCTAAAGTGGATCTACTCAGAAATGGAGATTGAAAGCAACATGATTAAAAAGATCATCAAAGAAATCAATAAAAGCAGGAGTTCAGAGTTGTCTCTCCAAAAACCAAAGTAAAATAAAGCGTAGCCAACTAAGTGGCTGTAAAAATCCTATAAATAACATAAATCACGTTTTGGGGCTTCTTGTAAATATTAAAGACTTCTGGACCAAGTTGCAATTCTTCAACTCTTCATTAAATTCGCGGGTCGTTGATATACTCATATATTACATATTTTAGCATGCATTTCATGCATGGTTTTGTATAGTTCTCATGCATAATCATGGTCTTATCTTGCATTTAGGTCTCATTTAGAGTTTAGGACATTTGCATTAGGTCCTAGAGTGTCTTGCATGTTTTGGAGCGCTTTCAGGTAAAAGCAGAGCCAAACACCAAGTATCGATCGATACCCCTCGGTATCGATCGATACCAAAAGCTTCAATAGATTACACCGACGCCACTGCTCGGTGTAACAGCTCAGTGTTGGTCCCAGGAAGATCCGGGGGAGTTGGCTCTTAACACGGAGCAAAGATACCGAGGTGTGTCCTCGGTATCCACTGGAGATCAAGTCTTAACACAAAGCATCGATCGATACCCCTCGGTATCGATCGATACCAAATGCTTCAGGAGACAATACCGACGTCACATCTCGGTATCACGGGTCGGTATTGCCACAGGAAGATCCCGGGGGGAAATGGCCCTAATACGGAGCAGCGGTACCGAGGTGTGTCCTCGGTATCCCTTGAAGAACTGGCCCGACACCAAGGGTATCGATCGATACCGGGGGTATCGATCGATACCAACCTCTTTTTGCCCATTTTAACCGGGTCAAAACCCGGTTTGTTCCGGGTTGACCCGGTTCGTTACTGTTCAGTATTTAAGCCCAAAGACCTAATCTTTAAGGGCTAAGTCTTTTCTATGCAAAAACCTCTCTAAGAGTGATTTGTATGATTGATCTTCTATTTTTATGCAATTAAGTGTTTATTTGATTAAAGCTTTTCTTCTTATCTTCTTCTCATCTTGATTATTCAACATCTATCTATGGAATCATCCTCTATCAAAACTGATTTTGAGGGGTTCTTAATGGGTCTTGAGTAGTCTTTTAGGATCTTGAGATGAGGTAGACTAAGATGTTCCTAGGCTTGATTCATGGTGTTTAGGGTTAGATAGTCTTATATTCCTTCTTGTCTAAAGTCCCCAATGCTAGATCTAGCTTGAAAGAGTAGGTCTAGATCATAAGGTATTTCATGAACACCAAGTGTTTGATGAAATGCCGAGACCAAACTAGACAAGAGATTTACATTCCTAGCCTATGACAATAGTTGTCTAGGGTGTATTTTTGGTTGATCTTGTTGATTTAAACTAAATGCTTGCTAATCAATGATCCACAAATGATGATTTGCTAATGGGTTAGGTGATTAGCATAGTGATTAATTGCTTGAAAGAGAATTAGTCAAGTTTAGGATCTTATGCCTAGGGATTAGCTTGTTTGAGTAAATGAACATCATGAATTGAACTAGGGACTTCCTATATCGATAACCTTATCTCTAGATTCGCTTTTGCTATTTGGATTACAATCTTGTTTAGTTATTTTAGTTGTTTAATTTAGATACTTAATCACAAACCCCCTTAATTAGCTTAACTTACTATTGTTCCTTGCATTCTTAGTGCTTGAAATCATTTCCCAATAGGTTCGATAACCTCTTATGCTCGATAGGCATTTAGAGAATTGACTCTAAAGGATACGAAAATCCCTGTATCAGTCGTGTCTGTTGTGATGAGTGTCGATCGATACCAGGGGGTATCGATCGATGCTTGACGTGAAATCGGGTACTCAGCAACACGAACTTCACCTTTGCTCCAAAATGCTCCAGAAGGCCCCAATATCTCCAATTATGCTCCAAACGTTTTAAAACCTGTAAAAAGCTCTAAAACACTACGAAATAGCAGAAAGACTCTATAAAACGGAATTATATCATGGCCTAAAAGGGGTGAAAACCATGATATATCAGTCGCACACCGGGAAATTCCACTTTGGGAGGGATTACGCACTCCGTTCCGTAGATAAGAGCGAAGGGTGTCTCTCCTGTGGCTCGGCACGACGTAGTCCGATGAGACCATAGTACACCTTCAAGTTCGTCGGTCAGCAGCCTTTCTTTGCGTCGAGACATTTTTTCAGACCGTCAAGGATAGTCTTCTTTGCAACTTCTGCTTGTTCGTTCCCTTGTTGTTATCGTGGTGTTGATTTGCTTACATGTATCTTCCATTTCTCGCAAAATGCCTCATATCTTGTTGAGATGAATTGAGATTCGTTGTTAGTGACGATCTCGTACGGAACTCCATGTCGGCATATGACGTTCTTCCAGACGAAATGTTCCACTTGGGCATCTTTGATGCTTGCATATGAATATGCTTCTACACACTTGGAAAAGTAATTTGTTAAGACTAATGTTGGGGTCGGAATTTACCCTTCCAAGATTAACGATCAAAAATGACTAAGTATGGAGATTACGATCATAAACAGAGCCGACCCGAGGAGAGAACTCACCACAGTCGACCCGACCTGGAGAATGAAGAAAGAAGGATCGAGTCTACGATTGGCCCGACCTCGTCACCTCATCGCCTTGTCACACTTTTCTACAGTTGGCCCGACCTCGGCATACTACGACCTCGTCACCTCACCGCCTCATCACACTGTTCTACAGTTGGCCTGACCTCGTCTCCTCGGTACACTTGCCTCGGCCAGCCACCTCAGACAAAGCAGGACCGAGCCGAGGCTAGTTCAATATAACACATCTCATAGACCAAACATCGGTTAAAACAAACCCGATCCGACTAAACGACTAACCTCGGACCGAAAGCTAAAACCGAGCCTATCTATTTGAAACGGGCCGAGCTCAATATGTCGTGGGCCGAGATCGAGTCCAATATCTCATGGGCCAAGATCGAACATTCGTAATAGGCTGAGATACAGCCTTTCGTAATGGGCCGAGCTAAAGGCCCATCAAGACGACCTAGTCCATTGATTACCCTAGAAGAAGACCTAAGGTGGTGGCCGCAAGCAGAAAAAAGGAAATATTCTGAAATACTCTCTTATATATCCGCTCGTGAAATTTGTATAAATAGTGAGCATAATCGTTCATAGAGAAAGATCTTTTTCCACCCTAGCCAAAACTCTTAACAAAAACCATTGTACTTGAAAGCTTTACAGAACAGCAATAAAAACCATCTTTGGATCTTTTCTTGTGTTTTCGTTCGAAAAACTTTTGTTCCCTCTAAATTCCTTTACAAGATTTACTTGTGCGAGTTTCGATTAACACAATTTGGCGCCGTCTGTGGGGACTTAGAAGTTTTCTTACACAAAATCCGCGAAGAATCATATCCAAAAAGATGTCTGGCGACGAACAAAGAAACCTTAACAACAAAAGCAACGGGGGAAGAAGATTTTGAAAGTATACTTACAGAGGAATTGTGGGCGTAAACGACCTTTGAGAGTATCATTCACTTCTTGCGCGGGCGGAGACGAAAGATACCGTCCGAGTACTGAAGTGAGTGGGTGTGTAGGATTACGGGAGTAGAGTACACACAGCGTACATGTTCCAAGTTAAAGAACCCAAAGATGACAAAAAGTCGCTTTAGAAATCCTAGCGAATTCTCGGTGAAAATTGGCCATGAACCCTACAGAATTCCCGATTGCCCAACGCTTCGTTGATTGATTTATAACCTCGAAATAGTTATTGCTTGCTACTGTTCACTTAGATTATATTTATTTATTCAGTTAGTTTAACTTAGTTTAGTCTCGTTCGCTTTCTTATTTTCTCGCTTAGTTTAGTTTAGTCTAGTTTAGTAGAGTTTAGATTCCTAGTTTCGAGTTCGTGAAAAAACAATAAAACTTATTCTCGTCTTAGGTTTCCTTGCTAACTCTTTTTCTAAGGTCTCGCAGAACAGCATTCCCTCCCTGTGGATCGATACCATAAGTACTACTACGTACATCTGTGCACTAGCAGGCTTTAAGGTTTACAAATTTAAAACCTGAAGTTTCGGAGACGAATCTGATTCGCATCACATCGTACGCGAGGAGCCTACCTTGGAGCCAGAAGGAATAATAGCTGCAAGAGAAGTAATCATAAAAGTGCAAGTTCCATACCATGATAAGCAAAGAAGGAAGAACCGAGGTCGACACGACGAATCGTCAAAGCCGTCCGAGCCCAGATAGAAAGGATAAACGATTCGTAAGTGTGAAGAACAAGGTCTTATATCGATTCATACCACCACTACGACACAACTGAGTCCCACTCGATCTTTGAACCAATCCCCGGTGTGCCCGATAGACACCACCGAACTCATGATAAAATAAGCAATGAGAATCTTGAAGAATTAAATCGAGTCGTCCGCAGTTTACCACATGGAATCACGTTTGCGAAAGCATTCTTGGAATGCAGACTTGGACGTTTCTTCACCGAAAGCATGGAATCCCTCGTAGAAATAATAAACTTCTTCGCAAATGCTAGGAACGAAGGACCAGCTCAAACGTTCCAAAAAATTCAAGACCAGAGCCAATTCATCATCTCTTGCAACATCCGAGGAATCGAATTCACCAATGTTCTCTGCGATTCTGGGGCCTGTCTTAGTGTTATCTCCAAATCAACTCCAAGTCTCGGTATCAAACAAATTCAACTGACCCAAACAAGGATCAGAATGGCCAATGAATCCCGCGTAATGCTAAGAGGAATAGCTCATGACGTGCCTGTAAGAATTGGAGACTACACAGCCCTGGTCGATTTCTATGTCTTCGAAGAAATAAGAATTTTTTTGACGCCGGTAATCCTCTGTTGGCCTTTTCCTGGCTGCGATTGGAGCAATTATGGATTGGTCGAATCAGCGTATCTCCTTTGCTAACATCGACAAGAACGCTTTCTACCCCGCTGTCACATTCAAGAACGAAGAAGAAAATCCCAATTCGCAATGGAATGGTGAGACATCATCCGAAGAAGCTGAGAAAGATCTAAGGAGATTTGCTGGCTAAGCACAACCTGATTTACATTGTCGAGCTAAACGACGATAACTAGAAGCGCTAATTGGGAGGCAACCCATTTTCGGTATTTTCACCCTTTATTCGTCTTTTATAGCTTTTATCTCGCTTTCACATATTACCATCTATGTTAAGCACGATCACTCGCAAAAACTTAAAGCTTTATCAATATAAATCCATTTGTACTTATTACTCTCGTCTGTTGCTAGCCACAACAACGAACTCAAACAATCCTCTACGGATTTATCCACTATCCATTACGGATCAGGGTTCTAATGCAATTTATCACAGATTAAAATGCACTATATAAATTTAAGGCGGGTATATCTAGACCAGCGGAAGGAAAATATATATCTCGACCGAACCACTCACTATTTTACTATCGAAATGGGTATGTAAGCCGAGTTTACATCGCAAACCCTAAAGCCGAAGTAAAATCTAAACCCAATTAAAACATTCGTTTAAACGAGACCCTGGTCTTCGACATCTTAGTAAATGATATCAAGTGGGTGATACACAGAGGTTTAACCCTATAAATAACTACTGCAAGAGCACATCAAACGAAGTAGCATAGAAGAGATCGGATCCACAGAGACCAAGTGAAACACTACGAGAATGCAAGAGGAAATTAAATCTAAAACAAATGACAGTTGTTTGTGGTTTTGTAATTTTTAAACTAAGAATGACTATTAAAAACGATGTAAATTCAAGAGAAAAAAGCGCTAAGTCTTCGGGTAATTCGCAGGTAATCAAGAATCACAAATCATTAAGCATGTTCTAGAACTCTAATCACTATTTTATAATCAACCTACTTTCGTAGTATTAATTACTATGCCTAATAACCTAAGATTCTAAACTGTCATTTGAATTCAGGAAACTAAACATGCATTAAGATCAAGTTTGATATGTTCACAAAACGCCTTAACATCAGCTTTTGTTGGGTAAGGACGTTTTGCTCATCCATGTTCTTTCAGGCTTTTAAACAAACAATTTTATGCGTTAAACAAACTAAGATCAGAAACTAGGTGGCTAATCAAGTTTCAGCACTAAGAACAACAATAGATGAAGAACTAGAAGATATATCCATATTCTAACAAATCAGATTCAGCGATACATGAAATTCTTTTGAAACCCTAAAACCTAACTATGAGATTACTCAGACATAGAATAGAAACCACAAAGAGATGAAGAATAAATCATAATCCAATAGAAATAATAAACTAGGGTTCAAAAATCTTCTCAAAAGCTTGTAGAGTCATAGATTCGTCTCCCAAAAAAAGAGATGTAAAAGTCTGTAGAAAAATAAAGCGTAGCCTTATAAAGTGGCTTAAATTAAGTATAAATAGGTATTAGGTCGAATTGGTATGATTCAAAAGCAAAATAGGAAGTCCAAAATTACCTTTTTCTCCAGAGAAGTGGATCGGTTGATCCAGCATTAGGATCGGTCGATCCAGAAGAATCCGGTCGATCTGGAAAATGTTCGCAAAATGATCGGATCGATCGATCTAAGGGTAGATCGATCGATCCAGGTTTCCTCTATGCGCATACTTCTTCTGCTCACCAGACTGGACTGTCTTCACGAAAACTTGCATAACTTTTAATCGCACCGTTGGAATGACAGTTGATTCAGTGCTCTATCTTGTATCAAAATTTGAGCTTGACCCATCGGTGGGAACTCCTTCAACGAATACCAAACTTCTGACGTCTATGCATGATTATGCATCTCCATATGCTCATTTTCAACCAAAACGGCTCATTTACTCCCAAACTGACCTAAAACCTGAAAAGATTCGATAAAGGAAGAAAAGACTCTAAAAACACATTTTTACTCAATAAAAGACACAAAAACAAATGTCAGAAACCGATAAAACAGTTTATCAACTCCCCCAGACTTAGTCATTTGCTTGCCCTCAAGCAAATATAAAACCAAGAAATGGAAAAGATGTTTTAAAACGCAGAGACTCGCCTTTTCTTTAGAACACTTCAATGATCCTCTAACTTAATAATCCACATATTGCTAAACTAACTCTAGATCGAACCAGCATGTACTTCTCGGTAGGCATCACAGCTTTCCCAGATTCAACCCAAAATCTCACAAAATAATCCAAAAGCCATCATCGTTGGGTCTCATCAAAATGTCATAGTGCCAAGAACCTTCTAGAATTTTTTCCCTTTCGATATCATGACAAGCCAACCTTTACACATTCTGGTATTTTCCCTCTCCCCCAGACTTATTCATTTTATTCTTCTCGAAGGAATAGGTAAATAATGGCATCACGGGAAATTTTCCTTGCCTCACCTATAACCTGAGCTTCCAAGATAAATAATGGCATTATCGAAAATTTTCCTAGCCTTGTCATTGGTTTTTTTTTTTTTTTTAAGAACCGGGAAAGAAAAATTATACTTTCACACATGTTGTCTTTGTCAGATACGAATGAGGAGGAGTCAAGATCTGAAGACACCAATTACAATGATGAGGTAAAAAGAAGTGCTCAGAAACTAGCTCATGCTATCTGAATTACTCTGGAAACATGGATGTCTCTAATTAACTAGTTAGCCTTTGGATTTTTCATTAGTCTGATCCGAGCTTAATTCTGAAATAATGGTCACTTAGATGAAATTCAGAACAGCAAATCCAAGAAAATGATCATAATCTCTAACAAATTTTTGACTCAATAAAATAAACTGACTCAAGGAAAACATCAAAATGACTCAAAAAAAAAAACATCGTTAGTAACGACAAGTACCATTCCCTTGGACTTACTTCACACTGTCTCGGTTAAGTTTCGGGTAGGGTACCAACTAAAGATGAGTTGTCCATTCATGTACGACAAAGAGTGGTAAAAGGTAAAAGAACGTCATGAATGTATGATTCGCTATCTTTGCCTAAATCTATGATGAGAAAATTAAGTCAAGATAAAGTCCAAGTATAATAGAGCTAGTATATTCCATCCTAAAGAATCTCTACTATCTAATTTCCTTGGGGGATTTTGCATTCACGAAAAATCTAGCTACCACCTAGTGTAGAAACAAATTATGAAAGAGCATATTACTATGAAATAGCGTAAAAGCACATTGGTCGGTTATCGTCATGGATTTCTGACACACCGGGAATTAACCCCAGCATGGGGTTTTACCCTTTATATCTAAGCCGCGAGTGCATAGCACACGAAGTAGTATTTAGGGATCGAATCCACAGGGATAAACGTTGTCCAATTTCTAACGAGTTCTAACTTATGTCTAGACGTAAAATATATTTTGGGTTTTGTTACGGTTGTATCTATGGAATCTAAACTAAACTAAGAAGGGCAGTAGCTAACTAATTATTTTATCGAGGTTGTGAATCAATTAAACGAAGTGTTGGGCAATCGGGAATTTTCTAGGGTTTATGGCCGGTTTTTACAAGGAAACTTTTAGGATTTCTAAAGCGACTTTTGTCGACTTTGGGTTCTTGAACTTGGAACACGTACGCTGCGTGTAGTCTACTCCCGTAATCCTACACTCCTACTATCTTCAATACTCGGACGGTAGCTTTCGTCTCCGCCCGTGCAAGAAGTTAATGATACTCTCAAATGTCGTTTACGCCCACAATTCCTCTGTAAGTATACTTTCAAAATCTTACGACGGATTTGCTCGTATACCCTAGGTGAAGTGATTAGATACAGCACTCTCGTGGCTCTAAAACGCCTAATATCAGTTGCTAAGACGGTTAGTCAAGCAACGCATTAACAATAAGGACATAACGAAGAACCCTAATCGGTATCCTAGACTACAAACCTAATAAGAATCGAACCATAAGTTCCCCTTCAAACCCCTTTCACCCAACAAGAGAATTACTCAGCCATAGTTGAGGTAAACATATTCAATAAATTCAAAAGAATTAAATGCATAAAAAGGGATGGAGAAAGCTTCTCTTTTGAAGAACACCGATGAAGAATCCTTCTTCCAATCTTTGAAAAACCAAGAACACAAGTTGCTAGGGGTTTTTCTCTGCCAAAAAGCGTGAAAATAATCTAATGTGTCTGTCTAAGAGGCATAAAATAAGTATTTATAGAGGTATTCCACGTTTAGGGTTTGATGAGAAGTGACGGTTTTGGCCTCTGTGAAGAAACGAGTCGAATTGGTCGTGACATGCCCTGGTCGCGGGTGCGGGCTCTCAAGGAGTGGCGAAATGCCTCTTGGCCGCGGCTCCAGCTCCTCCAGGCGTGGTGGGCTTCTTTTCGGGGCAGCTTCATCTACCTTCGGTGCTTCAGGTATATTTAAGGATCCAACCATTGGATTGCCTCCAATCCAATTGCATTTGAAAGCTTGTTGTCTATACTTTGTTGTTTCCAAATTTGGGGATGAATAGACGGTGAAAAGGTCTCCATTAGCTGCAAGACTTCTTGAAGGTCCAAGTTTATCCAAAAACGTACTTTTGTTCTGAAATGCACTCTTTTATTCTGAGTTACCTGAAACGTCTTTCAAATCTCTACAATATGAAAATCACTTGAAAACCTTCGAAAACAGAGTTAAAACACCTGCAAAACAATATGAAAGTGATCACATAAAAATGGTCAAAAATTGGTGTTATCAAATCTCCCAGACTTAGATCTTTGTTTGTCCTCAAACAAAACATAAATCTAGGAACTAACAAAATTCCCAGTGACCGTCCTTCTAAACCATAACCAACGTAATGCATCAATCGGACTTAGTCTAGAAAATTCTCACCAAAGTACTACAATGCTAGTCCACGGTATCCGTCATGCGAAAATCTAACCATATAGATCCTAACTTTCAGTCGACTAGCTCTTAACATTCATTAAAGATTGCGTGATTCTTACCAAAAATATTAGACAAGACAATCGGTGCTAGGTATTTAAGGGAAATTTAAAGGTGAGGCTAAAAGTGTTTCGGGTTACCGTATTTTCTTCGGAGGATGCTAGATATTATGTAAAACAGCAAGAGAGGATGGAGCTGTTGGTACCCACAGTTTTCAGTCACTCCTTGCTCGCATAAGTCTTGCTGCAAAACTCCTCATTCGTCGGGACTCTTCTCCCTTTGACAGAACTTTTATGTCGTTCCCCCAAACTTAGATTTTTCTCCGGGTAATGATTGAATGGCTTCTTACTCCTCACATATTGAAACATTGTTGCCTTGGTAAAAATATAGACTACTCTAAGACTCTTAGGCTTTTATTTCTTTTCCTTTCGGGTTTTTTTTTTTTTAGAAAGGGGAAACGCCTTTAAACGGGAGCCTTAGAGAGTACAAAAATTACCAGTTACAAACGATTTCCAAGGCAACTTTTTAGCTTGATTTGTCGATACCTCCATAACTGAATTCGTCTAGTCTCTCATCTTTTCGAGTGACTGAAAAATTGTGTCGTTCCTCCCTCTCCGACGTTTTTGCACATATTTGCACGTAATACAACAAGAGAGTTGCATGAGGTTTGAACAAAGGTTAAGTTTCAGGTAGGATACCGGCTAAAGATGAACCGGCCATCTAGGACAACAAAGAGTGGTAAAAATGAAAAAGATGTCCTAGATGTATGGCTCGTTGTCTCGCCTAAAACAATTGATAAGAATATTAAATATAGATTAAGTCCAAATAAAATGAGCTAGTATATCCTGTTAGTAATAATTTTTATGGCTCGAAATCCTCTCGGGATGTCGCATTGAAAGCACTCTAGCTACCGCTTAGTCTAGTACTACACCACAAAAAAGCTAGCACGAGAAAATAGCGTAGAAGCACACTGGTCTATATCATCATAGATTTTGTTCTGATGTTCCTGAAAAATACTTAATAAAAATACTACACGAGGTCTTAAAAATTCAGCGAGAATTAAAAAGATCCAAAAAAAAGAAAAATAGATTAGTAATGGATAAACTTGTTCTCAGTGTGAAAACGTTGGTGAAAGGATGGTAAAATCATTAAAATAAAAGATAAGGTGAAAGAGATCGATTAAACCGTGGTGGTGAAGTGCATGGCTAGGCGTCACCTGAGCCATCTATCTCAGAGTCGGGCGTGTTGCCATCAAACTGGTGGTGCTCATCGAGGAAACGCATCATGTGCATGTATCGTCTCTCTTGTCGTGTTATCTTCTTCTCCATGGCTGCGTATTTTGGTCCGTGTTCGTGAGACGAACTCGCAAATGGTTCACGGGCCTGTGATTGTTGAAGTAGTCGAGCATGCTCTGCCTCGGCGTCTCCGTTGGCTTTGGCCACTAGGAACTGTCCAATCGTGTACGGTAGGTGTGGGGCTGTAAGTATGTAGTCCATCTCCTCAAGTATCCATGTAGCTGCTTCTCCTTCTCAGAGTCTAGGGACAGAGTTAGAAGGTAAGAAGACAAAGTAGGACTCACCGACATTAGTGCAATATTTGTAACCAAATCTGTCGGGGTCGAGTGAAGCGCGAGAGATCGTGCTGTCTCGGAAGAATTGCATCAAGTCAAACCAGCTTCCTTGGAGTGGAACCTCGTTCGAGAAATTGAAGTGCACGGTTTGTAGAATCGATGTGATGATGCTTCCAAAGGCGGTAGTAGTGTCCTCGGGTTTTGAGGCGGGCGCGTCGTTTTTCACCTTCACCAAGTTCTTCGCGACGATACAAGCATAGAAAGCATATCGCGGGTTGTCGGTGAAATGTAATTGAAGGGTGACAAGCTCGCCTTTGAGGACACTCCCCACGTTCGCTCTCGAGAATATGTTGTGCGCTAAGAGCTTATGTGTATAGCGGACAGCGGGATGCGTGAGTAGGGCGGCTTTGGACCGTCCTTTGTCCTAGACGCCTTATCCCATTATGCTCCATAGATCTTCATCGGGATTCTTCTCGGGGTGGATCTCATCGAGATATTGAAGCTTCAAAGCTTCACAAAGTTCTGGGATCGTTAGAGCATAAGAATATCCGCGAATGGTAAAAGTAAGTGTACCGTCGTTCGCTCTCGCATTAGAGCGCCTCTTGTAGCACATGGTGATGGTCAATAAGAATTCTTTGGTGAGATCTTCATAGGTAGGGAGGTTGAGCTCCATGAAATGTCGAATGTTAAGTGCGTCGAGATACCAAATCAAGTCTTCTCTAACCCCGAGCGCGTCGATAGTCGAGTAATCTAGGTGAGGTGTTGATTTGATAACCATCTTGTTGAGCTTCTCAAGGTAATCGATATTCGGGTCCATATGTTTCCCGACATATCGTACCTTTGGTCTTCGTTCCGGAGGAGGTGTTGGTTCGCGAGGAGGAGAAGGTGTCGGGTCACGTCGCGGTGGTGGCACACGAGTTCTAGTCAAACGTTGTCGACTTGCCAAGAACTCGCCAAGATTCGTGTCATCTCCTACGCTTCGTGTATCCGAGCCTTCTTCGCTCTCCTCGGTTCGACTATTGGTCAATCTCCGGGATGATTCTCCTATGTAACCGCTCTTTTTTAGCGAGTTATTCTCATTCTCGCGTGGTCTATTGTTCCTACAAAATAGAAAACAATTCTCGGAAAAAGTATGAATATGGTTGTGGTTGAAAAATTTCAGTATGCGAAGATATTAATTCTAGTATCAATTCAATCAATCAAACGAGAAATATTGATCAAAAATTTAAACAAATCAAGTTCATGATCGTGAATTCGGGTTTTGACGTTCTTGCATAAAAATTTGTAGATATCGATTTTAAGTTCAACTTTATGCAAATTTTAGTAGATTACCATTTACTAATTATCAATATATCAAGACTCGTCAAATTAATCTCCAAGTTCGTTTTTAGTTAAGCTTGAAAATTTCAAGTTCCAAAAATCTCAAATCATAATAATTCAGTGCTAAAACTGAAATTCTAATCATTCAAGAAGTTCAATCTAGAGTTCTCTAACAATTTCTAACCATCAAAGACATAGATCTAGTGAATTCAAGAAAAAAACTAGGTTCTTATTCATATGAAAAAGTAGAGATTTCGGTTCATACCTTGTTCGAATTGACGAGATGAGTGAGGAATTTCAACCTCCTTCGAAAAAGAGTGAGAATGGACCAAAGGATTTTTGTAAAAGGTTTTGAATTGAAAAATGTTGTTCTTGCTCAAAATCTCCAAGTCTTTTGGAAGAGAAGAAGAAAAAGAGCTTGAATCTTGAAATTCTCTTTTTGTCTTTGAAAAATTGTTTTTATGTAAAAAGAAGTTTTCTGTTTTACAAAAACTTTTGTGACTTACCTTAGCGGGACACATGAATTAAACCGGTTTTGGTTTACTTTCATGTCGGGAACATGTTTGGGATTGCACGGTTTAATGTCGGGAATGGCCGGGATGAAGTTCGGGACGGAATGAGGTTGGCCGCGGGTCAAGCAGGTCCGACCGCGGCCAAGTGGTCCTCCGCCGTGTGACCGGCCAACGCTGGCGCGGTCGATGGCTCATCCGCCGTGGGTCGGGCTCTTCCAGCCGTGGACGAGTGGTCTTCGTCTCAGGTCATTTTCTTCTTCGTTCCTTCATCGTTTCACAATCTGTTCCGAACGTCGTCTTCATTTTTTTTTGTGTTTTCTGAAATTTTTTTTTTTGGTTTTATATAAAGCCTGAAATACTAAAAAGAAAAACGTTAATAGTTAAAGAAAAATAAAAGAAAGAAAAACATACCACATGGGTTGCCTCCAATTAATTGCTTTTGGTTAAAGTCGTTTGCACGACTTTTTGGTGAAACTAGGCCTAAGCAGTAGATGTCTCGGGAACAAATGTTCATTTTGCATCGTCTTGTTTATGACGCGTTTCGCCTTTCTTCTGTATAACCTTCTTCTTTCCGCGTTTTATCGAAATTTTCACTTCTCGAAGAGCTTGTTTCGTCTTCTCAACCATTTCGTCCACTCGTTCTTCCTTGGTATGTCTTAAATCTGGTGGAATATTGATCTTAACTTTTGCAAATGGTTTAAAAGTGAATGGTGGACTTACCTTTGGGGGTTCCGTCTTAGTCGACTCATCTTTCTCTTTTTCTTTAAGGAAAATCGAGTTTTTCATCTTTTGTTCATCCCTAGGGTTTGAAATTTTGTCTGGGACAGTAGGATAAAGCCTCCTTCGATCCACATCCAAGAAGATTGCTTGACGGTTGGCGTGATCAAGGATGGCGCCAACGGTAGCTAAGAAGGGTCGACCAAAAATCAACAGTCTATCCTTGTCTCTTTCCATTTCGAGAACTTGAAAATCAGCGGGAACGATCTTGTTTCCAATGAGTATTTGAAGATCATGAATCGCTTCTTTGGTTTTTTTGTTATGAGTCCCCAAAAATTACGCTCACGGTAGATGGCGTGAGATTCATTATACCGAGTTTCTCGGCAAATGTCTTAGACATGATGTTGACGTTGGCTCCGGAATCACACAAACAATCTGCAAAATAAATTTTCGAAATCCAACAAGAAAAAAAAACGTCTCGGATCATCGGCTTTTCTAAGCCTTTGAATCGGGATTAGTTTTGGTACCTCGAATGGTGGTTTTTGGATCATCTTGGATTCGGTAACGACTCGTCCATAGAGTGGGACGAATTTGGGAACTTTTCTACGCTCCATCTTAGCATCGACTTCCTTCTCGGGTATGGTGGAAATCAGGTTGCAAAACTGATAACACCGGTTTTTGACCATTTTTATGGATCACTTTCATATTCTTTTGCAGGTGTTTTAACTCCGTTTTCAAAAAATTTCAAGTGATTTTTATATTTTAGAGATTTGAAAGACGTTTCAGGTAAGTCGGAATAAAAGAGTGCATTTCAGAGCAAAAGTACGTTTTTGGATAAACTTGGACCGTCAAGAAGTCTTGCAGCTAATGGAGACCTTTTTTACCGTCTGATCATCCCCAAATTTGGACACAACAAAGTAGAGACAACCAGCTTTCAAATGCAATTGGATTGGAGGCAATCCAATGGTTGGATCCTTAAATACACCCGAAGCACTGAAGGCAGATGAAGCTGCCCCAAAAATGAAGCCACCGCGCTTGGAGGAGCTGGACCCGCGGCCAGGAGGCATTTCGCCACTCCTGGAGAGCCTCCACCTGCGGCCAAGTGGCATTTTGCCACTCCTAGAGAGGACGGACCCACGGCCAGCACCCTGCGCGACCAAACTAACTCGTTTCTTCACCGAGGCCAAAACCGTCATTTCCCATCAAACCCTAAACGAGATTAGCTCTATAAATACTTATTTTATGCCTCTTAGAGAGACACGTTACATTATTTTCACTCTTGAAGGCAGAAGCGAAGCTCTTGTGACTTGTGCACTTGTTTTCTTTGGTTTGGAGCAAAGGATTTTCGATTCGTGTTCTTCGATAGAGAAGCTTTCTTCATCCCTTTTTACTTACTGTTTTTATTTGATTTATTGAATATGATTACCTCAGCTTTGGCTGAGGAATCTCCTTGTTGGGTATAGGGGTTTGAAGGGGAGCGTATGGTTCAATTCTTATTAGGTTTTTAGTCTATGATACCGATTATTAGGGTTCTTCGTTATATCTTTGTTGTTAATGCGTTGCTTGACTAACCGCCTTAGCAATCAATATTAAGTGTTTAGAGCCACAGAAGTGCTGTATCTAATCGCTTGACCTAGGGTAGACGAGCGAATCCGTCGTAAGATTTTGGAAGTATACTTACTGAGGAATTGTGGGCGTAAACGACCTTTGAGAGTATCATTAACTACTTGCGCGGGCGGAGTCGGAATCTACCGTCTGAGTACTGAAGTGAGTAGGTGTGTAGGATTACGGAAGTAGACGACACGCAGCATACGTGTTCCAAGTTCAAGAACCCAAAGACGACAAAAAGTCGCTTTAGAAATCCTAGAAATTTTCTCAATAAAAATCGGCCATAAACCCTAGAAAATTCCCGATTTTCCAACGCTTTGTTTAATTGATTCACAACCTCGATAAAATAGTTAGTTAGCTATTGTCCTTCTTAGTTTAGTTTAGATTCCATAGATACGACCGTGACAAAACAAAATTATATTTTACATCTAGACATAAGTTAGAACTCGTTAGAAATTGGACAACGTCTATCCCTGTGGATTCAATCCCTAAATAATATTTCGTGTGCTGTGCACTTGCGGCTTAGATATAAAGGGTAAAACCCCACGCCGGGTATAATTCTCGGTGTGTCAAAAATCTCTTCGGGTTATCATCCACTCTTCCGGGTAAAATTCCGCTCGGTCTCTTATTGGATTTCGCTGTTTGAGAGACTTGCATATCCAACTTCTTGACATAGGTTGAAAGATATTCAAATTCTCATTCAAGTCGTTGTACAAACAATCGACCTTGACGTTAAAATCTTTCGTCGTCTTCTGATATTCTCATATTTTACCCATTTTAGCATGCATATTATTTAGTATTTCAGGTCTCATGCATGTGTTTCTCATAGTTTTCTTAGTGTTTAGGTCTAATTTAGGGTCTAGGATGTTTGCACTAGGTCCTAGTGAGTCTTGCATTCATTTGGAGTGTGTTTAGGTACCTTGGAGACATTTTGGGTCTATTTGGAATGTTGGAGCAAAAGAGGATGCAAGGATCACCCTAGGTGTCCGAAAGATCTGTCCAGACGAAGGGTTTGCAATCAGAATCAGCTCCAAAGGTCTTCATGGAAATAATGGAAAAATGAGGTAGCTGTCATCCAGAAGTAATGTCAGGTCATTAGGATGAGTTGTTCGAAAGTTATGGCAAAATTACTAAGTAGACGTCTGTCTAGCCGATCCCATCGGACTGCACCGGCCTGCCACACCGCCCAGCACCCGTCCGGTCCTTGCACAGCATCCGGACAGGGAGAATACCGGCCCGCAGCACCGGCCTGCATTCGTCCGGCATGAAGCTTCAGGACGTCCAGCACCGGCCTGCCACACCGCCCAGCACCCGTCCGGTCCTTGCACAGCATCCGAATAGGGAGAAAACGGCCTGCAGCATCGGCATGCGTTCGTCCGGCATGAAGCTTCCGGACGTCCAGCACCGGCCTGCCACACCGCCCACCATCCGGACAGGGAGAATACCGGACAGGGAGAATACCAGACACCCATACCGGCCTGCCACCGCCCGGCGGAATACTCTCAGCTTAGGACATCCATGCCGGCCACCCATACCAGCCTGCCACCGTACGGCGTGAAGGAACATGACCCAGGCCTGGCCGGGTCAATACCCGGTTTGTTCCGGGTTGGTCCGGCGGGTCAATACCCGGTTTGTTCCGGGTTGACCCGGTCCGCCCAAACTTTTATAAGTAGTGATACGAGCTCACGGCCTAAGGTACAAGGTCGGGTGGTCTAGACAATTGGACTAAGGTCGCTCCTTGTCTAGGCCGGGGTAGGATGGAAGCGTGGGTGGATTGAAGTTCGCCACTCAAAGATGCGGAAGTCTTTGTGATAAGAACACGAATCAATGTCTATGTGAATCACACACAGAGACAGAGTTCCCACTTGTTTTCTAAGGGAATCACACACAATAGAAAATACAAGCAAAACAAAGCATAAAGCTTTACAAGAAAATTACTTTCTTTATTTTTCCAAAAATCTCTATGTCTTTACAATGAATTGAGAAGTGAGCTTATATAGGCTCAAATTACAAATGATCAAATAAATTAACATAAATGCAAAATAAATCAAATTAATTACAAAAATCATAAAAAATATATTATTGACATAATTTTAGCTATCCCCATTAATGGTGATTGGTTCTTTGTATCTAGACAACTTCTTGATATATCCATGGTTTGATTGTCTTCGAAAACCTCTTTGAGCTTTTGGGCTTGATTCTTTCATAATTTGGCCTCGTTTTATTTGAATCGTTTGTTGACGGGCCAATGATGTGAACTGTGTTTTCAAGATTGCATC
The DNA here is from genome assembly GCA_002933935.1 of Eutrema yunnanense. Classification (NCBI taxonomy): domain Eukaryota; kingdom Viridiplantae; phylum Streptophyta; class Magnoliopsida; order Brassicales; family Brassicaceae; genus Eutrema; species Eutrema yunnanense. Next base: position 246,917 of record PKML01043653.1, on the reverse strand, counting down.
ATTCTCTCCTTTTTCAAAAGGTTTCGTCCTCAAAACTAAAACCAGATTTTGCATTTTTTTTTTTGAATATTTTTTTTTAAACCGAAATATTAAATCCGAATAAAGAAGAAGAAGATAAATCTGAAAACAAATCAGAAACAGATGAAAAAAAAATATATATTTTTTTAAAAAATTTTAGTTTAATGAGAGAAACAAATTAAAACTTCAAGGAAAACAAAGAAAACTATTTTTTATGGATTTTTTTTAATTTTATAAAATCAAAGAACAAAAGCAGAAAACTTTGTTTTTTTTTTTTTTTTTTTGATAAAAAGATGAAACAAAAACGAAACAGAAATGAAAACGATAGAGGATAGGAGCTTTTAGCTCTGATACCAAAATGATACGAGCTCACGGCCTAAGGTACAAGGCCGGGTGGTCTAGACAATTGGACTAAGGTCGCTCCTTGTATAGGCCGGGGTATGATGGAAGCGTGGGTGGATTGAAGTTCGCCACTCAAAGATGCGGAAGTCTTTGTGATAAGAACACGAATCAATGTCTATGTGAATCACACACAGAGACAGAGATCCCACTTGTTTTCTAATGTAATCACACACAATAGAAAATACAAGCAAAACAAAGCATAAAGCTTTACAAGAAAATTACTTTCTTTATTTTTCCTAAAATCTCTATGACTTTACAATGAATTGAGAAGTGAGCTTATATAGGCTCAAATTACAAATGATCAAATAAATTAACATAAATGCAAAATCAATCAAATTAATTACAAAAATCATAAAAAAATATATTATTGACATAATTTTAGCTATCCCCATTAATGGTGATTGGTTCTTTGTATCTAGACAACTTCTTGATATATCCATGGTTTGATTGTCTTCGAAAACCTCTTTGAGCTTTTGGGCTTGATTCTTTCATAATTTGGCCTCGTTTTATTTGAATCGTTTGTTGACGGGCCAATGATGTGAACTGTGTTTTCAAGATTGCATCAAGTAGAAAAAAACCTTATTTTCATTCTAAGTCTTTTTCTCTAAAATTCCTAAGGCAAAAACCTCTCTTTTGTTTTGTTCTTGATTTTTGCAAGAGACCTTTTGATTTTAATTCAATCTTGAGTTTTATTCTTACTAATCTATCTTGTCTTTCTTTTATTTTAATCTCCCTAATCTCTAATCATGGATTTAATCATCTTCCTTATGGGATTTGAGGGTTTCACCATGATTAGTGAGTAGGTCCTTTTGGATCATTGGGTTTGGTAGATTTAGGTATTTCTCTTGTTAATCTTTGATCTGTAGGACTTAATTATTCTATTTCTTTTCTTATTTAGAGGTTTTTAATGCTAGATTAGGCTTGAGAGAGATAATTTATAACTAAGGGCATTTCATGCACACAAGGTGTTTGATTAAATGCCAACTAAGCTAAATAAGAGATTTTCATACTTAGCTCATGAGAGTGAATGTCTAGGGTGGATTTTGGCTATTAGAATTTGTGTTTAATGCTTGCTAATTATATTGTCACAAATGAGAGTTTGTTCTTGATATTGTAATTAGTGTAATTAGTGCTAAGAGATTAGGCTAATCTTGATTAGTGTTCTAGGCTTAAGGAAGTGCTCTTTTGTGGTTGGATAGACATCATTGCTTAGCTTGAGATTCCCCCAAATCAATTGCCTTGCCCAAAGATCCTCTTTTTATCAAGTTATTAATCTCGTTTAGCTTGTTTAGTCTTGTTTAGTCTTGTTTACTTGTTTGCTTGTTTGAATTGAATTAGGTTGTTAGAATTGAAACCAAATCCTCTTTGTTTGCTTAACTTAAAGAGTTTTTTGCATTCTTGTTGCATTGAACTAAACCCCGATTGGATTGACACCTAAAATACTACAATGACATGAGTATTTAGGATTGATTCATAAGTAAAAAAATCCTACTTATCATCTTCTCGTTACTTTGAGCGAGTAGTTGAATTGATTGCTCGAGCTTCGCTATTTGGGCAACAAGTTAGAGAGTTAGAGATACCTTGTTTCTGCGTGTTTGAGTTGTTGTAAGGATCGGCTTGAGCGTTGAAGGGCGGTCTCGGTTGGAAGCTCCCATTTCCTCGATAGTTTCTATTTTGGAACCGGTTTTGGTATGGCTTCGATTGTTGAGGATAAAGTTGATCTTGGGGATCCTCCACGTTCTGATTTCGGTAGGAAAGATTGTTGAAGTCTGTGTTGTAGAAAACGTTTTGAATCCGTTGTTGAAACTTTCTTGGTAGTGACCTTGCGCTCCCACATAGTTCACTTCTTCTTCTTGAGAATACAAACCGTTGTTGTTGGGTTCGTAATAAGCGTTATCATCGACCCCAACAGTAGTTCACAAGCATTTACTTGGCGATTTTGGTTGTTGAGAAGTCGGTTCATCATGACTTTTAGCTCGAAAGTCTCCTTTGATTCCGACACGTTAGATCTAGTCGATCTATCGTAGTCGGGAGAATTGTTGCTACTAAACATAGCAAAATTCTCGATGAGAGCTCTTCCTTGGTTGATAGTCTTCATGGAAAAATATCCATTGCTAGCCGTGTCATGAGAAATTTGATATTTCGGTAGTAATCCTCGGTAAAAAGTGTTGAGAAAATTCGAACCGGAGAAACAATCTCTCTCGTACTCTTTGAAACGTTCCCACGCTTCATGGAAATACTCCACCGGTTGTTGATGAAAACTTTGGATTGTGTTTCTCAATGAGTTGGATCTCGACTTGGTATAGAAATAATTTAGGAAGGCGGCTTTGCACTCATCCCAATTAGCTTTATCGAGATGTGGTTGGTCATTAGCACCAGGGATAGCCCCTTGATCTTCTTCGTGATCCAGAAAATCACGGTCGTATCTGTGGAATCTAAACTAAACTAAGAAGGGCAGTAGCTAACTAATTATTTTATCGAGGTTGTGAATCAATTAAACGAAGCATTGGGCAATCGGGAATTTTCTAGGGTTTATGGCCGATTTTTACAAGGAAAATTCTAGGATTTCTAAAGCGATTTTTGTCGACTTTAGGTTTTTGAACTTGGAACACGTACGCTGCGTATAGTCTACTCACGTAATCCTACACACCTACTCATTTCAGTACTCGAACGGTAGCTTTCGTCTCTGGCCGCGCAAGAAGTTAATGATACTCTCAAAGGTCATTTAAGCCCACAATTCCTCGTCTCCGCCCGCGCAATAAGTATACTTTCGAGATCTTACGATGGATTTACTCATCTACCCTTGGTCAAGCGATTAGATACAGCACTCTCGTGGCTCTAAAACGCCTAATATCAGTTGCTAAGACGGTTAGTCAAGCAACACATTAACAACAAGGATAGAACGAAGAACCCTAATCGGTATCCTAGACTAAACACCTAATCAGAATCGAACCATAAGTTCCCCTTCAAACCCCTTTCACCCAACAAGAGAGTTACTCAGCCATAGCTGAGGTAAACATATTCCATAAATTCAAAAGAAAACAATGCATAAAAAGGGATGGAGAAAGCTTCTCTATCGAACAACACCGATGAAGAATCCTTCTTCCAATCCTTGAAAAACCAAGAACACAAGTTGCTAGGAGTTTGCCTCTACCAAAAAGCGTGAAAATAATCTAATGTATCTGTCTAAGAGGCATAACATAAGTATTTATAGAGGTATTCCATGTTTAGGGTTTGATGAAAAGTGACGGTTTTGGCCTCGGTGAAGAAACGACTTAATTGGTCGCGACATGCCCTGGCCGCGGGTGCGGGCTCTCCAGGAGTGGCAAAATGCTTCTTGGCCGTAGGTGGAGACTCTCCAGGAGTGGCGAAATACCTCTTGGCCGCGGCTCCAGCTCCTCCAGGCGCGGTGGGCTTCTCTTCGGGGCATCTTCATCTGCCTTCAGTGCTTCAGTTATATTTAAGGATCCAATCCAATTGCATTTGAAAGCTGGTTGTCTCTACTTTGTTGTGTCCAAATTTGGGGATGATCAAACGGTGAAAATGTCTCCATTAGCTGCAAGACTTCTTGACGGTCCAAGTTTATCCAAAAACATAATTTTGCTCCGAAATGCACTCTTTTATTCCGAGTTACCTGAAACGTCTTTCAAATATCTAAAATATGAAAATCACTTGAAAACCTTTGAAACGGGGTTAAAACACCTGCAAAAGAATATGAAAGTGATCCATAAAATGGTCAAAATCCGGTGTTATCAATTTCTTTCATCATTCCCTCCAAACGTATTCCTACTTTATTGAAAAACTTGAAAAATTTTAAAGAAATGTTGAAAAATGAAAAATCCAAAGACTCATGAAAGAAAATGGTGATTAGTAAGGGATGGAATCCTCCCCCAGACTTAAATCACATTGTCCTTAGTGTGAAATAAATCGAGTAAGGACGAATAATAGATGTATGTAATAATTGAAAAAGTTATGGGAAAGAGAAAACTTACGTGGAAGTGTTGGGGAATGGATGTGGGAATGGAACAGTGGTTGATGGGGGATGGAAAATTGTTCTGTGGTGATGGGGAATGAGTGTGGGGATGGTCAGGAACGAATGGGTATCGATCAGGGATCGAAACAAACCAATCGGGATCGACAGGAGGCTAACCGCGGGTCGAAGGGCTGCACCCGCGGTCACATGAAGCTTCGCCGCGAATCAGTTGATCTCCACTGCGGCGAATGGAGAGCTGTCTGCGGCTCGGGTATTTGCACCCGCGGTCGACGACTTTTTTTGCAGTCAAGTCTTTCCTCGCGGTTCGTGTTGGACCGAGCTACTTCGAACCGTGATTTCTTCTTTTTGTCTTTTCGTTTTTTTTTGTTTTTTTTTTTGTTTTTTGGTTTTTTAGATAGCTGAAACTAAGAAAAAGAAAACATTAATGGAGAAATAAAGAAAAACTAAAAAGAAAAACGTACCAAAAATGGGTTGCCTCCCATTGAGCGCTTTTGTTTAAAGTCTTTTAGGTGAGCTTAGTGGATGAAAGGTCTTATCCAAAAACAAGTTTCCTTTGATTTAACCTTGTAATCCTTCGTATAAAACATATCACGCCATTTCCACTCGGGATTTCTGTCATTAAGTCCGAGATGGTGATCTCCTCCGGGATCACAATTGAAAATCATATTTGGAGCTTCCTTGGAGTATGATTCTTCTGCTTTGTCCGTGCTTGGCAAACGTGTTGGATGGTTGTATGTTGAAGTGTATGAGGCTTGCGTCACGTCATAAGATTGAATCATGTTGAAAGATGAACGGGGGAATGGTTCTTCATGATCTAAGTGGTGGTTAAAGTCAAGCATCCAAGGTGAAGACGGTTTGCTCGAAGAGGTGTGGCAAGATCACAAACTGTCGGAGGAATGGAGAAACAGGGGATGCCTGCGTGTGGAGGAGGTGCAGCCGCGGTGAAAGGAGGATTGGCCGCGGGTCGGTGATGTGCACCCACGGTGGAAGGAGGGCTGGCCGCGTGTGGAAAAAGTGCGACCGCGGTGAAGGAGTTTCGGGCAAGGATGCTCGGATCGTCATCTTCTTCGTCTCCTATGATGTCTTCTGGTCCTGCAGGAATATTTGGCTTCTCCTTGGATTCATTTAACTCTCTATCACGTCTCATATGAGCAAGGGCAGAGTGTGCATCAAAAGAGATCTTTTCGGACGTCAAAATTGTCGGTTTGATGTTTTCCTCTAGTGTGACGGTACACCTTCTTCTAGAATGTTTTCAACGTTCTTTGTAGCTCCTCCAGGGTCTAATAGTAGTTCATCTCCGCTGCATGTGTTCATAAAATGGGAATCACGAAATTCTATTACCTTGATCGAGCATGGAACATCAAATTTTTCGGGATCCTTCTCCTTATAAAACGTCTTCAATGGTGGTTCGGGTGTATCCGCTAGTGTCTCATCCTTCACGAGGTCTGCCTCACGCTCAACGTGTTGAGGAGTAGGAGTAGAAACAGGTCCTTCTTCTCCTTGATGTTCTTCTTTGATGGCATGAGCTTGAGAATCCAAGGGACTTTCACTTGATGGCTTCTTTCTAATCAATATGACCGAGGGTCCTCCATCGCGAGGTTCTTCGATGAAGCCTTGGGGTTCTTTGCAATGTTTTCCTCTATTGTGTCGGGTACACCTTCTTCTAGAATGTTTTCAACGTTCTTTGTAGCTCTTCCAGGGTCTAAGAGTGGTTCATCTCGGCTGCATGTGTTCATAAAATGGGAATCACAAAATTCTATTACCTTGATCGAGCATAGAACATCAAATTTTTCGGGATCCTTCTCCTTAAAAAACGTCTTCAATGGTGGTTCGGGTGTATCCGCTAGTTTCTCATCCTTCAAGAGGTCTGCCTCACGCTCAACGTGGTGAGGAGTAGGAGTAGAAACAGGTCCTTCTTCTCCTTGATGTTCTTCTTTGATGGCATGAGCTTGAGAATCCAAGGGACTTTCACTTGATGGCTTCTTTCTAATTAATATGACTGAGGGTCCTCCATCGCGAGGTTCTTGGATGAAGCCTTGGGGTTCTTTGCAATGTCTCCAGGCGTGGATGCTCCTGTAGCGTCCTGTTAGCATGTCTTCCTTGTTGAGTTCAAAGAGTTCTTCATCAAAATCATCAGGGTCTGACAATATGGCAACCGATTTTATCATGTCGATGTAATCGGGTGTGTAGAAGTTGTATTTGATCGGTGTCGTTTTCCGATCCATGTATTACGAATGACGGTAGTGGTGTGAATCGTGAGAGTAATGACCACAAGATGGGTCGTAACAACTCTGCTCGTAGTAGTTATCTCGCTCCAGAGTCGAGTTCATGTTTCAAAGCCTGAAACGAAGAAAAACAATAACGAAAATTAAAAAGAAAAAGTTTGTCTTAGAGTCGATTTACTAACCTCTAAGGTGAACAAGTAGCGATTGGCTCCCCGGCAACGGCGCCAAAAACTTGATGCACTCGGATTCGTCTCCGAAACTTCAGGTTTTAAATTTGTAAACCTAAAAGTATTGCAAGTGCACAGACGTGCGTTGTAGTACTTTAGATATCGATCCACAGGGAGGGAATGTTGTTCTGCGAGGCCTTAGAAAGAGAGTTAGTAAGGAAGTTTAAAACGATAATAAGGTTTATGGTTTTTATCACAAAACGAGTGCTAAAAAATTGAACTAAACTAAGCAAGTAGGTTAAAACGAGTTTGTTAACTAATAAGCGAGTACGCAAAATAAGATTGTAAAATAAACGAGAAAATAAGAAGGCAATCAAGTAAATAAATTAAACAAATAAGCAAAACGAAAACATAAACAATTAAACTAAGCGTTGGACAATCGGAAACTCTCTAGGGATCATGGCCGAAAATCATAAGAATTTTGCTAGGGTTTTTAAAGCGACTTTTGTCGTCTTTGGATTCTTGAACTTGGAACACGGACACTATGTGTAGTCTATTTTCGTACACCCTACACACATACAACTTTAGTACTCGACTGGTAGCTTTCGTCTCCGGCCGCACAAAAAGTTAGTGATTATACTCAAAAGTCGTTAACGCTCACAACCCCTCAACAAGTATACTTTTGAAATCTTGTGACGGTTTTGCTCGTCTATCCTAGGTCAAACATATGGATCCACTACTTTAGTAGCTCTAAAATTATTTAAGATCAGTTGCAAGGTATCTAATCAAGGAAACATGCATTAAGAATAAGGATAGAATGAAGAATCATAATCGATACCCTACACTAAAACGTAATGAGAAATCGATCCATGAGAGCCCCTTGAGAACCCTTTACCCAACGGGAAAACTACTCAGTCACGACCATGCAAGACAAAATCGAGTTTCTGAATTTCATAATCAATAGATGAGAAATTAAACAAAAGGGTTCAAGGAAAATTCCTATCTCCCTGAACAAAGAACAAATACCAAAAGTTTGGTGCAGAAAGTAAACTAAAGGTGACTCAAAAGGGGGCTACAAAATTGTGTCTGTAAAATAAGTATTTATAGGTCTTCAACTCTTGCTTTGGTCGTCCTTAGGGTTTATTTGAAGAGAAAACGAGGGCTTGAAGATGGGCTTCGAACTAGATGATCTTGGGCCGTTTTTGCTTCACCGTGAGTGTGTGGCTTGGACCCGCGGCCAAAGGGTGTTTTGCCGTGGCTGGAGATACTAAACCCGCGGCCAAGAGTGTCTTTGCCGCGGCAAGGAGTGTTGGACCCGCGGTTGTTGGCTTATGAGATCAAAACTTTAATTCTTCTCGTGCTTCTTTCGCAGGACTAGAGAACATGCTTTCAGTCAATTGGGTGTATCTTGAGATCTAACCGTTGGATTGTCTTGAAACCAACTGGGAATGAAAGGTGGTTGTCCCTTCTATCTTGTCTCTAAATATGGGCGTGATCGGACGGTGAGAAGGTCTTCATTGGTTGTCAAATTTCTGACAGTACGAAATTTTCCAAAATCTGGTTTATCTCCAATTTGCGTCGTTTTGCCTAACGAACCTGAAAAGAGTCTTGAAACTACAAATATGCGAAAATACGATAAAAACATGTAAAAGCAAATGAAACAATTATTAAAGTGTTCTAAAATAAAGTGTAAAATACGGTGTTATCACACCCCTAGACTTAAACCTTGTTTGTCCTCAAACAAGACAAAACTTAAGCTTGGAAATGATCTAACAAAAATCATAGGGAACTAGAAATCTCGGAGACCGTCCTTCTAAACCATAACCATCGAACTACATCAAACGCAATATAGCCTAGAAAATTCTCACCAGAAGTTTATGTAACAGTAGTCCACGATATCCGTCATACCAAATATAAACTTTTAAAATCCAAAAATCAGGTCAACTAGCTCTCTAAATTCATTAAGTGAAAACGTGAACTTCTCATCAAAAATATCAAACCAACACAATCGAGGCTATGTATTAAAGGCATTTAGAGGTGAGGTTGAAAGTGTTTCGGATTACCGTAATTTACCCGAGGGTGCGAGATATTATGCAAAACAGCAAGAGAGGAAGGCATATATGATAACCACAGCTCCTAGTCACTTCTTATTGCGTAAAAATGTTGCACTTCCTCATTTTCCAAAAACAGAAGTTTTATGTCATTCCCTCAGACTTAGAATTTTATGTGGGCTCGGAATGACAGACTTCTCACAAACGAACCATGGATGCCTCATAATTATTTCGACCAACCTAGACTTTTTTTAGGCTTTTGTTTCCTTTCCCTTTCGATTTTTTCGATTTTTTTTTTTCGAAAGGGGGAAATGCCTTTTATTAGGGGCACGAAAAGTTACCATGATTTTGAGTTTTTCCAAGGTATAACCAAGCTCGTATCTTTGTTGAATTCACATCCACCAATCGCGTATTGTCTTCGACTTTAATGACTGAAAACTATGTCGTTCCTCCCTCTTCGGCATTTTTGCACATATATGCACATAAGACACAAAGAGAGTTGCATGACGTTTGAACAATGGTTAAGTTTCGGGTGGGGTACCAACCAAAGATGAGTTGGCCATTCATGTACGACAAAGAGTCGTAAAAGGTAAAAGAACAATGGCCCGTGACCTTAGGAATCAGCAGAAGACTCTTGGGATCCCCGAGGCAATTCAAACAAGATGCATGAATACAAAATCGAGTGGCCGAGCCGAACCCAAAATCTCAAATCACACCCACGACAATGAACGGTTTGAAAATCTCATGTAAAATACCCCACCTCGGCAGAACAATTCAACATCATAAAGATACTTCGGCACCCCAGTAACGAAGCACCTCGGCGCCACGATAATTAATTTTTATCTCGGTGCTTCGATAAATCATCTCTCACCTCGGCATAAAATAGAACTTTGTTCTTAACCTCAAGAAAAGAGGATAAACTAGATAATACCACGCCATCATTGACAATTCGAGCACCTCGGCAGTAAAAGCAAGCAGATAATCTGGCGTCACCTCGGTTCGATAGTTAATTTTCATTTCTCGATTTTCACCTCATCACAATCACTGCTGAAACTGACGAGTTGTGGGGCAAACTGTTGGGGTCAGATTTCATCCTTTCAAGATTAACGATCGAAAACGACTAAGTATGGAGATTACAATCATAAACAAAGTCGACCAGAGGAGAGAACTCACCACTGCCGACCCGGCCTGGAGAATGAAAAAAGAAGGACCGAGACTATGATTGGCCCGACCTCGTCACCTCGTCGACTTATCGCCTTGTCACACTGTTCTAAAGTTGGCCCGACCACGGCATACTACGACCTCATCGCCTCATCACACTGTTCTACAGTTGGCCCGACCTCGGCATACTACGACCTCCTCATCTCGGCACACTCGCCTCGGCCAGCCACCCCATACAAAGCAGGACCGAGCCGATGCTAGTTCAATGTAACACATCTCCAAAACCAAACATCGTTCAGAACGAACCCGATCTAACTCGACGACCAACCTCGGACCGAAAGCTAAAACCAAGCATATCTATTCGAAACGGGCCGAGCTCATTGTTTCGTGGGCTGAGATCGAGTCCAATATCTCATGGGACGAGATCGAACCTTCGTAACAGGCCGAGATCCAGTCTTTCGTAATGGGCCGAGCTAAAATCCCTTCAAGACGACCTAGTCCATTGATTACCCTAGAAGATGACCTAAGGCGGTGGCCGCAAGAAGAAAAAATGAAATATTCCGAAATACTCTCCGAGATATCCGCTTGTGAAATTTGTATAAATAGTGAGCATAATCGTTCGTAGAGAAGGACATTTTTTCCACCATAGCAGAAACTCTTAGCAAAAACCATTGTACTTGAAAGTTTTACAGAACATCAATAAAAACCATCTTTGGATCTCTTCTCGTGTTTTCATTCGAAACAACTTATGTTCCCTCAAAATTCCTTTACAAGATTTAGTTGTGCGAGTTTCGACTCCCACAACTAACAAGAATCTCTTTTGCTTGGATTGGTGAAAAGGGTCAACGATGTCCATAGACCATTGCATAAATGGATAAGGCGAGGGGATTGATGACAGCAGCTCGGTTGGTTAATGAATCGTCGGGGCATGTCGTTGACATTTTTCGCACTTCATGGAGAATTTCTCGCAATCTTTTACTATGGTAAGCAAGTAGTAGTTGTGGCGTTTGAGTTTGATTGCTAGCGCTCTTCTGCCATAATGGTTTCCGCATGAACCGCTATGGACTTCTTTCATAATTCTCCTTGCATGTGAGCCTTCGACGCATTCATCAGTGGTCCACATAATCTCCTCTTATTAGGATGTATCAGGCTGCTTGAGCTTTGAGTTTTCGGGCAGCCCATTTGTCGGGGCGAACTTCTCCGTCCATTATTTAGGTACAAATTGCTCTCATCCATTCTTTGTCGCATCCATACTTTCCTTCTTGTTATGTATCTTCTTCCATTTTTACTGCATCGTTCTCGTCGGGTGGGGTTTCTTATGTGGGTCGATTAAGTTGACGGCTCTGTTTACGTCGATGCTTGAATATTTGATGAATTCAACTAGAATGACTCTCTTCAAACCGGGATCGGAAGTTGATGCTAGAGCCGCCAATGCGTCTGCTTGGGTGTTTTTGCCACGGGGTATTCGAGTAAGCTTGAATTTGTTGAATTGGTTGGCTAACTCCTGGACGACTTTTAAGTAGGCTTCCATCCTTTCGTCTATGGCTTTGTACTCTCCATTGAATTGATTTGCAACTAGCTGGGAATCGCAAAACGTGTGGATGTTCTGTATTTTGATATCTTGGGCGAGCTTTAGGCTGGCTATTAGTGATTTGCACTCTACTTCGTTATTTGATGCGGAGAAATCCAAACAAAATGATTGCTCCAAGATTTCGCCAGTTGGCAATGTTAGACGAATTCCTACTCTGGAACCTTGTTCTGAGGATGAGCCATCGACGTGAAGTGTCCACACGGAGCTTGAGATTTGGCGCAGGTTCTAAGATGGTATTTGATGTCGTACTCGCTGAGTTCTACGGCCCATTTTGCTAGTCTTCCTGATTGGCGCAGACTATGCAAGATAGTGCATAGGGAAAAGGTGGCCAGCACCACGATAGAATGTGATTGAAAGTACGGTCTCAGCTTTCGAGCGGACATGACCATTGCGAGTGCCAGATTCTCTATTTGCGGGTATCGCGTTTCTATGTCTGTCAAGGTATGGCTGACATAAAATATAGGCTTATGCTCGCCTTGTTCTTCTCTGATGAGCACTCTGCTGACTGATGTGGTAAAAATGGCGATGTAAATAAATAGCGTCTCTCCTTCGACAGGTTTGGCGAGTATTGGATGGCTTGCTAGATATCTCTTCAGCTCCTGGAAATCTTATTCGCATCGATCGGTCCACTCGGATTTTTTATTGCCTCGGAGGGTGTCGTAAAAGGGAAGACACTTGATGGTAGATCGAGAGATGAATCGGTTCAGCGCTCCGATGCGTCCTATCAACTGTTGCACCTCGCGTTTCGTTTTTGGCGATGCCATTTCTATCAGGGCGTTGATCTGCTTTGGATTTGCCTCGGTGAGTTACCATGTACCCAAGGAATTTGCCCGATGTCACGGCAAATCTACACTTCGTCGGGTTCAGTTTCATGTTATGTAGGTTCAATTGTTTGAAACAATCTCGGAGGTGTGCCACGTGATTCTCTTCGTCGAGTGACTTGACCAACATGTAGTCTATGTAGACCTCCATCGTTTTCCTGAGCTGTTCCGCGAACATCATGTTAGTAAGTTGGTAAGTTGCTCTAGCATTCTTGAGCCCGGAAGGCATCACCTTGTCGCAATAGATCCCTCGATCCGTTATGAAGGCTGTCTTTTCTTTTTTCATCGGGATTCATCAGGATCTGATTGTATCAAGAGAAAGCGTCCATGAATGATAAGAGTTTATTGCCCGTTGTTGCTTTGACGAGGCAATCAATGTGTGGTAGTGGGAAGCTATCTCTTGGACACACCTTGTTTGGATCGGTAAAGTCCACGTGTACCCGCCATTTGCCATTCTTCTTCTTAGTCATGACGGGGTTGGCGAGCCAATCATGGTACTTTGCTTCAAAAATCGAGCCAACTTTCAGCAATCGCTCCACCTCGTCGTTGACGGATTTAGCTCGTTCATGTCCCAACTTTCATCTTTTCTGCTTCATAGGCTTGAACGTTGGATCTACGTTTAGCTCATTGCAAGTGACATCGATGCTGATGCCCGACATATCTTATGTTACACAGGCACATGTTAGCACATTTTCTTTCAAGAAGGTGATTAGCTCGGCTCTAATTGCTTCGTTCTGTGTAGCCCTGATTTCCACATATCCCCACAGACGGCGCCAAATTGTGGGAGTCCAAAATCGCACAACCAAATTCTTGTAAGGATTTTTAGAGGGAACAGAAGTTTCTAAGATCGAAACACGAGAACAAAGATACAAAGATGGATTTTCTTATTACTATTTAGGAAGCGATTGCGTACAAGATATATTGCTAAGTGTTTTACTCGGTCAAAGCGTGTCTTGTTTATGGTCGACTATGCTATCTATTTATACAGATTCGGTAAACCGCCTAAGCGAGGATCTCAGAAGATAGACTTGGAATATTTCTTTTTCCCTTTGCGCGGCCGCCGACTCGAGATTTCTCCTAGGGAAATTGATGATTTGGATCGTTTAATGGGCCTTCAGCTCGGCCCATTACGCCTGAAAGATGAACCTCACTTCGGCCCATGAATATTTGCCTTGGCCCATGAAGTGTTAAGTCGGTTTGGTTCTGGTTTGATTTTGATTCGGGCTCGGTTTGGTCTTGGTTCAACTGAGGCATGATCTCGTCAAAGATATGATATCGATATGGCCTCGGCTCGGTCCCGTTTTGTCTTCCCAGAACTTATGTTTTCATTAATTTAGAACTGTTTTCTGCATTGAGAATTCTTCATAAATTTGGTTTTAATGGCTTGAAGATTAGTGCAAAAGCTTTCCCACTTTCTGTTTCAACATTGTTCTGGAATTTAATACAACATTTGGAAGACTTGTTCTTTGATTAGCTTTCTTCTATATTTCAGCTTTTGGTCAAAAATAAACTCCAAAAATCACTAAATTTACCATATCATGATCATGATCATGTGGTTCACGTAGTAGCTTGAAGCTGTAACCCGCCAGCATCGGATGCTCTGGGTTTAACGGTGAATGTGATAGCCCGAGAAGCCGATGATTCTGATTCCACCTTGAAAGGTACCTCAAACTGAACGGATTGGTACAAGCAAACCTCGTCTTCTTTGCAATAGTACACCTACAATTACAATTTGCATAAAATATCTTTGCAAAACATAAAAGCAAAGGGAAAAATTACAAAATAATTTTGTTTAAAAATACTAAACCTCAAAAAAAATTAAACCTTCAAAAAATAGTTTCAGCTGAATCAGAGATATTGAAACAAACCTTGCAACTGATTTTCCCAACAGAAGCCAAAGTTGAAGATTGTCTAAAATGAAGCGTGGTCGAACCTTCAGGGCTGAGATTTCCTTCAAATGGATCGACCGTTACTGCGTTTTCAGGCTCCACATCAACAACAAACTTACTCCGTGCTTCCTGTGCACAACGAGGAGTGTGTATAAGAGATTGAGAGAGACGAAAAAAGTATATATAAATAGGATAGGAAGAAGAGACTGACCTTGGAGAAATGGTAGCCATCTGGTAATGAGATTTTGAGATTTAAATCTCCTTCACGAGATGTAACAGCATCCACTGTGACAATCTTTGTATCGGCCGAGGCACGTTTTCTCAAACGTTTCAAGGATTTTACCTTTGGCATTGGCGCTTGAACGCCTTTTAACTCCAATGTAAGAATCTCAGCGCCTCTTTCCTTGTTCAAATCTATATATCGGATAAGACTATTGTTTGTATCTGCCACGAAAAGCCTCCCTGAAAACATAATATGCGACCAAATTTGCACTCGGTCGTTCCCTCATTAATAACCGTTACGGGACCAGACAGTGAAAAAAATGAGTTACCGTTTTCAGTTAGAGCAAGTCCTGCAGGCTCTGAAAGCTGCAACAGACAATGGAAATTTTTTGTTAAAGTAACAAAACAGACTGTCCGTTGATTAACGTACAAGATTGTAGTAATCTAGATCAGACCTGAGCAACCATAACCTTCCCATCCTTGAAACCGGCTTTTCCTGTTCCAGCGAGAGTCACAACACGTTTGGTCACAGGGTCCAGCTTCTTAATCTACACATCAAAGTTTAGAGTTAAGATATAGCACTGAGATAAGATCTTGTAACAGTCAAAAATCCTTCCGTTATTAAAACAGAGTTTTCCAAAACTATGTTCCAGCTAATATAAATTCCGGACCTTCTTCGGTTCATATTCCTATTGACAGATGTTTTCTTAGACTTTCCAAATGAAGTTACCTTATGGTTATAGCTATCAGTTAGATATATTTGACCGTCCTTTGCGCATAATACACCTAACGGATGTTGCAAGAGGACTTCTGCTCCCACGCCGTCATTGTCTCCAAACTGTACAAGACTTAGCCTGTGTTAGAGACTGATGTAGCTAGAGATGGTCATTCAAACTTGTAAAGTCACTAACAATGCCAAGGAAGAGTGAAGATAAATGCTTAAATTTATTACAATACCTTGGAAGATATTAGAACAAAGCGAATCAAGTCATTACCTTGAAAAGATTCTCAGAGAAATACGGATCTCCACCAGCAAGCAATCTCGAACCTCCAGTTTGAAGATCAAGGGCACGAATAGAACTGCTCTCGCTATCAGCAATATATGCTTCCTTAAAATCTAATAGTCACAATAACGCCATCGAACTCATTTATAATAGCTTTGAAAGAACTAAAAGAAACAAGTGTCAAGTTCATAGTATTTACCAGGGCCTAACGAGATTCCCGAAGGCTGAGCAAATGATGTCGTCTGAGGGCTGCATCAACAAACGAAAAACAGGCATAAAGAAAAGCAAACATAGTGTGCAAGTAAATTCAACAGTTAATGTATACATACGTAGAACCATTGAGGTTTTTTTCATAGCCGTTTCCACTGAAAACTTTAGCAACACCATCAAGCACATTGTATTCCCAAATCTGGTGCTGACCCGCCATTGCAACATAGACCTTCTCATTCACCGGCTCAAAGCATACATCCCAAGGAGAATTCAAAAGCTGAAATATTCAAAGTCCAAAACATTTACTCCGGAATAGTTCAGAGTCGATAAGTTAACAGTTCAAATTTCTTGCCTGTGAGGTTCCTTTTCTTCCACCTTGGTAGTCTGAGCCTTTAGTTCCATTACCAGCCAGAGTCTGTACTCTCTCGCTGACAAAATCAATCTCCCTAAGAAGAAAAATCAATGAAACTCCAAAACAAGATGTCTACACTACACCCAAAAATTGAGATTCTTGATTGCATTATAACCAACATAAGGACATACATCCATGCATACCTCAAAGCATGATTCTCAGTGTCAGCAACATAAAGAAGATTTTTTTTTGCATTATAAGCGAGTCCCTGAAAAAAAATACAATCATGTATACAACAACAACAAAGCTATGATTTGGAGACCCATTGAGGAACAATTAATATAGAGAGAGACTGTCATATGTACCTGAGGACGATTGAATGCAGCATCTTCAAAGGAACCATCGCGGAAACCTTCTTCTCCAGTACTGCCGATTTGGACGATGAAATTTCCATCAAGATCAGTTACGATCTGAAATCACCGTAGAAATGTTGATATTAGACAACAAGAAGAGATAACAAGTGATGCATAAAGAGTCAAGGACATACAATACGATTATGGTTACTGTCAGAGATAAATAGCCGGTTGTTAAGTGTATCAATCGCCAACTTCCCTGGGAATTTCAATGGAGACGCGGCCAAGCGCGGATCGTTATCTTTCTCCAAACGTGTAGGAAGTGGAGTACTGTCTAAAACATTCTTCTCACCATAATATATTAGAGCTGCTGCCACCAAGTCATCAAGATCCTTAAAAGTAAAGTACCAATGAACAGATATTGGGGAAAAAAATGAATTTGATTATATATTTCACTCTTTAGCACTCCAAACTGAAAACAAAAAACAAATCAACCTGAGATTCTTGGTTTGCTATAAGGTTATATTATATATATGTTAGTTTTCTTTTAGACTTAGGGATGAGAGAAGAAATGGTATAGGTAAGAGATAAAGATGTTACTTTGCGGTGACCTTCTCCGGCGATTTGTGCAATGAGTTTACCGTTTGGTGAGACAACAGCAAATGTCGGCCACGAGTTGATGCCGAGTTCTCTCCAAAAATACATGTCTCCATCATTCACAACCTTCAAAGTGAGAGAATAACTAATTACGCGATTACTCCAATAATTCATGAACAATAGATATAAGACATAATTGCACACATTGACACTTAATTTAACTTTCTTTACAAACTTAACACTTAAAAGATAAAAATTTCCCTCCCTATGTCTATCCGTATACCGTCCACATGTGTACAAGCACTATTGTACAGGGGTTATATTGTCATGAATAGTGAAATAAGTGTTACTTTCCTAAATAAATTCAAAAAGTTTTTAAAAATTTTAGAAACTTCAAATAAGTGACTTTACATGCAAAATGCCCTAGTTATAACAGAGCACCGAAAAGAATCAACTTTTCCCAAACGGAGAACACTGAAGGAGAAATGCAAATATTAAACTCAACAAAGAAAGGACTATCTACACTGGTTGCATCAAACATGCGAAAATGATGTAAAATTCTGACCAGCTGAAATCTTTCCACTAAAGAAATGTGATCCCATCACTACAATGCTCCAGAACAGTTAGTTCACAAACAAAACAAAAAGTCCAGGAACCAGTTTCACACATAATGAGGACAAAATTAAAAGAAATATTCAGACTTTCGAACATGGAAATTACCGGGTGAGTGATTTCGTAGCGTAGAACTGCATTTCGTATGGCTTCTAAGTCCTTCTCATTGTCAAACTTAGCCGAGTGTACACCCACAACGGTAAACTGCGAAAGAAAAAAAAAAACAGATGGCAATTCATAGGTTGAAGCTTTGGTCATCCCTTGTGAAATTTGAATATCATGGAGATCAATGATAACTTATAAAAGCACAGAAACTGTAAGAGACTCACTGGCATGTCCTTGTACTTCTTCTCAAGAAACGCTAGATCCGGTAATACGTGCATACAGTTTATGCAGCAGTAGGTCCAAAAATCAAGTATAACCACTTTCCCTTTCAGATCCTGCTCACAAAATTTCACAAGTTACTAAGAAGCATGTGATGCTCCCTTTGTTCCTCAAGAGCTCACATGGAAAAACAAACCGGAGAATTTGGTATATGCCGATGCAAAACAAACTGGCGAAAATCCGTAGCCACTTAATTCATCGGCAAACTAATCCTAAACACGTCTTCAATAAACAAAAATCTATGTAATCAACTTTTCACATAACTTAAAATGATAATTTACCCGACGAAATTGGAGAGGTGCAGTGTTTAGCCAATCGAGTTTAGACGGGAATTCTGGCACAACTGTAGCTGTTTGCCTAGAAATAAAAATATGAAAAACTATTTGAGGAACAGAGATCATCAAAACAGACTATTATCCACAATTTCTTTTTCAACTTGTGGTCATTTCCATTTTGTATCTATAATACTAATTGATGATAATCTCTTTTCGATGAGAGAATTACCGAATAGCCAAACTCTCTTGCCTTGCCATTTATAAAAGACTGAATTATTATCAAATATTTATTCTTACTTGCTCTCTAAATCAGCAATGTAATCCACAAACTGTTGGACTCTGTTGAATCTCCCTTCACCTACAATGTAAGACAAAAACCAGGATTCAGTAGCGATGAAACTATATAGAATATTCTTTAGACAACTTCTCTAGTAAGAAAATCATCTTTTGGTCCTAGATATGTTCGTTTTCTAGCCATATATGTTTTCAAAGTGTATTAAAGCTAACTACTGAACAGATTTGTGTAAGTTTACAAAAACCATATAGTTATTCAAGAATACTGAGATTGGTTATCAGAAGGCTGTAAATAAAGCTTATCTTATATGCTAACAAAGAAAAAAAAAATATTGTGGAAATTTTGACAAGAGGCCAAACCTTGGTTCTGTGTAAAAGAAGGGCTTTTTGCTCCCACAAATGCGTTCCACAAAGCTTTCGGAGAAGCATATTGCATTGCCTATACATAAAAAAGAAACTCCATAAGATAAAAAATATAAAGCTTTGACAACAAAGATATTCTTGAATGTAGGCTTTCAGGTTTACCTTCCAGTTGGTGGCGGCGAAGTAAACACAAGAAAGAGCAATTCCAAGACTCCCGTACCTCAGCATGTCTCGACGAGAACCCTGAAACCTGTTGGAAATTTTCATCTGCAATCTCTAGTGTATGAAATCTTCCAAATGCCAAATCATTTATCCAATCTCGAATGATGAAACCAGTCAATGAGTAAAATATTTCTTGTTTTCTTCATGATTATATTGTTTCAACGTTTTCTTAAAGTCCATGAGATACATACATGGACTTTAAGTAGTGCGTCTCAACATCGTAAAACTTAAACAGGGCTCTAAGAGATTTTTGCATACTGTAAACATAAACCCTGTACTTGATGCTCAGTTACAAACAACCTACATGAAGAAGATGAATATGATTGATAACCAGAGGACTTCTACATGGTTTTTTTTTGTGTGTGGATTAAGGAACCTTTCTTACCCGTCACCGTTGGTTTTGTCACTGACAGTTTTCTCTTCGGGTATATTTGCAGAATTTCCTGCGGAAGCACTCAAGCTCTCAGTTCTATGAGGCTTTTCATCTGCAATCTTATGAATACTCAAGCATGTAAAAAGAAAATGCTGAAATTGTGTAAGCTACTACGAACTTGATGAAGAAGAACAAGAATTATAGCCTAGAGATAACTACAGTAGAAATGAATGTCTGCATTTTTAAATTTGATATGATAAATGTAATCTCATTACAAAGAAAGCCCCTGTATTCAGATTTTTTTTTCAAAGGATAAACGAACAATGTTTTGCAGCGAATTTCTTTGAGACTACATACTGGTAGAATCTGAGCCACCAGTGAGAATGTCATCGATTGAAATGTTTCCAATATCGTCTCGGATCATTGACAGACCAGCCTCCTTAAGAACTGCTTCAGATAAAGTAGTTTTTACAGCTATGCATCTGCAAATGGATAATAATGATCCAAACCCAAAGCTGAGAAAACAAGTAGATGGATTTAACAATGACAGAGACAGAACTTCTTAATTCTACATTCGTAAAGCTTGATTTATTCTAAGCACTTTGAATTCCACAAATGATAATTTTGTTGATTCTTCGGATGGAAACAATATGAATAAAGCAAAGGGATGGATTTAACATAAAATGCTAATCTAGAAATTCTACAGACTACGTAGTGACATCTTGAAGCTACTAATGTTGTATCAAATCAAGTTGAATACAAATGAGAAATAACAAAAAATTGTCTTCTAGAAACATTTTGACTCAGTAAAAATACCTCATGTTTGCAGCTTGTGCAGCCTGGACTCCAGCAAGTGCATCTTCAATAACAACACACTAACAATTTGTACAAAAGAAATCACTTGTGAAGTAGCTTTATCGACAAAACAAGTAAATAAGATCTGTAAGGCTAGTACAAGAAGTAACCTTTTACTTTACTTGATTTTCAGCTTCTAGAATCAAGAATCTCCTCCATAATTTATACAACTAATTATGTTGTTGGCGCAATTATAACTATCTTAACATTAACGGTTCCCTTCTCTAAAGAAAGCTTTGTTCATCTATTCCATGAGACTTCCTAGCGACTACAAATGGATTTTAAGAGAGTAAAAATCTGAATCATGATATTTTCTGTTATGTCCATGATTTTATAAAAGGTCTGGAGTGTGAAGCACTTTTAGTAGAGCCTCGTCCCAATACGATATTAGTTTCGACTATTACCTCGCTTGTCGGCACACCCAAGATCTTTGAAGCAGCCAAGAAAATATCTGGAGCTGGTTTCAGATTCTCAAAGGCATCTGCTGAAACAATGGCATCAAACCTGAAAAGTTAACATCAGAGACATTAATTCAAACATGGAACCTGAATGCGCAGAAACATCTCAAAAGACATAAAGAGAGTAATCACTAAAATAAATCAGGATAGAAAAGAGATAAAAAAAAGAGAACATAATTAGGAATTGATTACACAAGAGATCAAAGGTTGTTAGTCTTACATGGTTAAAGATAAACCAGCAGCTTTCAGGTTTGCATCAACTTTGATACGGTCGGCGCTAGATGCAACAGCTACTTTGAGACCTCGGTTCTTACACTGTTTCAAAGTGTTTCACAGCAAACGATAATCACCAGCGCCAAAACTATAAATGTGACTACAACTTCAGTCTTTCCTCACCTCAGTAACAAGCTCAAGTGCTCCTGGAAATCCAATCCCAGATTCTGGCTTTGCGTACTATAATCGGTAGAAGAAAACAAAAAATTACGCAAAGTCAAACACAACAAAGCCGTAGTTTTTGCCACATTCTCGTTCAAGAACATCAAGAAACTTTCTTTATCAGTTCCTAATGTAAACTTGATTACTCTCCTAATGAATTCTAACCAAGAAGCATGAATATCAATCTTCCATTATTATAACTCGATAGAGCATTACCTTATCGAGATATATCTCGAAGAACCTCTTCTTAGCTGCATCCGGATCAAATCCTTCTACTCCTTTGACGGAAGCAACACCTCCTAAGAACTTGGCTTCACCTGTGAATTGCCAAATTAAATAAATTGTTGAAATCAGTTTATCCATCATTCTAAACGCACATTGATATCAAATCATTCTTTACTGACTAAACCTCAAAGTGACCAAGTTTTGAACAGCTTCACATAATTGATTTGCCAAATTCGAGTTAAATTTCGTGAAAATTCGACTAAACAACACCGGAAATTTGGAATCGTCCACATAAAAAAACCAGTTTAAAATTCATCACCGAAGAACCAAAATTTGAAAATTGAAAATCTTTTTGACCTGTTCCCATGAAAGGAACGAAATCATCCACAGTGACTTCAACTCCCATCTCCGAGAAAACATCCACGGCGGCGCGTCTGGAAAGATCCTCACTGTTGCAAAGCACACCGTCCATATCGAATAGTACCGCCGATACTTTCCCCCAATCCTCCACCGCAACTGTCGCCGGAGGACTCTCCGCTGCCACACTCACTTTCCAAGACGCCAGAAGCTCCGTTTTGCTCAGATAAACTCCGGGTTTCGAGCGAAATCCAGAGTTTGAAGATGTTCTTGATCTTATTGGAATCAGCGAAGAAGAGAATCTCCTTGATTGCGAGAAAATTGAAGGTGGAGAAGAGAGGGAGTAGAGTTTCAAAGCCATTTTTGTTTTGTGTTTTTTTTTTTCGAAATCATTTTAAACTGATAGTCTAATTTTTAGTGGCGGGTGTTGTTTTATCCAAATTAGGACGAAATTACCCTCATATCTTTTAGGGAAAAATTGCAAAAAGAAAAAAAACAGAGGTTCGAGATTGGAGGTTCTCCACGGACAATTGGCCAAGTAATCAAATTTCAATAATTCATTAAAAAAATAGTCATGGATAACCAGAAATTAAGCAAATAACAAAGGGACAATTGGGTGAGTAATCAAATTTCAATAAACTCTTAAGAAAATAGACATGAATAAACCAAAATTAAACAAGTAACCAAAGAATTTTTTTCTGGTCGATTTTGTCCTCCTCCGCACTCGGTGTAGACAGTCTATACTATTTTGATACTGTTCTATTTGACAGCACATATGTTTACCCCAATGATTTTTTTTTTGCATAATTCACATACTGGTAACTGGTTCAACTTTGTAGTAGTACCAAAAAAACACTGAATTTATTTCAAGTCTAATATGATTTGAATTTTGAAAAACAAACCCGAAATTTTGTTCATACGTTAATAGCGACACCTATAACGTAGGAAGTCTATTTTTTATAAATAACATAACAAGGCTAGTTTTTAAAATCAAAGACATAACAAATCTACAAACGTCTATTTTTCCAGACATTTCATCTCTCAAGTGTCTCATCAATAATTTCCAAAATTGTAAAAAAAAATAGACGCTCTATACACACATAAAAATTAGTCTCCATTAATTTCCGAGTGTCTCTCGCCCACGACATCAAAATCACCGTCTTTCTCCAACGGCGCAGTACTGGGTAGTGTTGCAAAGTAATAAAACCAACAATCGAATTAACAAAAGCCAAATAGACAGTCTATGTATTATATATAGACCGACACTTTTTAACTACATTACATATCAGAGTTTGAATTCAAAATTACAAATCTTTACATTGATTAGAATAACAAGTTTGTATAATGGTATAGACTTGATAAGTAGAATAGACGGAGAGATGAGAGGAGTACAATATGGGGAGGAGAATGAATATAATGGATTCTATATAGATTAATGTTTTCTACTACATAACATATCATGATTTGAATAATTTGTACATTTAAAATTACAAATCTTTACATTGATTACAATAACAATTTTGTAAAAATGGTATAGATTTGATAAGTAAAATAGATCGACGGAGAGGAGAAGAGTACAATATGAGGAGAAGGATGAATATGATAGTAAGTCTATTTTTAAAAAATCAAATACATCGCAAATCTAGCAATAACATACCACGTCTATTTTTTGCTCATATCCATTTCTACTTCTTTGCCTTGAAGCCAAGGTCCATAGGCTTATTCGCGGAGTTTACGATGGTCTGTTCAAGCAAATAACAAAATAAGTTCAAGCAAATTGCAAAATTACAAAAAATAGACGTTCTATACACAAATAGAAATTACTCCATCATTTTCATATCAGTATACTAAACCATTATTTATAACGTGCCAATACATTATTCTCCAAATACGAAATAGATTTTCTATACACAAAATCCTCAACACATACTAGTAAGTTTAAACAACTATAAACATAATAGAATAAAGACAAAGTCATAAAAATAGTATAGTCATAAAAATAGTCATACTATACGGCGAGTATCTGACATCGATGATTTTTCTTCCGCTAGTTATTTATGACCAAGTAATCTAATTTGAGCTGCTTCTGATGAAAAAAATCAAAAAATGCCTTCATATCGCAGCTTAGCTATTGTTTCAAGATCAAAGTTAATACCTTTTTCGTTATACGGTCTGATAGACTTACGACGGCTAGCGGCGACTCTGGTATCGCGAGCTTGTTCCCGTTCCAAATAGACTTTCTATACAAAATATACTTTTTATACACAAACCACTCATAGACATTCTATAATTGATAAAGTGAATGTAAGGGTCTAATTGTTGCCTTGTTCACCTTAAGGAAGACACCATTGAAGATCTACACAAATGTTTAGCAAAAGTCGGCGATTTTTCGTCTTCGTTGCTGTTACATCAAACAAAGTTCATATCCTTAATAAACAGACAACTGCATAACATAGCACATATATCTTTTTATCAAAATAAAAATAGAGCTTCTATTTTTGTGAATCAATAAAATACAGACAGTCTATGTGTTCTATATAGAGTAAACGCAATTTCTTAAATTCATCCTAATTTTTATTACAAACTGATCTTAAATTCATCCTAATTTCAAGAGGGTAAACGCAATTTTGCAGTTTCACCATTAAAAACAGCATCGTAAACCTTCTTCTCTTCTCATTAAATAACAATCAATTAAGGAATCAAGACTGATACACAATGGGTAGAGTTGTAGAGTATATAATCTTAGAAGAACGAGAAGATATAAAAGCTCACCTTTTGATGAAATGAAGAGAGAACCACTCTTGTAAACCAGTCAAAAATTCATTGTGGAATACAAAAAAAAGGATTATCACTCGCTTTACTTTGGAATTGTTATACAAATCAAACCACTCAAGCTATAGATATAAAAAAATAAACATATCTGAGAGACTCTTCCATTACCGTCGGACCAGTTACACTAAAAAATTATTTAATTCTAAGATCTGGGTCCCCAAGCCAGTGACGAGAAAATCAGTCGGCGGAGGACGAGACGGAGAAGAGCCGTTGGAGGAAGAATAAGACGGAGTCATCGAGCGAGGATGCGGCAGACCTATATACCCTATAATTAAATCCATCAGAAAACGAAGAAAACCTAACGAGAGAGAGAGAGAACCGAATATGAGAGGCTGTGGGGGTATTGAGTCAGTGAGAGAGGCTGCGACTGAGGAGGAGATCGGAGAACGATTGAGGGTTTGTGAAGCCTTGGGAGATAGCCTGCGGCGGAGGCGGAGATCGACAAGATCGATGGCGATGAGAGGAGAGGAGAGGAAAGGAAAAAAATCAGAAAGAGATGAGTGGTTTAGGAAGACGCAAAAGGAAAAAGACAAAAAAATCAAAGAAGGTTAAAAAATGCATTAATACATAACATACACAGAATATTGGTTACCTTTTTTTTTTGGTTAGTTTGTGAATTATAGTTTTTTTTTTGGTTATACATTGCAATTTCCCAATAACAAATGAGTTACTTTTCGGACGATTTTGCGCTTTTCAGCACGTGATATAGACAGTATATACTGTTTTGATATTGTTCTATTGACAGCATATATTGTTACCCTATAGATTTTGTTTTGTTCATTACTCGCATCCCATCAATTACTTCAATTTTGTATAACCGCATAACAAAAAAAATTACACTCACACACTTTTTCAAAGTCTAATTACATTATAGACACTTTGTGACTTTAGACACAATTTCTCTACTTTTAGATATATATTTTGATATTTATGCCCCTTTTACAAAGAAGTAATTACCATTTCCCTTTTCTCTCTATTTTTTATTATTTTTCATCTCAGACATCCCACACATTTTGTTTTCCTTATATTCTTCCTATAATAAAAATAATCTAACAATTAATTTTTCACTATCAATTATATTTATATTTTTCTCTATATTTTGATAACAATTATTTTTTCAATATCAATTATATTTATTTTGATACCCATTTCACAATTTTTTCTCTATATTTTGATATTCATTCCCATCGGGAATTTCTCTGTCGGATTTCCAACGAAACCAAATCTGTCAGTTATAGCTCGTCGGAAATCAAATTTGGTCGGATTTTTGTCGGAACGTTCCGACGGAAACTGGACGTTGGAAAATGGTCATAACTTTAACGATAGACTACCGTAGAGGATTTTCCGACGGATTTCCAACGAACAGTTCCCGTCGGAAAGATTTTTGATGATTTTTCGCCGAAGTTATAGTTGGAATGCCCCATCGGAAAGTTGTTGGATATCCATCGGAAATATTCCAATGTATTTCCGATGGGCATTGTAGTCGGAATGTTGTTGGATATCTGTGGAGAAGGGTAACGATGATCCGAACAAAAAGATTCATGGCTCGAAAGTCGAACCTTGTTGATAGGACGCATGCGTGTCCATAATTCACGTGAATACGCATGCATATCCATGTAATTGCATACACGTGGACGATATTCGCGTGGATACGCATACACATCCATGTAGTTGCGTACACATAGACGATATGCACGTGGATACGTACATGTATATCCATTTAAATGCGTACACGTGTACACAGCTATGTGGATACGTATGCGCTTGGCCAATGTGTTCGAACCACATGTAAGTAAAATATTGTGAAATAGGTATCAAAATATAGAAAAAAAGACATATAGTTTATACTGCAAAACAAATGTGAAATTATTTTTTATGAGAAAAAATAAGCAAAACAAAAATGTGTGGGTGTGTAAAATAAAAATAATAAAAAATAAGAGTAAATGGTGGAAGGGTAATTAGCTCTTGGTAAGAGGGACATAAAGGTAAAAACACACACAAAAATGTGACCAAAGTGTGTCTAAAATTACAAAGTGTCTATAATGTATATAATGTAAATTGAAAGTGGAAAAGTGTGCTAGAGTGTAACTCACTCCAAAAAAAAAAAAAAAAAANAAAAAAAAAAAAAAAAACACTTGTTTTTTTCTAGTCGAACATGATTTGAATTTTTGAAAACTAACAATATTTTTTTTGCATCCGTGAATAGTGTCACAAATAATGGAGCAAGTTTATTTGTATCGATAACATAACAAGTGTATTTTTTTATCAAAAACGTAGCAAATTTATCAATAACAAAGGAAGTCAATTTTATATATTAATATGGCACATTTTATTTTATTTTGCCGACGTGAATAGTGTCACCCTAGCAAATCTAGTTTTGCGAATACTTTCTCGGAAGAATGGTCTTGATGCCTCAAAACCAGTTGCTCTGCTTCTCTGTATTTTATATTACTCCTTTCATTCTCTCTCATCATCTTCAATGTCCTGCGAAGAAATAGAAGGAGATATCGTAGGTAAAACATGCGTAAGTCAGTATAGACAGTATATATGTTCTATATAGATTGATGTTTTTTTACTACATAACAAATCAGGATTTAAATAATTTTTACATTGAAAATTACAAATATTTACATTGATTATAAATATTTGAAGAAGAGAGGGAGTAGAGTTTCAAAGCCATTTTTGTGTTTTTTTATTTTTTTTCGAAATCATTTTTAACTGATAGTCTAATTTTCAGTGGCGGGTGTTGTTTTATCCAAATTTTGACGAAATTATCCTCATATCTTTTAGGAGAAAATTACAAACAAAAAAAATCAGAGGTTCGAGATTTCATCTTAAAAAATACATGCATGGGTGTAAAGAAAAACCCCATATTTCCGTAGAAGCAAATCAAACGCCAAACATTAACCGTTGACACAAACTAACTCCAAAGTGTACTAAACAATCTAACATTTTCATTGACGCAAATTAAATCACACACGCTAATCGTTGACGCAAATTAAATCCCAAATGCTAATGAGATTAATTTCCTAACAAAGACCAAAACGCACTGTTTCATTAACTATAATTGAATATAAAAAAATATATTCATATATTTTTCATAACTTCTCTTCAATTGTGTTTCCAATATCGAATTTAAATTTGGTGTTCATCGATTTTCACATAAACAATGGATTTAGTAATAATCTTAAGAAATATCTATCGCAAACCATTGTCGTAACGTCAAAACCCTGGAACAGCCTCGGTTTGTGATTCATTTGCTCAAAAACAACAATTTGTCTGATACCCAGATATGTGTTTGTCCTAACTCATTTTCTGCAACACTGAGAAGATATTAGAACAAAAATTTTGATTCTTCGAATAACTCGGATTATCTGATTCCACATTACGTAATTTTCTTCCAAAAATATTCATCGCTCATAGCTGCAAGCCTAGAGGATCATGGTGGCTCCAAAAGACCTCACTATAATTCTCACTAGACAGTGTTGGCTTCTCCTAAGAGATACAAATTTGTTTATCTTAACCTAATATCTCCTACCTTAAGAACTTCATAATCGTGGATTCGCAACTCGTTTCAATGCTTAAGTGACGACTAGTGATCTTTATTTTACTAGATAAGAAACTCAAGGTCAGTGTATCGTTTTCCCTAGATATAGGTGGTAGTGCGATATCACTGTATTCTCAAAGCAATTAATCATACTTGGAGATTTTCTTATCAGACTATCTACAAACACCTCAACTCTCGATCAATGGCTTCTTGGTTATACAACTTAACTGGAGAATGACGAGAACCATCATCCTTGAATTCACATTAAAACCTAGATCTAGGGCAAACAATACGATGTCCTTGAGTTTCTCATCCGGCAAAATGAAGATCGCTGGTCTTTGTTAAGGAGTTAATCTCGTTCGCCTCTAGGGTTTAATTTATGTCAATGATTAGCACACGGGGTTTAATTTGGGTCAATGGAAAACGTTAGGTTTTTTTTTGTACACCTGAGGTTTCTTTTGCGTCAACGATTAATGTCTGAATTTTAATTTGCGTCAATATAAATGTTATGTTTTTTTAACACTTCATTTTTCTTTGGGTTTTTGGTGAAATCTCTAACATTTGAATTATTTTTTTTGCAATTTTCCCTATCTTTTAACATATAATGGAATTCTCGATATTTCAAACTTTTTAAACATTTTTTATAATCTCGAAGTTCGGGTCTAAACTCTAATCTTCGTGGATCCGGAGTCTACATTTAGTCTATTCCCTTTGGGAATTCCCTCCTCTCAAGTGGATTTGAACTAGACCTCCTCTCTCAAGGAAACCACTAGACCAAGAGCCACTTGGTCATTTTTTTTTGTTTTTCGACGAAATATAATTATATTAACTTAAAAAGATATAATCAGAATACAACGTATTGGTTAACCAATAAAGCGGATAAATACAACTCGAAAAATATACCTCAAGACTATGGTACACGGCTATGCGTTTTTTAGGTGATCAATCCAATTCGAGGCCTTATCCATTCACTAGGTGATCAACCAATAGATGAAGCATTTTACTTTTACTCGGGTGGGAATAATTTTGGTCGAGCAAGAATATTGTCCATGTCGATTATTCCCCATCTACCCTTACCGATGACGACTTCCATGCATCAAGACTTTGTGTTAAGCATTTTCAGCATTTAATGAGATCTTGGATGAGAAACACTTACACTTACACAAGCCGATTCCTCTATGCTCGAGATCTTGACCTTACGGTCGATCTAAAATTTACCCGTATATCAATTTCTCGACCAAGCAATATAACAAAGGTTAAATCAGGCTTATCGGACCAGAAGCACCATATCATTCACCACACACTAGCAATCATACGCAAGGAAACGACCGTTTTCACAACTTGACACATCATCAATCTTCTCGATCAAGCATGCCAGTCAACTAGACAATCATGCCAGTCAACTCTTATTCATGTCATGCAATGCAGCAAACAATCATATACATGTTCCTTTTCATGTTCATGTTACTTTTAATATCACCATGTAAATTCCGCAATAATTATAGGTGAAAATAAAATACATCGAGTAAAAGATGATCCATGACCAAGAACAATAGAACGATGACCACTAAACTACTATTAGCTGGTTAAAAATCTGTCTTGTATAATTTTTGTGTAGTTGGATTTAGTAAACAAAACTAGATTAGACTAAGGGTGAAGCCTAGAGGTTACATGATCGATTGGTGTTTGGGACGAAACTATATAACATGCTCTGGTCCCGGGCCTGGAGAATGTACGAGCCTTTGCCCAGAACCTCCTAGTCATTAAAAAAACAAAACTAGATTTTTCTTTATATTTCGGAAAGAAATTTAATCTTCTAAATTATTTATAAGTACCAGATTACCAACTCTTTCTTCTTATAGAAAACTACACCTTTTTGGGCTAATATCATTTAGCTTTGATCTCAAAAAGTTAGATTTTAGCCAAGGTGCTACAAAATAAAAAACAAAAAAACAAAATTCCTGTGTATTTTAAAATTTTCTTATGAAGATTTATATGCATTTAATCCTCCAAATTGTTAACTTGTGTATTGTTTTGTTAACGAATCTATTTTAAGGGATATAATTTTTCGCATTTACGTTAACAAATTTCTTTTAAATTAGTAAAACTAAAGTCAATTACTTGCTTTTGGTTAAGAAAATACTCAAATCAGTGGATCTTTAACCATACTTGGAATTAGGTAAAGAAATGTACATGTAATCTTCAAATATATAGACGTTCAGATAAACCCTAGAGAGAGAAAGAACAAAAATCAAGTTGAATCTTTTGGTTAGTTTATATGATTAAAAGGTTTCGCAAAATTTGCTTTTAACCAAAATGAAATCTCTTATATATATTTTACCTTTCTCAATTTTGCATTTGATGGCTACGACATCACTTGTATCTTCTGTTGGTTTAGAACCAAAAGATTTCAAAAAAGATATAGTAAAGACAGTGGTGGTTAGTCATAATGGTCCAGCTGATTTCAGAACCATCCAATCAGCCATCGACTCCATTCCCTATAGTAACAATAATTGGATTAAGATTTATCTTAAACCTGGAATCTACAAGTAAGCTCTCATCTCCACTTTCTTCAAGCAATTGACTTCTTTATTTGTGGGTTTATTTACTGAGACAGCCTGATTTTTGGCAAATTTCGGCCAAAGACATACATTGGTATTTTCATAAATAAATGATGTATTTTATTGCATGTATAAAAAGCGAGATTGTTCACAACACTCCGTTTCAAAAAGAAGCATTTTCTAGTTTTTTTTGTTTCTTAAAGATATATTTTTAGTTTGTTATGCATTTTTATTAATTAATGATGATGAATTATAAACTTTAAAAAATATTAATTGAAATTATTGAATTATTATTGGTTTAGAGTCATGAGAAATTGTTTAATAACAAAAAATGATGTATATTTATAATTAAGTATTAATTTGCTTTTTGGTTAATATGTGTGACAGAGGGATATGAGTTTTATTCACATATCGGTTATTGACAATACGATACACCACTTATTCACAAAAATACTACTGCATACAAATTTTGCTTTAACATTATGATATCTCAGCAAATAATCCCAATTTTATTTGGGTTTACCAATTTATACATATATGTATTGATGCAGCGAAAAGATAAAGATTCAGAAGAAAAATATACTAATGCAAGGAAATGATGCTTCAAAAGTGATAATTCAATATAATGATGCAGGACTAGCCAATTCGAGTGGTCCTTTCATAGTATACGCCGAATACTTCGTCGCTATCAATATTACATTCAAGGTTAGGGTTTATATATGTAGTTACTATTGGTATGTCTACTTTTATTAATAATGGCATGTCGTTAAATGTATATACATTTTAAAATAGCCTTTTTAAAAGTAATTTACGATTCACCATTCTCAAATCAAACCTATACAATCAACATTTGTAAATATAATTTTTTTTTTTAATTTTTGGATGAAAGCGGGAATGTATATATATTCAAAAAATGTATTATTACTTGTGCATAATTTAAATTTAATTTTTTCCCCTTTAACTAGATATTAATGTGTAAAATCTATGGTATACCACTACAAGAAAACATGTCAAAATACCACGGAATTTCCCACCGAAATTTTGGTTGGAAATATTACCCACCGACTTCCCACCGATTTCCCACGGTTTAGTAATTCGGTGAAAAAATGGTTGCTTATTTGCAACCGAAAATATCGATCGAAATTCCGTGGGAAATTTGCAACCGATTAGCAACCAAATAAAAACCGTTGGGAAATTCATGGGAAATTCGTGGGAAATCAATAGCAAATTTCCCACGGAATATTTTCGTCACAAATCATGATATATTTTTTGGGAGAGTATGTGATATTTTTTGGAGTTAAAAAATCGGTGGGAAATTCGTGGTAAATCCGTAGGAGCGCCTGAGATATTTTTTGTATAGAAATCACTCTTCCTTTTCCACTATAAAAATTTATGTATTGATTCAGTTTTTTTTTTTGTTTCATATTTAATTTTTATTGATTATTTTGGTTATATATTAAATATATAGATAAACTCATGTTAAACCTAAAACTAAACTTCTCCGCCATCGAAAAAAATACCAGACACCTCCAAAGTTTCGATTCAGGGCCAAAATCACATCTCTCCCTCCAGGTGTAGAGTTATTCACCTCTACCCCATGTTATTCAGCCATACCCATTCCCTTTTAATGAAATATGATATCACCATTTTGCCCTTCCTTCTTTTATTTACTTTAACTAAAATATATATATAAAAAATAAATTCAACCAATGAGAATTAAACACATTTTANTCAATCACCAGCATATTTTGTTCTATTATGATTAGATGGATTTTTCTGATTAATTTTCACACATGGATGTGGATGAATATACTATGAAAAGATTCTAGTAAACGTAATGAATAATGTGAAACTTGCACTCTGTTTTTGTAGAATACTTATAATACCAACACAACACATATGGTACCGTATAAAGATATAAAGGTA
The DNA here is from genome assembly GCA_002933935.1 of Eutrema yunnanense. Lineage (NCBI taxonomy): Eukaryota > Viridiplantae > Streptophyta > Magnoliopsida > Brassicales > Brassicaceae > Eutrema > Eutrema yunnanense. The sequence goes on along the minus strand of PKML01043653.1, from coordinate 214,141 downwards.
GCTCCATCAATTATATTACTGGCGGACAAGGCGTGGTTTTATGGCTGCAGCTTCATTAGTGTCCAAGACACACTCGCTGATTTAATAGGCCGTCACTACTTCCAAAATTGTTACATCGAAGGAGCCATCGATTTCATATGGGGAAATGGCCAATCTATATACCAAGTAATCTCATATTTCTCTCATAAATGTGGATTAAGTATAGGAATGTTATGATAACAACAATCCGTATAGAACGATAAAACTAGATCTACGGACTACGGCTTGGCCAAATCAGAGACGAAGCCGAGTTGATTCGGTTTCAAGCCTAAGCTGCGTCAAGAACGAACAAGCGAAACAAAACCCACCAAGCAAAACCTTATTTTTGTATGTATTTTTTCATACATATTGAATCAATATATCTAAAACTGGTTGTGTGTGTGGATGCAGAACTGCATGATATACGTTAAAGGAGTGACATCAAAGGAAATGGTGAAGAACGAAGGAATGTTAGTGGGTTTCATAACCGCGCAAGGGAGGGGAAGCGAGCAAGACGCAAGTGGGTTTGTGTTCAATAATTGTGTGATTGAAGGAGATGGTCAGGCATTCTTGGGAAGAGCTTACAGAGGCTACTCTAGAGTTGTCTGGATCAATGGCCAAGATGCCATAAAATGGAAAAGCAAAATCTGCTGTGCCATAATGTAGTCTAGGTGCCATAAAACATGTGTAATCCCCATTTTACCCTTAATGAATTGTGTTTGTGGCATTGTTGATTTTATGATAAAAAAATAATATTGAAATAATTTTTATAATTAATAAATAAAAACGAAAATTAATTAAAAATCTGTTTTTTTCTTTTTCTTCGCCATCGAAGGACCTCAAGAACCAGCTAAATCTTATTTTCGCCGTAAAATCCTCGCCTCGGCCTCGTCCTCGTCCTCCTCCTCCTCCTCCTCCTCTGCAATCAATTTCTTGTTCGTAGCTCCTCTCTCCTCCTCCATTGTTGAACCTTCAAAACTGAGTCAGTTGTTCTTATTTGGGGATTTAGGGATTTCACAATTTAGGGATTGAATTTGTGAAAATTGCGTGTTTTGATATGCAAATTGGGTTGGTAACCAAGTTTTATGTGATGATTATGTCTTTGCATTGGTAATTTGTCGAGTTTAGTTGTTGAATCGTAGTGATTCTTAGGTATATTAGAATTAGAACCCGAGTTCATCACCAAATCTGCAGAAGAAGACAACTGGTACAAATGGTACAATTAAGAGACATATGACAACTGGTACAAATGGTACAACTAAGAGATAGATGTCAACTGTCACATTTGACGGCGCACATGTTACTTTGANATTTATAAAATAAAGTATATGTAACATGAATATTCAGACCTTGTTCGTTTTGGCATCTAGATGTAACATCTTGATGCAAATGCTCAAATATTGTTTGTTTGGTCACTTTAAAATATGTATCTGAATACTGAGTTTGGATGCATAACCAATTAATTGCATCTAAAAAGATTGGATATTTGAGATGCTAAAAAATTAATCTCGGATGCATATAATATAATAAAAAGGATACATTATTGAAAAAATTTGCATCCGAGATTTTTATTGAAAAAATTAATTAGCAATTCATTGAAAAAAAATAAGAAAAAGGATAAAATATTTTTTATTAAAAGATATTAGATATTTTTATGTTGATTATTTTGTGTTAAATAACGTTTTTCACCAAAAAAAAAAAATTTAGCCAAAAATGTTTTCCCATCATAACCACGAACCATATTTTTTTATCAAAACCATGAAACAACAAAATCTCGAAACCGCAAGAAAGACTTAACCACCAAAAAATAGTGTTTTCCAGCCAAAATAATGTGTTCATACCAAAATAGTGTTTTCAAAGAAAACAAAATCGTAAAATCACGTTTTGATATCAAAAATGTGGAATCTTTTTTTCCGCCAAAATTACCGAATTTATTTTTTCTGTCAAAACTGCAAAATGCATATTCCCTCCAAAATACGAGAATAACGTTTTTCGTTGAAATTGCAGAATTTTATTTTCCCGCCAAAATCGCAAAACCGTGTTTCCCTCCAAAACATGGAATCCAGTTTTGCCACGACCATAAAATTATGTTTCCTACCAAATCCATAAAATCAAGTTTCCCTTTAAAACCACACTATTTAATTTCCCACCAAAAAATATGAACCACCAAACGCACAACATCGTTTTTTTGGTCAACAGCCTAAGTACCTAGAGCGGTTCAGTAATCCAAACCAAGTGTACAAAGTTAACATAAATGAAATATGATAGGTAAACACGAGCACCCCATGCTAACTTGCCTTCTTTTGTGTTGTTTGCCCGTGGGATGTGTGAGATAGAGAAAAAAGTAAACTCCTCCTTACTCTTCACGACTCCTCCAAGTGTAATGTAAAAAGCGGCCACTCCTAGGGTGTAGACACCATCTTCACCAACTCGGAGCAGTATGTTGCAAAAGCTATCGCCGTCTTCTGATTTGTAATCATGCAGTGCATTGCCCAAATGAGTACTTCTAAATCTGTGTGCAGGGGGGAGAGACTTCTTCGCAGATTTCTTGCTCCCATTATGACTCATTCGACGCCCTCCTGAAAAAGTGTCATCCTAATCCATAAAAATTGTCAGTTTCCTTCCAAGAGCAATCAATATAACACTTCCATCCATCATATCCATCGTATTGAGCCATCATCGGAGTAGGGCCAATATGTTGAGAAACCATGGCTGGATTGCTACGTTGTGCCAATTCCCTAGTTGTTGCCTCAGTTTCCGCAATCATCAGTATTTCTTGTGGATTTCTATCCACATTTGAGTAGACCTTATCATTAATCGCTTTCCAAATATACTATACAATCTAAGGGAAAATTGTATTTTTATTTTCTTTTGGAAGTTTCCAAAAGAGATGATCAAAATTAGAAAAGACCGAAAATATTGGAAATACCCCTGGGGTCGATGGTATCTGAGAGAGTATCCATGTTTGTAATGCCGGAGGATATTAAAAAAGAATATGATTTATCGTTTCCTCTTCCGCTTCACACCGTGCACATTGTGTATCACAATTAATTCTTCTAGTGCGTAAATTTGCTGAAACCGAGAGACATCCCGAAATAGCCTTGTAATTTCTTCACATCCATACCATATAAACAATTTAAGCTGTTATCTGGGTCTTGGTGTTCGATATGATATCCCGACTTCACCGTATATTTTTCCATTTTTGTATAATGTCAGCCAAGAGTATCTGGTCTATAAGTACGAGCAATATCGTTTTTGAATTTTATTTTTGCTATTTTAAAATTATAAATGTTAAAAATTTACAAGTGTAGTTAATTTATAAAATTGTAGTTTTCAAAGTTAACTAATTTTATGAAGAACTAAAAATTACCTTCATGAATTTTTATTGTAAGATTAAAATGTATAAATATTTCAGTATAAAATGAATTTTTATAAGTATCGCATCGTAAAAGTAAAGTGAATGTGGTTATAGATGAAAAGTTTAGTATAAAAACTTGTCGTTTTTAGTGATTTAATATATTTTGTATCCAGATTTTCTTACAAATTCAGAAACTATCAATTTTGCATACAAACCAAACGGTATCCTTGTGTTTTGTATTATTGATATTTGTTGCGTCACCATCTTGGTTCAAACCTTGTTGTTTCATGTTGCTGACAAAAAATAATACTTATAATATGTAATTACATTATACTAGAGTTTTAATCCACATGGTATGTTCGATTTTTTTAAAAAAATGTTAAATAAGTTTAAATTGTAATATTATATTTATTATTGGCATGTTATGGAAATCTGTTAAACAAGAAGAAGTAAATACGACTAATTTCTTTTTATCTTTAATTTTTTCCCATTATGTTTAGTTTGTAGAATCAATTGGGTAGATAACCATAATTGACTTCAAAATTAGCAAACTAACCAAAGCAAATCTGTACTGTTGCCGTTTTTATGAGAAAAGACGAAATTGACCCTGAATCGCTTTCCACATGGACTTGCTCTTATATTAGAAGATGTTGTGATGATTACATAGGTTTGTGTAGCTAAATAATAGGATATAGGGGAAATAGGTGCACCCAAATAACAACCACACACTCACTTTAGGGTAAATCTTAGGATAAATCTTTGCAGTCAATTTACAACAACAAAATTAACTTCCCGCCACAAGAGTATTCGATATTTTGAAAATTAATGTAACATAGAATAAATACGTCTAATTATTAAGTTGTAGTCGTTAATGTTAAACGTTAACGACTGATAAAACATGTGAATGAGTAACAAAGAGATCCACTTCATTTCGTTAAGAAGACAATATGGTACTGATACATAAATTAAATCTAATGTAACACAAAATAACGACGACTAGTTGTTGCATTGTAACTGGTAATCAATATGTTAGCGATTAAGATTAGAATTTAGGATATTATACATTTTAGCGGTACATTATCCTTAACTTACTGGCATCTAGAATTCATGAAGCAAAAGATCTAATAACAATTGATACACGAGTAGTATGTGTTTAATAACACATTTCGATGGGTAACAGAGATATCCAATGCATTCGTTAGATAGTCAATATGGTCATGATACATAAACTAGAACTAATGTAACATAAAAATGCATATGACTAACTCTTAGGTTAGAGCTGTTAATCGACATGTTATCGACTAATATAAATTGCATGCAACTATTATTAGTTTATTAGATATACGTAGTTGGTTAGTCGTCTAATGTTTTCATTGGACATGTTTATTGGCATGTGCAACGTAAATGGTGGAGGACTAAAAATTAGGTTATCGGAGATACATATAACATTAGCTTGTAACCATTTTATGTCATCATCGCTATTTTTAGCTTTGGTGTTGAACTATGTTATGTTTTTCATGTTAGTTGATTGGTAACATAAAGTGGATACAACTAATTATTGTGTTCTCGAAGATACATTGACGGTTAGTTGTCTAACGTTTTCGTTGGATAGGTTAATCGTTGAGCGTAAGCTAAACTGGATAAAACTAACAATTATTTTATCGAAGATATGTATAAAGTTACATGTCTAATGTCTTACATTATCGAATAGTGGCGACGAATTACATCTACTGTAATAAAGGTGGCATGAGATGAAAAAAATGGGAAGTGGCAAGTAAAATGAAATCGGCTAATTGGTATGTTAAGTTGCTAAATGTAACATTGGAGCCATATTCAACTCTTCAAGCTTGATGCACTTGCACTCGCCCGATTGATATATCATGGTTTTTACCCCGTTTAAGCCATGATATAAGTCCGTTTTATAGAGTCTTTCTAATATTTCGTAGTGTTTTAGAGTCTTTTACAGGTTTTAGCACGTTTGGAGCATAATTGGAGATATTGGAGCTTTATGGGGCATTTTGGAGCAAAGCAGGCGTTCGTGTAGCTGAGAACCCGATTTGAAGCGTCAGTATCGATTGATACTGCCTAGTATCGGTCGATACTCACTGAAGCAGACACGACCCGCGATTTTAATGAAGAGTTGAAGAATTGCAGAGTGGTCTAGAAGTCTTTATTATTTACAAGAAGTCCCAAAACGTGATTTAGGTTATTTATTAGGATTTTTACAGCCACTTTGAGGGCTATGTTTTATTTTACTTTGGTTTTGTGAGAGAGCTTATTGAAGGGAGACGAGTCCGAAACTCTGTTCGTCCGAGAGAAGATTTCGAACCCTCTTGTTACTCTTTCTGATTTATTTGATGATTTATTCAAACATGTTTATTGATTCAATTTCCATGTCTGAGTAGATCTCTTGTTAGGTTTAGGGTTCTCATAAGGGTTATCTCTGAATGCTCGATTGATTAGTTATTAGGATTCACTATCTGTATTAGTTCTTCGCCTTAGGTTGGTTGCAAATCTAATTCTAGATTGTTCACCTAGAACTTAGATCTTAGGATAATTGATTAGGCACGAGAGTGCGATTAATTACCTGAATGAACCTAAGGTGAGCAAAATAATTATTCGTAAAGAGATTTGGTTTAGTTATTTTGTGAACAAATCAACCCTGATTTAAAAAGCTGATTTAAACTTTAGGATTCGCAAAGAGATTTGGAATTCCTAGGATTTAGATTTAGATAGTTTTCGCAACGAGAGTTGGTCAACTATATCTTAATGATTTGAGTTCAAGAACCGCGATAAATCTGAATTCTGACTAGTTAGTTTATCTGCATTCATTGATTTCCTGAGAAATACCCTGAACCTAGCCTTCTCCTAATTGAATTTACAACCGTTTTAATTTGCATTCTGTTTTCAATACCATTGATTTGCTTAGCGTAATTTTCACCTATATAATCTATTGTGTGTCTCTGTGAGTCCTTGTGTTCGACCCCTACAATACTGCAACTACTGCTTAGTACTTTTAGGGTATTAATTTGAGCATATCAAATTTGGCGCCGTTGCCAAGGACTCAATTTGCCATTAGATTTTAGTCTGAGAATTTCGACTAAGCTCGTCGGTATCGATCGATACTATCTAGTATCGGTCGATACTCGCCGTTCTCTTTTTGTTGATATCGATCGACACCACTTGGTATCGGTCGATACTCATCACATTTTTGTGACTAACTTTTTTGACTCTTGTTTTCAGGTGTATGCCTTATCGTGAAACCAAAAAGAACAAGAGCACTCAGCTAGTTGATCTGTCACTTGAGCAGCTAGAACTTTTGGAACGCACGAACCGAAGAGCAAAGAAGCCAGCGAAAATGAACAACAATCAAGAGGAGTTGGTTCAAGATGCAGCTGGTGCTCACAGATACCAAGAGGGTCGGTTGTGCAATGAGAGAGGATAACGTCTGGATGGAGAGGGGAACATCATTCCACCTGCTCCTGTTGTCGCTGGGAATGTCGCTGGGAACGCGAACGTAGTGGATGCTGGGAATGTTGTGGTTAATCATGGTAGAACGATTGGTGAGTGCAACAGACCTGACCAGTTTTACGCAAACCGATCTGCGATCCGGCCTCCTGCTTTTCCGAGGAATGACTTTGAGCTGAAACCTGCATACTACACTCTTGTGGGACAGCACCCTTTTCATGGTCTTTCCAGCGAACATCCCATGGATCATATTGAGAGGTTCGAGGACTTGGTCACTAGCATCAAAAGCAATGGAGTGTCCTACGATTACCTTTTCTGCAAGCTTTTCCCATACTCTCTTGGTGGGGAAGCAACTTACTGGCTGAAGTAGTTGCCTCCTGGATCGCTAACTACTTGGGAGGAGACTAAGAATGCTTTCCAGACCAATTTCTATGATGATGCAAGATCCGAGGATCTAAGGAACAAGATCTCCCAGTTTTTTCAAGGACCTACTGAGGCGTTCAAGGCTGCTTAGACGAGATTCAAATCGTATCAGAGAGATTGTCCACATCATGGATACTCTAATGTTCAGCTGATGGGTTTCTTTTTCATAGGACTTGATTGGAGGTATCAGATGACTCTGTATGCTTCGAGCAATGGAAATTTCAACACCACGTATCCTGATGAAGCCTATGTCCTGATTGAGAACTTGGCGTCTAGCAATAACACCAAGAATGCTGATTATGAGAGGAAAAAGCTAGCTGGTAACATGGATGGCTCACAGATCACTGATTTTCAAGCTAAGTTGGATTCTATGCACAATCTTCTGATGGGCAAGACAAAAAAGGATGTTCACTTTGCTGAAGAGGTTGAGGTATTCAACGAGGACGAAGTAGAGGATGTCAACTACATTGGTGGTTATGGTTTTCAAGGCCAGAGGAATCAATTCAACAACAACCGAAACTTCAACAACAACTCTCAGCAAGGAGGTTCAAATCAGTTTGGTCAGAGATCATCTCAGAACAGTGGGTACACCAGGAACTATGGAAATTTATCCTATCAACATGTACCTGCTAAGCTCCCAGATAGCAAAATCGAGTCTATGTTTGAACAGCTGCTTCAAGGACAACAGAAACTCACTGTGGATTTCAATGGGAAGATTGATGTCCTATACAATGATCTTAGTGGAAGGATCGACACTATTGATATTCAGCAGAAGAAGCTGGAACTTCAGATAGCTCAGACTTCAAGGGCTGTGAAAAGGCAAGAAGGTTTTCTTCCAGGGAAAGTAGAGAATCCAAGGGGTCATGTCAATGCAATTACTTTGAAGAGTAGAAAAGAGGTCGCTCCGGGAGTAAAAATTGCCCAAGCTGCGGATATTTTCGTCGATCTTGACGATGAGGATGCCGAACCCGCTCCAGTATCGATCGACACTAGCCAGCATCGATCGACACCTATCAAAATACTTTCACGGGACAAACCAAAACTGCCTGTATCGATCGATACCACTCCAGTATCGGTCGATACTGATCCCGCAGTTAAATCGACTCTTAAGGTTTCGAAGGAAGTGCCTAATGTAGTTGCAGAAAGAGTTTACACACAAGGATACCTTATCCCAGGGCTTCTGGAAAGACTAAGAAGGAGGTAGAAGACTCTAGATGTAAGGCGATTATGGATAAATTGATTGTGGAACTTCGTTTCATCGATGCTATCAAGACTTCTCCAGCTTTCAGAAGATACGTCAAGAAGATGGTGTCCAGCAATGTGAACCTTGAAGACGGATGCTTGATGATTACTCAAGAGTGCAGTGCAATCCTGACCAACAAGATCCCAAAGAAGCTGCCAGACCCAGGGAGATTTGTGTTGGACTATACGATATTCACGGACAGATTTGAGCGTTCTCTTTGTGACCTAGGCTCTAGTGTCAACCTTATGCCATACTCAGTTGCCTAAAGGATGGGGATGACAAACTTCACAACCACAAGGATTTCTCTGATACTTGCTGATCGTTCTGTTAGACTTCCAGAGGGGTTACTCGAAGATGTCCCGATTAAGATTGGAAATTGCTTGATTCCGGCTGATTTCATCGTCCTGGAGTATGATGCTGAGCCTAAGGATCCTCTTATCCTAGGCAGACCGTTCCTTGCAACAGCTGGTGCTTTGATTGATTGCAAGAACGGGAAGATCACTCTCAACATTGGTGATTTGGTAATGAGTTTCAATATGGACAAGATGATGAAGAGACCAACCATTGATGGGCAGACTTTCTTTGTCGACACCTTCAGTGACATAGCTGAAGAGTACTTCTTGTGGATGCATCCTGAGGACCCATTAGAGAGAGCATTGGTCTGTTCAGCCACTTCAGAGGGTCATTCGTGTGATGATACAGTTGGATACTCGAAGATGCTCGATTCAGCATCAACGGTATCGATCGATACTCTCCCAGTATATGTCGATACCCTTCGACTAGAAGGAGAGTTGGCCGAGACTTCTAAGCAAGCTTCTGGGCTTGGAGATTGGAGTGTAGAGAATGCCCCTAAGGTTGAACTAAAGCCACTCCCACCAAATATGAGGTATAGTTTTCTTGGTCCTAATTCTACATATCTAGTGATTGTTAATGCTTCTTTGAACAACACATAGATTGCCTTACTGCTGAGCAAGCTGCGAAAGTATTGCAAAGCTCTTGGCTATTCTCTTGATGACATTTCAGGTATATCACCGGATCTGTGCATGCATAGGATTCACCTTGAGGACGAGTCAAAGACCTCAATTGAGCATCAGAGGAGGCTGAACCCGAATCTGATGGAAGTTGTCAAAAAGGAAGTGATGAAGCTTTTGAAAGCTAGTGTTATCTATGCTATTTCGGATAGCTCTTGGGTCAGCTCAGTGCACGTTGTTCCTAAGAAAGGAGGGATAACCGTGGTGAAGAATGAAAAGGATGAGATGATTCCTACTAGAACTATCACTGGACATCGAATGTGCATTGACTACAGGAAGTTGAATGCAGCTACGCGGAAATATCATTTCCCCTTGCCATTCATTGACCAGATGTTGGAGAGGTTGGCTAGTCATCCCTACTACTGTTTTCTTGATGGATATTCAGGTTTCTTCCAGATNTGATTGGATAAACATTGACTTTAAAGAGAAAACTATATTTTCGCCCGCGCGACGGCGTTGGCTTTTTTAAAATAAATTTAATGCAATATTTTCAGATCCTGGTCAGACCATCCGGTCCGGTTATAGCTCTAAAACTTGGATCCAGTCAATAATCCGGTCCTGTTATAGCTCTAAAACCCGATATTATAAAATCCAATAAAACATGTAAAAACTCAGCAAATAACCGTGAACTATACATATTAATCGTTGATCCGGACGGATCATGGTTCCGTAATAATTCAATCATAGGGTTTTCTTTATTGTTTTTATTGAGTCATTCAGATTTTACATTCTGGTACTTTATGATCTTCTACCGTTTGTGAATAATACTTATAAAAAAAAAAAACTTTGTAAGTTAGACATATCTTTTTTAAACATATCTTAGTGATTTATTAGTTTTTATACTGATATATATATGTGTGTGTGTATGTGCCGTGTATCTATATATATATATATCTCCCAAAAATGAATTTTTAATTGAACAAAATTATTCTGTTTGGAAACATGGATAGTTATCCACAAAAATCTAAAAGTTAAAAGTTATCCAAAAAAAGAATAGGCTTATATGCATTTTTTCCTGTTTGGACACAAAAAATGTCTATGTTTTAACAATATCTTCCTTTTGTGGAAACATGGATAGTTATCCACAAAAATCTAAAAGTTAAAAGTTATCCAAAAAAACAATAGGCTTATATGCATTTTTTTTCCTGATTAGATTTGAAAATGTAACAATATCTTCCTTTTTTTGAAATCCTAAATCACTAACTTAGTTTTAACAAAATGTAGGATTTTAGTTTAAAAAACCAAAATAACATTAGTTTTTGGTTTATGAAAATAATTAGTAAAGAATATGAGTGTTTTGGTTTGGTTAACTCTGAAATATTCTCATACAATATTTTGTTTCTCAGATCTAGAATATTATGGAATAATATATTGTTTGGCAATAGCCATAAAAAATAATTTCACACATGTAATTGTCAGAAAGATAAATGTGACTCAAATCCTTCTAGTATAGGATAGAATGAGTAACATTTTCCAAATTGCAAGATGGTAATGGAAATGCAATGACATTGAAATGATGATCATGACATGTACGTAGCCTTGTTAAAGATATATTATTGTACCAAGTGTCCTTAGCTCAATTGAAAAAATATCAAAGGCAAAACCTAGATGTTACATGATCGAGTGATGTTTGTGATATGACCATATAACATGTTTTGGTCCCGGATCTGGGGATGTACGTGCCTTGGCCCAGAACCTCTTAGTCATTCAAAACAAAAAATATTATTGCAAGTCTGATTCACTTCTATTTATGCATATCATAAGATATTTATACAAATGGAAGCCCTTTCGATCTAGTGGTTGACTAATGATTCATTAATGTTTTTATTAGCAACACGTATGAAGTTCGATTCTTAGAAAAATACGATTTAATAGAGATAAATGAAGGCAAAATTACAGAAGATTTCCAACATGATGCAAGTAGAGCCATCATCGTTGTCCCGCGTGTTAGAGGTAAATATGTATATCATGTGTTTGGTGTAGGTAGAAGCGTTCATATAGTTGTTCTAATAATTTATAACATATAGTAATTCAGACAACAAAAGGGTGTTTATACAAAACATATTAGGTCCAACAGTGCTTAGGGCATCTCCAATAAGCCATCAAATCCTCAAATTTTGAGGTTTTTGGAATTCCAACCAGTCCTCAAATTCTCAAATTTTGAGGTTTTGAATATTGAAACCTAAAACCTCAAAACTACTTTTTATTTTCTCTTTGGTCCCTATAATTATGTTTTTCACAAATAACTGTACTAAACTTAATTTAGAATAACTTAAGTACACAAAATAAAATAAAATATGAGAATTATTACATAACATTAAAAACAAAAGAAAAATACATTAAAAATACAAAGTTCAAACAAAATAAAAATACATTTAACAAACTTAATACAAATTAAAACAAATTAAAGACAAATTACATGAACACATAAATATTACATATATTACAAGTGGTACCAAAAATACTAGTATTCAGGTAAATTGGATCCTGAACCTCCAAGATCACCGAAATATTGTCCATAAATATTTGGAGCAAATGAATGTTGTTGTTGCTGCTCTTGAGTTCTTTTTGTATGATTTTTGCTTTCTCAGATTGCATAAATTCACATGTATTATCATCGAGAGAGTCTAAATTTATTAGTAATATCTTATCATCTTGTTCTCGGTCTTTTAAGGCTAATTTTTAGCCTGATTTTGGAGACGTAATTGCTGCAACTCATAATTCTTACTCCGAGTTGATGCACTTTCTTTTAAGAAATTAAGGATTTGTTCATTTGATGAAACCATAGAGTCAGCGGATGAATTATTACCTTCGGCCATTTTTCTCTTCAGTTTTGCTTTCTTCGATCCAATGGGATGTTGTGATGAATTTGATCTACCATCTTCAATGCTTAAGTTTATTGAAAATGAAGACAATCTAGGAGACTGTGATGTTGGAGATCTGACTATCTCGCTTCCAGCAATAGGAGTGTCTGGAATACTGATGTGTACATTGTCAGTTAACTTTGGAATATCCTTCAACAAGACCCACACATGATCAAATTTGAAACCCTTTTTTTAAGTTTTGGATCTTGTACCAATAAGTGTTTTGCTTTGTCCATCTGCATTGAATTTGTACATAAAATAACATTAAGTAAATATTCAAATATCATAGATAAATAACACACACTTGTTGAATATTTACTTACTATGTCTGGATCGGATGCTCCACTTAGATGCATATTCTCTTCTTGGTGCACACAACTCTTCAAATTCCTAACAACATAGAGAATAACTCCCATCCTACCTTGTAAAGATCTACTACTTCTAATCTCTCAACTCTCAATTTTTTTTTTCATTGTAACTTTTTCTATATTTCCCCATAATTTCCGTAAAGCTTGGTTATTGCTAACTATTGGATCTTGTGAAATTTCTAAATACACTCGACATAACAACTCATCTTCTTGTTGACTGATGAACGACGTGGATTGAATTAACATGATTTTCTTATCTTATTCAATAGTAACATTTTATCTATAAAAACACACATATAGACGTTAGACAATCATCACAACTTATTCTCGTACCAAAAAAAAAATGAATTTTAATATTGGAGGTCCATCTTTTTCTCAAAATTCTTCTTCTTCAAACTCATCAAATGAGTTTGATGAATTTTTGATGGATGACATTGAAGCAATGTATAGAGAAGAAAATATTGATGTCAATTTGTTTCTCAACAACAACCGCCTTATTCACCAAATCACTCAAGAAAACAATCACGTAAGTTTTCGAGGCTCTATTCCTGGTCATGCGGTTATACATCGTGACAGAGAAAATGCTCATCGCAATTTGTTCAATGATTACTTCTCTAACAATCCGGTATATGGTGAAAGAGAGTTCCATCGTCTCTTCCGAATGTCAAAAAGGATTTTCCTTCACATTGTTGATGGTGTTAAACAACATGACAAGTACTTCATTCAACGCCATGATGCTTCAGAAAGATTGGGCTTATCAACCTTGCAAACAGTATCAGCTGCTATTCGGATCTTGGCGTATAGCATGTCTGCCGATGCCACAGACGATTACATCAAAATAGGAGAGTCTACGGCAATCGAATGCATGAAGCGTTTTTGTCGAGCAATTGCTACAATTTTCTCGGAATGGTATCTCAGGTCACCCACAACAGAGGATGTTGCTAGGCTTCTCCACATCGGTCAACAACGTGGATTTCCTAGAATGTTTGTTAGTCTTGATTGTATGCATTGGAAGTGAAAAAATTGTCCAACTGCTTGGGCAAGACAATTCACAGTTCGTAGCGGAGCACCCACGATCATTCTTGAAGCAGCTGCAGATTATGATCTATGGATATGGAATGCCTATTTTGGCATGCCAAGAAGCAACAACGACATTAACGTTTTGAAGTCATTTAATTTATTTTCAAAGTTTGCTCAAGGTACCGCCCCTCCTGCCAGTTACATTATTCAGGGAAATGAGTTCAATATGGGTTATTATTTAGCTGATGGTATTTATCCAAAATGGTCAATTATTGTTCAAACTATAAGAGATCCCCAAGGTCCAAAGAAAAAAATATTTGCAGCAAGACAAGAAGCATGTCGAAAAGATGTTGAACATGCCTTTGGAGTTCTACAATCTAAGTTTGCTATCGTAGTAGGATCATCACGTTACTGGAAGAAAGAAGACCTGCATGATATAATGTATACCATGATAATCGAGGATGAACGTGATATCAACGCACCGATTAGAAATGCAAGATCAACGCCAGAGGTAACTGTTGAAATGGCAGTAAATGAAAATACCCGATTTCAACAATTTTTAGCTTGTAATCTACAAATAAAAAATAAGGAGGCTCATTTATCACTTCGGAATGCGTTGATTGATCACATTTGGGAGTATTACGGAAATAAGGATTATTAAGTTGGTATTTTATATGTAACTTTGTAAAATTTGTGTTTATGTGTGTTTTATTATTATATATGTAATTTATATTATCATGTAACTTTATTATGTAATATTGTGTGTTATATCATATATTAAATGTATGTTTCATATTTATTTATGAAATTTTATCATTATTAGTAACTTTTATCAATATGAAGGATTAAGAATTTTTTTGAGGATTTATTGTTGGAGTAAGCCACTCTCAAATCCTCTCCCCTCAAAATGAGGAGAGCTATTGGAGATGCCTTTAGGGAACAAGCTAATATAGATTCTAATAAACCACTCTTATTAACTCACAAACATAGGCATACATGGCCCCATAAGCCTAATGGTTTGTACAAGTATTGTCATTGAATCATCACCCAGATTCAAACCCGGTAGAATGTGTGTATGTGTGAGTTGTTGACGAAAAAAACAAATGACACTGAAATGAAATTGTGGCTTCCAAGAACATTTCGACTCTAATTGAAGTTCGAGGGATTTTCAATTCAGTTTAAATACTGTAAGCTCTGACAGGTTGGCGAGCGAACCAGGTGAGAAGAAACCTTCAAAGTTGCTATCAATCACCAATAAGTACGTATGGGATTTAAGGTTACCGAGAGAAGATGGCAACAGTCATTTCGTTTGAAAAGAGATCAATATACACGAAGTCCAGTCAAGCTAGTAAAACATAAGGGAAACTGACCTACAAGTTTATTTCGACTGAGATCGAACTCTTGCATATTCTTCCATTTGCAAATACCCACAGTAATCAAATGTAAGACTTTTTTAATCACATGGTTCAACATTATTAGACCTTTGTTTCGAAAAAGGGGAATTGATTTTTTGTTTGTATTAACTAGGACTTTTTGGTTTGCATTAACTTAATAGATATATCTCCAGGGTCTCTTGAGATTTCACCACTCAACTCATTCTCCTAAGAAAATTTCAGTCCATAGTCCAGAGATTCTATACATATTTAAAATATAGATAATTCATCAATCTAACATGTTAGAGGGGGATTTAGCACTCCCCCAGTTTAACCCGGTTTGAGTTGAAATCAGCCCAACAATCGACTTCAAGGTCCATCGAGACCGGTTAACGAAATTAAAGGGAAATTTCCTTTAATAAATAAATAGAAGATTTCCTTTATTTGGATAAAGGCAAATCCCGGAAAGAAAGGAGATTATCTTTATCAGCTTCAAGGAAAAAGGATAATTGCCAATACAAAGTCAAGAAGAAAAAGGAAGAGCTAAAGACTTCAAGACTTATAAATAGGGGAACCCCCTATTCATAATAATCATCCCATCTGACAATCTCACAATTGAGAACTTAGACGTAAACATTCTTTGTAACAAGAACTACGTTTTGGCTTGATCCCTATTTGAAGGGTACGTAGGCAACCTTCAACGGTACAGCTATAAATCTAATAAAAATAATTCTCCTAAACTCTAAACTGAATTCGCCGATCTACGATATGTGCGAATTCTGGTTCCTTCATAACCCTACACATAAGATTTATTATTAGACTAACTCTTAGGGAAGGGGGACTAAGTCTTAATATAATTGATATGTACAAGAGTAATATACGTGATTGAAGTAATCATAAGAGATGTAATGATGAGTTTCCTTAACATATATGTATGCTCTATGTCACAATTGATGTGGAACAATAACAAGATGGTTTATGAGATTTTTGGTTTACCTGAAAACATCTGTCCAGCTCGGGAGACAGTGAAAAATCTCTGCAAGTCTTCCTTGTATCTTCATGTTCCATTAGAACTGGAAAAACAGACTCATTTCACCGCCATGATAAGTTTTCTTCACGTAACCCGCAAAGAAAAAAAAAAATTAAGTGATCTATCATATATTTTTCGATTAATATTGAAAAAGAATTTTGAGATATTCTATTTA
Organism: Eutrema yunnanense; assembly: GCA_002933935.1. Lineage (NCBI taxonomy): Eukaryota > Viridiplantae > Streptophyta > Magnoliopsida > Brassicales > Brassicaceae > Eutrema > Eutrema yunnanense. Next base: position 197,770 of record PKML01043653.1, on the reverse strand, counting down.
GTTCATGCTTATTGCTTACTCATATTTGATTGCTGCTTTTCTCTGGCTCTAAATCGATTTCTTCACATTTTTCACCGTTTTTAGTATCATGCCATTCATCATTAACCATATTGTCTTCATTTGGAAGAGTGGTTGGACTACCAAGTTAGTTCTCCACTGATGAACAGTCCTCTAAGAATCGTATACCCCATTCTTTCAATTTTTTTAATCCAGAAGAGAAATAAAACTGTACATCCACGTGATCGTAGTTAAGTTTACCTAGAGGAGCATTTTCTTCATTTAGAGGGAAACAACAGTCGAATATAAACATATGAGTACCTTTTTTATATCCCATGGGCCGGATGTTCTCTTCGTGACAAGGGGAATCAAAGTAGTTTCCCTGGTAGTCTTTGAACCGACAACTTACCGTGATACATACTTTAACGGCAGCAATCTTGGGTATGGGTTCAAAAATAGCGACAATGCAAACTCTAAGTCTGACGAATGGCTGAGAGAGGGAGGTTTGAAATAGAGGGATAGTTAGAGAGGAGGAAGAGAATACAATAGTTTTGTGAGTGAAATATGAAGGCATTTCTTCACAAGACAAGATGAGTTGCTTAAAATCTGATTTTTGTTGAAGGAGAACTTCTAGATCCAAGTCAAAGTAGTCGTTGAGTATGAACATGACTTTTGGGACAAAATTATCTTGAAAGGAACTGGAGGCCTCCTCGGGGATTGCTAACTCTGCATCGATATTGTCTTCTTTCATTGCCACTCCACTTGGATAGCCTTTCCAACGAGATCCAGTCAATGCCTCACAATTTGAAAAGACAGCCCCATTAAGATGTTTCAGTGTAGAAATGGATATACATGTTTTAACTTGCTGCAACTTTCCATAAATAGCCGTTTAAGCCTATATAAGCTCTCGATCCACCAAGGAATCTCTTCTATTGATGTTTCGCTTAGACTGAGATCTAAGACATTTCTAGAGATATCGGGAAAACTCCTCAACAGCGAGCATCCATTAAGATTGAGGCGAAGGAGAGATGGGAGGTTGATTCGGGGAAGAGTCTCTAGATTTGTGAATCGTGTAATGCTCAAAATCATAAGTTTTTGGAGATTCTAAAATGACGAAGGAAGCTCTACCAAGTTTGGGCATATCTAAGAGACACAACAGCCTCAAAGTAGTAACATAACAATTGTTCTCAAAACTTGCCGCAACTCCGTCCCACAGCTTCTCTAGCTTGCTTTTTCGCATCTTAAGCTTGATGAGGTTTTTAGGAAGAAACTTAGAAGGCATACATCTCATTGGATATATGGACCTAGGCCAACGCAATAATCTGAGTGTAAGGGGAAAATAGTCGAACTTTCCGGTAAGTGCACAATGTCTGCTTTTGCCAACAAAGTAAATGTCTTCAAGGAAATATCTAGGTAACAGATATTATGCATTCCTTTGAAGGCATTCTCATGTACATGCAACTCATCAATCTCACACATTTTCAATGATACTAGAATTGAACCCGCGCTAATTATAGCGCAAAATTTTTTTTTTTAAAAAGAAATTGTTTTCAGTAACCTCCATATATCACTAATGATTAATATATGGAGGTTTTCATTAATGATTATAGATAAAGCTGTTTGTTAAAATATTTTTTTAGGCGTTTAGCTTAACAAACGCCTAGCTACAATTCATCGTTTATCAAATGGCATTCTCTTAACCTCCATATGCTGAGTTAAAAACGAGCATGAACAAAAAAAAAACTTACAGTGTTTTCAGTAAGTACATCACAAATATCCTCTGAATCCACAAGAAATTCCCGTTTTCCAGGCTTGTCAATGGACTGTGTGTGAACAATCTTTCTACCCATTTCTTGTAGCAAACAGTGCATGTCCACATGACCCCGTCTGACATGAATGAGGGATTTATCAGTTAGGTTTTTCAGTGCAATATTAACGCCCAAATTATTATCTGCGACCAACAACTTGATGTCTTTGACTTCCACACCATTGAAAAGACATGCGATATGACGAAATATAACTTTATCTTCTTCGCTGCTTAACCCATCATAGCTGACTCTTAGTGTTTTCTCAAATTTCTCAACTAGACCATTCTGAAGCCTTGACAACATATCAACCCAGTACTCCTTATCTCTTCCCCGTAGAGATGAACCCAAAACATTAAGATCCAAAGGAAGACTACCCGCATGTCTTATAACTTCAATTGCAAGCTTCTCAAAACCCTCAGGTGGAGAGTTTTGGTTGAAAGTAGATTGACATAACATCTCCAAAGCGCACTCTTCAGATGGGAAAACAACCTCGTAGATATCATCAATCGCATGGGCCAGCAAAAGATGTTTATCATTTGTAACCACAATGATTCTACTCCCACTTCCAAACCATTGGGTTTTACCCGCTAATGCATCATTAATAACGATGAGAACTTTCTTGTGCTTTAGCCTCTCTCCTAGTGCACCTAAATGATCTATCTTAATGTTTTTTCCCCAAAATTTATGATACGAAATTTATTGTAAATGCAACTTCATGCTGTGGTCGTCCGCATTGGCTCTACTATAAGTTTCCTTACTTTTAGTTATGAAAGCCCTGTCTATGAAAATCCTACCTTGAAAATGCCGAGATAGTCGGTTAAACAAAGCTCTTACAATGGTAGTCTTATCAATCCCCGAGGAACCCCACGCACCAGCCATCCTCACTTCCTCAGATTCCCATTGCAACAACACACTAATTTGAGCGATGTGATCTTCAATGCCAACAAAGTTCTCAAAATCCTTGTAATCATTGTAGCTTCATTACCCCTATGGAGTTAAAAGCAGTTTGCCCAAAACATCGTTAGCAATTGCTTCAATCATTGTAGCTTCATTACACCTAACAAATATCAAAGATCAATGCACAAACATGTTTCTTAAACAACATTTTATTTAGAAATATAAGAAAATATAATGATTTACAGAATCATACCACGTCGTAGAATTATATCCGAAGATATTAGCTACATCGGTCAAAGTTTCCCTTCATCGGATTATAATTTTCTCTATTTTGTTGTGGCATGACTCTTCAAAGATCTTTCCAAAGTCACCAATTTTTTTTATGACGTGGGAAGGATCTAAACCGTAGAAAACCGGTATCACCATTTGACCAAATTCTTCCTTGCATTTCACGATCTCCAGCAATTCGTTAGAAACTATCTTGAAGAGGCGTAGTTTTTGGAGAACATAACCACCGCGATCCTCGAATCCTTAATCGCCTGTTTAAGCTCGGGATAAAGCGATCGGCTTCTCTCGATCTCGTTGTCTTTAAAAGCAATGATCAGTTTCCGATCAAGCTCCTTTAGAAAATGACCGAGGAAAGTTACACAGACGTCTTCCCTGTAACATCCCAGACCCACTAATGGGCCATGAACCCAAGAACACGAGTCTAGACCCAAACCCGAAGCCGAACCCGCGTCGGATCCGCCTCACACCCTAAAACGCGTGTATAAAAGGAGAAAATTACCTCGGGATGCGAGCCTAGTTACTTCTGCACATACCCTTGCCCATGAGTCCTCTACCGTCGCCGCCATTGATCCATGAGCCACCGTCGATCGAGTCACATCGTCGAAAAGGTCTGAGACCCGCGCCACGGTCGGAGCTTCCAGACCCGTCTGTCGCCGCCAACCTCCCCGCCGTCTCGCGTGGGAGTGATCGGGAAAGTCCTTTGAATCACCAGAGCTCGCCGTTGCCTCCACGCTCCGTCGCGGTCACAGCTTTGAGTCGGAGTTTGTTGCTGAACCGAAATTCCATTTCAGTCAGTTCCGAGATCTCTTCCCAATTTGCTAAGGTGAGGAACTAGTTCGTGTTTTTCTCATATACCGTATATTCCCGTTAGCCAGTTAGTCTATTATTAAACCAGATATCTATGGGTTACATATAAATAAGTAACACATTTGTTTGTGTATGTATTATTATATTATAATTATATATATATATATGAATATGTAAAAAAATGTATCACCTAGAAATAATAAATTAAAGGAAGAGAATACGGTTGGGTGTTGTTTGTAGCGTGGACTTGCTTGAAATGCACGTTGATTGTGATATCATATAACTAGGTGCGGCTTAGAGCCGAAAGCGGTTAGCCGCGGTAGTTCCTTCCTAGGAGTGGTCATCCAGGGTTAAGACCGTGATGCCGGCTTAACATGGAATTTGTGTGGTGGTCCATGGGATGCTCGTGACTAGCCCATGGGTCAAGATGACTGACGAGCCAGGAAGGTGATGAAATACTGAAAGCACGAAGGATCGGTTCGATGAAGTGTTGACAGTACGAATGATCGGTAGACGGGAGTGCGTGCTTGTATGGGCCCGTAGGGCATTCATGGTAAAGACCGAGGTCACTCGTGATATCATGGAATGACACTCTTTGTCAGTTAGTGGGTTCGAGTCCCACATGTGTTTTGTGTGTCGTGTCGTGGACACGTGTTAGCCTGGCTGTTTTAGTTTTAGACTTTATGACATTCGTTGATGTAATTGTATATGGTGAATTCTTGAGCCCTTAGGCTTGCCCTCACTGAGTAATCTCCAATTACTCACCCCTCTCTTTTTGCAGGTGAGAATGAGGAGTAACTGGTGATGTATGTTCGTCTGGCGCCGGATTTGGGCTTCAGGGTTTATTTACCGGATTTTATTTATAATGGATTACAATTGTTAAACTATTGGAGTTAATAAAGGATGTGTTGACTTTTTTGGAAGGAGTGTTCAATTGAAATAAATACTATGTTCGGTTATTTCCAGTTAAGTGTGGTTACTTGTGGAATAAGCTAACTTGTGACATGCCGTTTTAAGGAAGGTAAAGGACGGGTGTTACAATTTGGTATCATAGCGTCGGGTTTGCCAAACCGGTTCCGACCCGGGAGGCAATCCTGAGGAAGAACTGGTATTAATGGCAGATTTCCGATACTCGATTTCCAAAACAAAAAAAGAGGGGTTAAATGGCATCAGTATGACTTGACTCGCTTAGTGTGTACGTTCTAATTAGTCTGTTTGTGTGCGCTCAACTTTAAGGAGTATCTGATCGTTTTCGTGTTGGTTTTGTGTTTGTATGTTCAGATGCCGCCAAAGAATAGACGTGGAGCTAGGCATGGAGTGTCTACTAGGACCAGATCGCGAAGTTCAATTCAAGCTGATTCGACTGCAAGTGTGCAGCCTGCCAATCTCAATCAGGCACCGCAAAATGTTGAGGCCCAAGCTAAGGCGCATGCAGTCGCGCTGGCGGAGCTGTAGAGGTACCGTGAGAGGTTTGGAGACCTAGAGCCAGAGGAAAAGGTTCAGCATGATGCACCCGTGCACCAGGCATCCCAGAATGTTGCACCTGATCGCCAGTACCCTCCACCACCCCCTCCGATGCCAGTTCGCCCACCGGGGCCAACATATTGGGAAGCTATGAATTATTTGAAGGGTATGAGTATGGATTTCTTCACCGGAGATTCTGATGCATTGGCTGCTGACAACTGGAGGAAGAGGCTTGTGTGGAACTTTGAGGCAATGCAGTGTCCACCAGCATATCGGAAGCGCCTGGCGGTGCAGTACTTGAAGGATGACACCCTTGTTTGGTGGGAAGGTGTGGTAGAAGAAGCCCAAGGTCGCTACGAGCTGACATATGTCGATTTTGACGATGAGTTCTCCAGGAGATATTTCCCGAATGAGGCTATAGATGCTATGGAGAGCCAGTTTTCACATCTGCAGCGTGGTAGCAAAACTGTGGGAGAATACGAGAAGGAATTCATCCGAATGAGGAGGTTTGGTGGTCGTCACATTGATGAGCGTGAGAAGATTCGTAGGTTCCAGGACGGACTAAGGATTGAGATGCAGAAACGTGTTGGGATGAGTGACTTCCGCAGTATGATCGAGTTAGTGGAAAAAGCGTCAAAGCTGGAGATAGGACTGGAAAAGGAGGTAAGTCTGAGTAAGGCCACACAGGCAAGGGCTTCCAAGGGGATCGAGTCACATAAGAGATCATGGGATGGTGCCAATGCAGTCACGACAACAAAACCGAGGTGCAACCAGTGTGGGAACACGCATTATGGACAGTGTATGGTAGGTAACACGCTTGGAGTGTGTTACAGGTGCAATCTACCAGGCCATCTCAGGAGGGATTGCACTCTGATAAGCACAAATGTAATACCCTAAAGTACTAACAACTTTGTCGATTGTAGTATTTAGGGGTCGAATCGACAGAGACTCAAGAATCACACAATAGATTATATAGGTTCGAATTAAGCTAAGTAATCAATGAAATAAGAAAGTAGTAACGTAAACTAAACGGTTGTAAATTCAATGGAAGGGAGATAGGTTCAGGATATTTCTCAGGAAATCAGAGAATGCATATAAACTAATTAGTTAGGATTCAGGTTAAGTCCGGTTCTTGAACTCAAATCACTAAGCTATAATTAACCAAATTTCGTTGCGAGAATTATCTAAGTCTAAATCTCAGAATTCCAAATTTCTTTGCAAATCCTAAAGACTAAACTAGCTTTAAGTACATGTTCGATATGTTATTTTGCAGATAATTATTTTACAGATAATTATTTTGCTCACCCTAGGTTCTATCAGATCATCAATTGCACGGTCGTGCCTAATCGATTAACCTAAGATCTAAATTCTAGGTGGTCAATCCAGAATTAGCCTTAAGAACAACCTATGGTGAAGAACTAATTCAGATTATGAACCCTACCCAACTAATTAACCTAACATTCAAAGAGATCCTTTATTGAGAACTCTAAACCTAACAGGAGATCTACTCAGACATGGAGATTGAAACAAACAACATGATTGAATAAATCTATGAAATTAATAATAAAGGAGAAAAGAAACAAGGGTTCAAAATCTTCTCTCGGACGAACAGAGTTTCAGACTTGTCTCCCTCAAAAGCTCTCTCAACCAGAGAACCAAAGTAGAATAAAGCGTCGCCAAAAAAAGTGGCTGAAAACCCTAATTATATCCTAAAACACGTTTTGGGGCTTCTTGTAAATAATAAAGACTTCTGGACCAGAGTGCAAATTCTTCAGACTTCCAAAAAGTTCACGTTTCCTTCTTCATAACATCGGTGTCGACCGACACCAGGTGGTGTCGACCGACACAAAGACCTCAAATCGTCTGTATCGACCGACACCAGGTTGTATCGCTTGACACAAAGACCTTAATGCTCCAGAATGCTACAATATCTCCAATTAAGCTCCAAACGTACATAAACCTGTAAAGACTCGAAAAGACTCCAAAAATACTAGAAAGACTCTATAAATAAGACCTATATCATGGTTAAAAGCGGGTAAAAGCTATGATATATCAACTCCCCCAGACTTAGCCTTTGCTTGCCCTCAAGCAAACAGAAAGCTAAACAAGAGAAAGAGGTTTGAAAACGCGGAGACTCACATGTTCTTGAAACATTGCAATGACCTTTTTCTTAGTACTCCACATATCACCTAACTAGTTCCAAATCAAACCACCATGTACTTCTCCGTAGACATTCACAGCCTTCCAGACTCCACACATACTTTCGCAGCATTGTCCAATAAAGCCCTCATCGCCAATTTCATTGCTGTAATCAATGCAAAGAACCTTCTAGACTCTTTCCCATACAATATCATGACAAAATAACCACCCAATTTTCACACTTTTTTGTATTGTTTCCTCTCTCCCAGACTTATTTCACATTATGTTCTTTCATTTTTTTTTAGATTCGCATATACATATTAAGGTTTGAGACGCGAATATTGATGGTGTTTACCACCGAATCTCCGGTTCTTCCCCTCTCTATGTATCATAGGTGTAGGCGAATAATGGTATCACATGAAATTTTCCTAACCTCGCTTCCAACCTTTGTGTGATCATTCATTCCAAGTAGAATAATGGGATCGCTGGAAATTTTCCTAACCCTCTACTCAGAAGAAAATCATTTCATCTTTTCATGCTTTTATTTATTAACTTATAACATGGGAGAAGGATACCATTACTTTCTACACATGGGTTCCTTTGTCAGATATGAGTGAGGAATCAAGCTCTATGGGCATCGACCACATCGATGAAGTGCAAAGAATTAGCTCAGGCTTGAATGAACTCCGCTGGAAACATGGGTGTCTTCTAGTTAGCTGGTTAGCCTTTGGATTTTTCATTAGTCTGATCCAGAGCTGATTCTGTAAAAATGGTCACTTAGAAGCAAGGTCAGAACAATAGATTCAAGAAAAATATCATAATCTCCAACAAGTTTTGACTCAATAAAACGATTTTTGACTCCAAAACGACTGACTCTAAGAAAAACAAACGCATTGTCAGCAACTACCTCCCCCAGACTTAAACAACACTGTCCCCAGTTTTATCTAGTCCAGAGTCGGTAAAAGAAACCAAAAGAACTGAGTGGAGGCGTGAAAAACAAAGAAGTTGCCGGATTGGGGTAGGGGTGTCGACCGACACACAGCACTGGTATCAATCGATACCAGGCTTAGGTCGACACAGGTAACTCTTTTCATCGATTTGATAAAAATTATAAGCTCAACTCCTTTGTCAGCAAGTGATGTCGATCGGTACCATTACTGGTATCGCTCGACACAGCTCCTTTGTAACTGATTCACGCAAAACACAAGACACAAAACCAAAAATCAAAAGAAATAAAAGAACTTATGTACAGACTCACCAGTGGGTTGCCTCCCACCCAGCGCTTGTTTTCAGTCATTATCTTGACTTTACGCCCATGTATTAGTTAGGATAAGAATGAGAACTTGCTCCAAAACAAGCTCCACAACTAGACATCTCCAGCTTCAAGAATTCTGCTCAACATACCCTTCACAACATCCTTTCCTTTCTCTTTCAATTCTGAAGTGAGAATAGCTCTAACCTTAGAGAATGGTTTTAAAGTTCCCTTGTACTTCACCTCATATTCAATCGAATCTCCATCACACTTCCGAGGGGTTAAAGTCATGTAGGCACCACCCTTGACTCTTTTGCTCTTCACCTTCTTCTTTGCCTTAGCCGTTTTGATGTCTCTCTTCGTGATGATAGAAGGACCATCTAAAACATCTATAATATTTGGCTCATCTTAAGGCTCTTCCAAAAGATCAACCATCAACGTCTCTCCTGTAGCAACGGTGATGCAAGAGACATGTTTGAGAGCTCTTCCAGAAGGAATGGCTTTGTAGGAGACATATTTGTCAATGTATGAAAACAAGATTCTCTTACTGGGCGTGTCTATAATTGCACCAACTGTGGCCATGAACGATCTTCCAAGAATCAAAGGTATATTAGAACTTTCGCTCATCTCCACAATCTGAAAATCAGTAGGAACCAGACAATCTCCTACTTTAACAAGCAAATCAGGGATGGTACCATATGGAATTGAGGTTGAAGAGTTCGCGAATGTTTGAGTCATCTTAGCAGATCTAATATCACCAATTCTCAACCTCTCTGCAATTGCTTTTGACATGACATTGACGCTAGACCATGAATCAACGAGAGACTCTTTGAATTCAACTCCAGAGATAGAGCATGGAACCAAAAAATTTCATGGGTCTTCTCTCTTAGTCAACTGCTTCATTGGTGGTGGTGTGCTTCTTGCCTTGATGAAGAGTGCCTTGATCTTCTAGAGTTTCTCTGCAATCTTGGAAGTAACCAAGCAAAGGGCGGTTTTCCAAAGCTTCTTCAAAAGACATCGTATGGGGAATCCTCCTTACCCTCTTCTCAAAAGCGAGCAACTTCTCTGCAGTAATGGGATCTATGAGATGTCTAGTTAGATTAGGATATGGCACCTTAGGCTTGTAAACATTCTCCTCAACAATCTTCGTTTTTTTCACAAATTCTAGCTCAGTCTGCGAGGGGTGTCGACCGACACCAGATTGGTGTCGATCGACACAAGGCTTATGTGTCGTCTCTTCAGGTTAGTGTCGATCGATACCATTAGTGGTGTTGCTCGACACAGGTTGGTGTCGATCGACACAAGCAGTGGTGTCGCTCGACACAGCCGTATCAGGCTCAAAATCACATTCAACCTCTTCTATCTCCACGAATTTTTCTGCATTCAAACCTTTTTTTACCACTGCAGTGACCTCTTTAGCATTTCTTAAGGTGATTGCATTGACGTATTCATTCTGTGAATGAATCATCTTTCCCTTGACAGCTGCTGCAGTCTGAGCTTTTTGAGTTTCCAGCATCTTCTGATGAGTGTTGAGAGACTCAAATTTCCCATTCAAATCTGTATACATAGCATCCATCTTCCCATTGAAATCCACTATAATCTTCTGCTGTCCCTGAAGAAGTTGTTCAAGCATAGACTCAACCTTGCTCTATGGAGTTTTGGGTGGTGGAGATTGGTAGGACGAATTCCCATAGGCTCTAAAACCAGGTGGGTTGACTTCAGATTTGTACCCTCCTTCCTGAGCATTGTTTGTGAAGTTTCGGTTGTTGTTCTGGTGGTATTGATTTCTCTGACCTTGAAAACCAGACCCACCAATGTAGTTAATACCTTCCACTTCATCCTCATTGAAGTTCTCAACCTCATCAGTAAAATGAATAGCCTTCATCGTCTTTCACATCAAGAGATTGTGCACTGAATCCAACTTAGCTTGAACCGCAGCAATCTGCGATCCATCCATGCTCCCAGTATGCTTTTTTCGCTCAAAGTCTGCATTCTTGGTACTATTGCTAGATGCCAAGTTCTCAATAAGCACATAAGCATCGTCAGGATACCTGGTGTTGAAGTTCCCATTACTCGCAACATCTCTGGCCATCTGGTACCTCCAATCAATCCCTCTAAAGAAAATACCCATCAACTGAACCTTAGTGAACCCGTGATGTGGACAATCCCTCTGATATGATCTGAATCTAATCCATGCAGCTTTGAATGCCTCAGTCGCTCCCTGAGAAAACTGGGAGATCTTATTATTGAGCTCCTCGGATCTTGCATCATCATAGAAATTGTTCAAGAAGGCATTCTTAGTCTCCTCCCAGGTAGTCAGTGATCCAGGCGGTAACTGTTTAAGCCAATAAGCTGCATCCCCACCAAGAGAGTATGGGAAAAGCTTGCAGAAAAGGAAATCATTGGACACTCCATTGTATTTGATGCTAGTAACCAAATCCTCAAACTTCTCAATGTGATCCATGGGGTGTTCATGAGAAAGACCATGAAAAAGGTGCTGACTCACAAGAGTGAAGTATGCAGGTTTCAGTTCAAAGTCATTCCTCTGAAAAGCAGGAGGGCGAATCGTTGATCGATTGGCATAGAACTGATCAGGCCTGTTGTACTCACCTATTGTTATACCACGATCAACCACATCATTCCTAACATTCACAACAACTGCAGGGACAATGATGTTTCCATCCCCATCAAGTCGTTGCCCTCTCTCATTGCACAAATGACCATCTTGGTCTCTCAAAGTTCCGACATCATCACGAACCAATACCACTGGATTATTCATCTCTGCTGGCCTCTTAGTTTTCATGTTTGCACGTTCCAAATTTGCTAGCTCCTTGTTGGAAAGATTAACTAGTTGAGTGCTCTTGTTCCTCCTTGTTTCGCGAGTGGACATACACCTGAAACACTCTCCACAAGGCCCGTAAGTAACAAAAATAAAAAAAGAGTCAAATAAAACGATGAGTATCGACCGACACTGGGTGGTGTCGCTCGACACTATCGAACTTAGTCGAAATTCTTGACTAAAATCTAATGGCGAATTAAAAGTCCCCGGTAATGGCGGCAAATTTGATAAGCTCAAATGTAATACCCTAAAGTTCTAACAGCTTTGTCGATTGTAGTATTTAGGGGTCGAATCAACAGAGACTCAAGAATCACATAATAGATTATATAGGTTCAATGGAAGGAAGATAGGTTCAGGGTATTTCTCAGGAAATCAGAGAATGCAGATAAACTAATTAGTTAGGATACAGGTTAAGCCCGGTTCTTGAACTCAAATCACTAAGCTATAATTAACCAACTGTCGTTGCAAGAACTATCTAAGTCTAAATCTCCGAATTCCAAATTTCTTTGCAAATCCTAAAGACTAAACTAGCTTTAAGTCCAGGTTCGATATGTTCACAAAACAACTAAACCAAATTTCTTTGCAGATAGTTATTTTGCTCACCCTAGGTTCTATCAGATCATCAATTGCACTGTTGTGCCTAATCGATTAACCTAAGATCAAAGTTCCAGGTGATCAATCCAGAATTAGCCTTAAGAACAACCTATGGTGAAGAACTAATTCAGATTATGAACCCTAACCAACTAATTAACCTAACATTCAAAGAGATCCTTTATTGAGAACCCTAAACCTAACAGGAGATCTACTCAGACATGAAGATTGAAACAAACAACATGATTGAATAAATCTCTGAAATTAATAATAAAGGAGAAATAAAACAAGGGTTCGAAATCTTCTCTCGGATGAACAGAGTTTCAGACTTGTCTCCCTCAAAAGCTCTTTCAACCAGAAAACCAAAGTAGAATAAAGCGTCGCCAAAACAAGTGGCTGAAAACTCTAATTATATCCTAAAACACGTTTTGGGGCTTCTTGTAAATAATAAAGACTTCTGGACCAGAGTACAAATTCTTCATATTTCCAAAAAATTCATGTTTCCTTCTTCATAACGTCGGTGTCGACCGACACCAGGTGGTGTCGACCGACACAAGGAACTCTCAAATCGTCTGTATCGACCGACACCAGGTTGTATCGCTCGACACAAAGATCTTAATGCTCCATAATGCTACAATATCTCCAATTAAGCTTCAAACGTACCTAAACCTGTAAAGACTCGAAAAGACTCCAAAAATACTAGAAAGACTCTATAAATAAGACCTATATCATGGTTAAAAGCGGGTAAAAGCCATGATATATCACACTCGACCTATACCACCAGGAGAATGTAATATCTGTAGGAAACTAGGGCATCATACAAGAGAGTGCCCGAAAAAGGGAATTGGAAGGCAGCAGACAGGAGACCGCTGTGGAGAATACTTACTGCCACCTCCGAAGAGACAGGACACAAGACAACGTGTGATGATGGTTGGAGATCACTATGTGGTTGAACAGATCTCTAGTACGTAAATCTCAAGTTATTTTCTTTCGTCATTTCATGTTTAGTAAATTCAACAGTCGTATCTATGTGAATTGTATGCTTAGCGGTAACATAAACGTGTAGGATCGGTTCTAGTGGGAGGCTGGTTAGCTCACACGTTTTTTGATACTGGAGCTACACTCAGTTGTCTCAGCTCAGGATTGACGAAGAATTGGAGCTTTACGAGAGAGTTTGTTCCAAAGGTGAAGGAGATTCAGACCGCCGGAGTTGAACGAATGGGATCTACTGGAATTCACTAAGACGTACCCGTGGTGATCAACGGAGAAGTACTGCTTGGGGATCTAACAGAAATATAGCTGGATCATTATGATGTGATTCTTGGAATGGATTGGTTGACCAAGCACCGAGCTGTGTTGGATTGTTATCGAGCTCGAGTTCATTTTGCCAGACCGGAAAGGAAGTTAGTATTTCAAGGAGTGAAGTACAACAAGGGTGTTTCTGTCATTTCCATGCTGCAAGTTGAGGAGCATATAGAAAAGGGGAATGATGCTTTTCTCGCCACCATCTCTATAGTGGGGGAGGACATGGAGTTGGGAGTTGACAATATTCCCGTAGTGGAAGAATACACAGATGTATTTGAGTCCTTGAAGGGACCACCACCGAGCAGAGGAGATGCCTTTACCATAGAGTTGGAACCGGGGACAGCACCTGTATCGAGAGCACCGTACCGCCTCGCACCTGCAGAAAGGGCAGAATTGAAAAATCAGTTGGAGGATCTTACAGATAAGGGTTTCATCAGGCCGAGTAGTTCACCGTGGGGAGCACCAGTGTTATTCGTGAAAAAGAAGGATGTGAGTTTCAGGCTTTGCATCGACTACCGAGGGTTGAACAAAGTTAATATCGAAAACAAGTATATGTTGCCAAAAATCGATGAGTTGTTAGACCAGATACAAGGGGCATCTTGGTTCTCGCAGATTGATTTAGCATCAGGCTACCACCAGATTTCAATAGCAGAGGAAGATATACGGAATACGGCTTTCCGGACAAGGTATGGCCACTACGAATTTGTGGTAATGCCGTTTGGATTGACTAATGCGCCAGCTGCGTTCATGAAATTGATGAACAATGTTTTCTGGGAGTATTTGGACAAGTGCGTTATTGTATTCATCGACGACATCTTGGTTTACTCGAAAAGCAGGGAGGATCACGAGAGGCATTTGCGAGATGTATTGGAAAAGTTGCGGGAACAACAATTGTTTGGGAAATTGAGCAAATGCAGCTTTTGGCAGAGGAAGATTAGTTTTATGGGGCATGTTGTTTCAGCGGAAGGAGTGTCAGTGGATCCAGAGAAGATCGCCTCAATAATCAATTGGCCTACTCCTAAGAGTGCTACCGAGGTCGGCAGTTTTCTGGGATTAGCAGGTTATTACCGGAAGTTTGTAGAGGGATTCGCAAGTACGGCAAGACCGATGACTCGTCTCACATGAAAGGATGTGAAATTTGAGTGGACAGAACGGTGTGAGAAGAGCTTCCAGAAGTTGAAAAGTCATTTGACAGAGACACCAATATTGGTATTGCCAAAGGCAGGAGTACCATATGTGGTGTATACGGATGCTTCAGGAACAAGGTTGAGTTGTGTTTTGATGCAGGACGGAAAGGTCATCGCTTATGCATCCAGGCAGTTGAGACCGTATGAGACGAATTACCCAACACACGATCTGGAATTGGCATCAGTGGTATTCGCCTTAAAGATATGGCGCTCATATTTGTACGGAGAGAAGATTCAAGTGTTCACAGACCACAAGAGCCTTAAGTACATTTTCACTCAGGCTGATCTTAATCTGAGGCAGAGTGATATGCTCAATTTAATACCCTAAATAGTACTAAAGCAGTTGCTGCAGTAAATCAGGGGTCGAACACAAGAACTCAGTTATCACACAATATATTATATAGATCCGAAACAAGCTAAATCAGAAGATGTAATTGAAAATAAGATTGCAAGTAAAAGTGTTGTAAATTCAGTTGGAGGCAGATAGGTTCAGGGTATTTCTCAGGAAATCAATGAATGCAGTCTAATTAACTAACAGGATTCAGATTAAGCACTGTTCTAGAACTCAAATCACTAAAATATAATTAACCTACTCTCGTTGCGAAAACTATCTAAATCTAAATCCTAGGAATTCCAAATCTCTTTGCGAATCCTAAAGTCTAAATCAGCTTTAAAGTTCAGGTTTGATATGTTCACAAATCAATTAAACCAAATCTCTTTGCGAATAATCGATTTGCTCACCTAAGGTTCTATCAAGTAATTAATCGCACTCTCGTGCCTAATCAATTGTCCTAAGATCTAAGTTCTAGGTGATCAATCTAGAATTAGCTTTGAGAACAACCTAAGGTGAAGAACTAATTCAGATAATGAATCCTAAACAGATAATCAACCTAGCATTCAGAGAAATCCCATTGAGAAAACCCCAAACCTAACAGGTGATCTACTCAGACATAGAAATTGAATAAATAAACATGACTGAATAAATACTCAAATAAATAAAGAGAAAGAGTAACAAGATGTTTGAGATCTGAATCTCGGACGAGGGGAAATTCAGACTTGTCTCTCTTCTCACCAAGTTCTCTCTTAAACCAGAATAAAATAAAGCATAGCCTAAACAGATGGCTAAAAACCTAATTATATATCTAAAACACGAATTGGGGTCTTCTTGCAAATATCAAAGTCTTCTGGGCACTTTTGCAAATCTTTAAGTCTTGGAAAAAGTCGCGGCCCATGAATTCTCGATGAGTGTCGATCGATACCAGGGGGTATCGATCGATGCTTGTTGCTCAGATCGGGCCAGACTTCAGTTTCGCTCCAGAATGCTCCAGTATCTCCAATAATACTCCAATTGTGCTAAAACCTGTAAAGGACTCTAAAAGACTCCAAAACACTATAAAGACTCTATAAAAAGGACTTATATCATGGCTTAAACAGGGTAAAAACCATGATATATCAACTCCCCCAGACTTAGCCTTTGCTTGCCCTCAAGCAAATAAAAGACTAAACAGAGAAAGAGGTTTGAAAACGTAGAGACTCACCTGTTTATGAACCATCGAAGAGATCCTTTTCTCAAGCACCCAAATGTTACCTAACCAGCTTTTGATCTAACCACCATGTACTTCTTCGTAGACATTCGCAGCTTTTCCAGACTCCACACAAAATCCCACAGCATTGTCCAAGTAAAGCCCTCATCGCCAGTTTCATCGCTGCAGCTAATATTCAAGAACCTTCTAGACTCTTTACCAGACAATATCATGACAAAGGAACCTCCCTTTTTCACACTTTTTGTATCAATTTCTCTCCCCCAGACTTATTTCTTATTATGTTCTTATATTTTTTTTATTTTTAGCTTAGCATATACACATCAAGGTATGAGACGCGAGTATTGATGGTGTTTGCCACCAAATCCCCGGTTCTTCCCTATTTATGTATCAAAGGATGTAGGCGAATAATGGCATCATAGGAAAATCCTAGCCTCGCTTCCAATCCTTTGTGTGATCATTCCCTCTTAAGTAGAATAATGGGATCGCTGGAAATTTTCCTAACCCTCTACTCAGAAGAAAATCATTTCATCTTTTATGCTCTTATCTATCAACTTATAACAGGGGAGAGAGATACCACAACTCTAAACACATTGGTTCCTTTATCAGATATGAATGATGAATCAAGCTCTAAAAAACACTAGCCACATTGATGAAGTGCAAAAAATTGGCTCAGGCTTCAGAAGAACTCTGCTGGAAACATGGGTGTTTTCTAGTCAACTGGTCAGTCTTTGGATTTTTCATTAGTCGATCTAGAACTGATCCTATGACACTGTGCACTCAAAAACAAAATCAAATCAATAGGTTCAAGCTTAAGATCATTATCTCCAACAAGTTTTGACTCAATAAAACGACAAATTTTTTTATTTTTTTTATTTTATGACTCTAAGAAAAACAAACACAATGTCAGCAGACACCTCCCCCAGACTTGAACAACACTGTCCCCAGTGTTATCTAGCCTAGAGTCAGTGAAAGAAAACAAAATAACAGAAGAAAATTATGAAAAACAAGAAGTTACCTTACTGGAACATTGAGTATCGATCGACACACAGCGTGGTATCGATCGATACAAGCTTAAATCGACATGAACCGTTCTGAATCGCGTAGGGCATCGATCGATACTTGAGGGTATCGATCGACACTCAGGCGATTTCGAGTTTGCTCCTTGTTTATCCTGACACAAACATAAAACGAACGAAAATAAAAACAAAAACGACTCAAAAACAGACTCACCAGTGGGTTGCCTCCCACGAAGCGCTCGTTTAACGTCAATAGCTTGACTGTAACGCCCTTCAGGAAAAGGGAAGTTCACTGGGATGAAGAGTCATGATTGTCATGTGGTGATGCAGCGCCTCCTTCCATTTGCATTTGCATGTCTTCTACCACGTAATGTCCACGAAGCAATTGCAGGTACAATCATGAAATTATTTATTTACTACTTTATACAATATATACTTCATTATTTAATTATTCAATTGTTATCCATATTTTGCAGGGATTGGTGCTTTTTCCGAGATATATGTTCTCGCTCTCTTACATCAGACGGTATCCGCAATCTTGGGGCGAATATACCTGTAATCCTTTGCAATTTGGAGAAGATATTTCCTCCTTCATTCTTTGATGTTATGGAACATCTAACAATTCATCTCCCTCGAGAAGCAGAGCTTGGGGGCCCGGTTCAGTACCGTTGGATGTATCCTTTCGAACGGTATATGTTACATCTAAAGAAGAAGGTGAAAAATTTGAGT
>PKML01043653.1:107240-168976 GCA_002933935.1 Eutrema yunnanense | reverse complement strand
GATGAATTAAACAAGAGATTTACATTCCTAGCCTATGACAATAGTTGTCTAGGGTGTATTTTTGGTTGATCTTGTTGATTTAAACTTAATGCTTGCTAATCAATGATCCACAAATGATGATTTGCTAATGGGTTAGATGATTAGCATAGTGACTAATTGCTTGAAAGAGAATTAGTCAAGTTTAGGATCTTATGCCTAGGGATTAGTTTGCTTAAGTAAATGAACATCATGAATTGAACTTGGGACTTCTTATATCAATAACCCTATCTCTAGATTCGCTTTTGCCTATTGATTTACAATCTTGCTTAGTGCTTTTGCTATTCACTTGTTTTGAATTGATAATTAATCACAACCCACACTTGTTTAGCTTAACTTGCTTAAAGTGCCTTGCATTCTTAATGATTAGGACAAATCCCTTTATGGATTGATAACCTTCATACTACACGTGTTGGAGTTATTGATACCTCCTTTAGACGAAAAAGTCTTGTATCAGTGATCAAAATCTAATTAGTGGTGTTCATTCACTTAAAGAAGCTAATTCCTAGGCAATAGATCTCAAATCTTGACTAGTTCTCTTTCAAGCAACTAATCACTATGTTAATTATCAAGTCCATTAGCAAATCATCATTTGTGGCTTAACAACTAACAAGCATTAAGAATCATAACAAGATCAACCAAAGATATGCCCTAAACAACTAATGTCTTAGGTTAGGAACATAAATCTCTTGCATAGTTCAACTTGGCATTTCATCAAACACTTGGTGTTCATGAAATGCATTGTGATCTAGGTCCACTCTTTCAAGATAGATCTAGCATTGGGGACTCTAGACAAGAAGGAATATTAGACTATCTAAACCTAAACACCATTAATCAAACCTTGGACCACCTTAATCTACCCTATCTCAAGATCCTAAGGACTACTCACTAATCATCATGGGTTTAACAAATCCAAGAAAAGAAGTGTTAAAACTCTTGATCAAGATGATTGAATGATTAGAAAGTAGAAGATAGATGGATTCAATCAAGAAAACAATACTCAAATTGCATAAATCAAAAGGATCAATCTCTTACCAATCACTCTTAGAGAGGGTTTTTGCTTAAGAAAAGATTTAGCCCCTCCAAATTAGGTTTTTGGGCTTAAATAGTGAATAGTGACGAACCGGGTCGACCCGGGACAAACCGGGTACTGACCCGGTTTAAATGGATAAAGAGTTTTGGTTTGGCCAATAACGAGGTCATTGCTCGGTGTAACACCTCGGTATTGGACCTGGGTTAGCATACCGATGAGGAGTACCGAGCAGTGGCATCGGTATTGAGGAGATGTTGTTCTTCAGTGGATACCGAGGTCACTCCTCGGTATCGTTGCTCGGTATTAAGGACTTTTCCCCCGGGTTTCTTCATGTGGCAGCACCGAGCAGTGACACCGAGCAGTGACATCGGTACAATCCCATGAAGCTTCGATACCGACGTCACTCCTCGGTGTTATACGTCGGTATTGTGGCTGTTTTCCTCCGTCGGGCTATACCGATCAGTTGCACCGAGCAGTGACCTCGGTGCAACTCCTCTGCTTTTGATACCGAGCACCAATACCGACCAGTGACATCGGTACGGTTTCCGTCTCCTCTCCTCGGGTCTCGAATCTCCTCATTAGCACCTGAAATGCGATCCAAAACATGCAAGGACTCTCTAGGACTAAATGTGGACACACTAGACTCCTAAAATGACTAAAATGCTAAAGAGATATCATGAACTACATGTAAATGACTCGAAACCTAAATGAAACGTATGCTAGAATGATGTAAAATATGATGATAGCAGCATGCAGTCGCGCTGGCTGAGCTGCAGAGGTACCGTGAGAGGTTTGGAGACCTAGAGCCAGAGGAAAAGGTTCAGCATGATGCACCCGTGCACCAAGCATCCCAGAATGTTGCACCTGATCACCAGTACCCGCCACCACCCCCTCCGATTCCAGTTCGCCCACCGGGACCAACATATTGGGAAGCTATGAATTATTTGAAGGGTATGAGTATGGATTTCTTCACTGGAGATTTTGATGCATTGGCTACTGACAACTGGAGGAAGAGGCTTGTGTGGAACTTTGAGGCAATGCAGTGTCCACCAGCATATCAGAAGCGCCTGGCGATGCAATACTTGAAGGATGACACCCTTGTTTGGTGGGAAGGTGTGGTAGAAGAGGCCCAAGGTCGCTACGAGCTGACATAGATCGATTTTGACGATGAGTTCTCCAGGGGATATTTCCCGCATGAGGCTATAGATGCTATGGAGAGCCGGTTTTTACATCTGCAGCGTGGTAGCAAAACTGTGGGAGAATACGAGAAGGAATTCAGCCGATTGAGGAGGTTTGGTGGTCGTCACATTGATGAGCGTGAGAAGATTCGTAGGTTCCAGGACGGACTAAGGATTGAGATGCAGAACCGTGTTGGGATGAGTGACTTCCGCAGTATGATCGAGTTAGTGGAAAAAGAGTCAAATCTTGAGATAGGACTGGAAAAGGAGGTAAGTCTGAGTAAGGGCGCACAGGCAAGGGCTTCCAAGGGGATCGAGTCACATAAGAGATCATGGGATGGTGCCAATGCAGTCACGACAGCAAAACCAAGGTGCAACCATTGTGGGAACACGCATTATAGACAGTGTATGGTAGGTAACACGCTTGGAGTGTGTTACAGGTGCAATATACCAGGCCATCTCAGGAGGGATTGCACTCTGATAAGCTCAAATGTAATACCCTAAAGTACTAACAGCTTTGTCGATTGTAGTATTAAGGGGTCGAATCCACAGAGACTCAAGAATCACACAATAGATTATGTAGGTTCGAATTAAGCTAAGTAATCAATGAAATAAGAAAGTAGTAACGTAAACTAAACGGTTGTAAATTCAATGGAAGAGAGATAGGTTCATGATATTTCTCAGGAAATCAGAGAATGCAGATAAACTAATTAGTTAGAATTCAGGTTAAGCCCGGTTCTTGAACTCAAATCACTAAGCTAGAATTATCTAAGTCTAAATCTCAGAATTCCAATTTTCTTTGCAAATCCTAAAGACTAAACTAGCTTTAAGTCCAGGTTCGATATGTTCACAAAACAACTAAACCAAATTTCATTGCAGATAATTATTTTGCTCACCCTAGGTTCTATCAGATCATCAATTGCACTGTCGTGCCTAATCGATTAACATAAGATCTAAGTTCTAGGTGATCAATCCAGAATTAGCCTTAAGAACAACCTATGGTGAACAACTAATTCAGATTATGAACCCTACCCAACTAATTAACCTAACATTCAAAGAGATCCTTTATTGAGAACCCTAAACCTAACAGGAGATCTACTCAGACATGGAGATTGAAACAAACAACATGATTGAATAAATCTCTGAAATTAATAATAAAAGAGAAAGAAAACAAGGGTTCAAAATCTTTTCTCGGACGAACAGAGTTTCAGACTTGTCTCCCTCAAAAGCTCTCTCAACCAGAGAACCAAAGTAGAATAAAGCGTCGCCAAAAAAAGTGGCTGAAAACCCTAATTATATCCTAAAACACGTTTTGGGGCTTCTTGTAAATAATAAAGACTTCTGGACCAGAGTGCAAATTCTTCAAACTTCCAAAAAATTCATGTTTCCTTCTTCATAACGTCGGTGTCGACCGACACAAGGACCTCAAATCGTCTGTATCGACCGACACCAGGTTGTATCGACCGACACCAGGTTGTATCGCTCGACACAAAGACCTTAATGCTCCAGAATGCTACAATATCTCCAATTAAGCTCCAAACGTACCTAAACCTGTAAAGACTCGAAAAGACTCCAAAAATACTAGAAATACTCTATAAATAAGACCTATATCATGGTTAAAAGCGGGTAAAAGCCATGATATATCAACTCCCCCAGTTTTAGCCTTTGCTTGCCCTCAAGCAAACAGAAAGCAAAACAAGAGAAAGAGGTTTGAAAACACGGAGACTCACCTATTCTTGAAACATTGCGATGACTTTTTTCTTAGTACTCCACATATCACCTAACCAGTTCCAAATCTAACCACCATGTACTTCTCCGTAGACATTCACAGCCTTCCAGACTCCACACATACTTTCGCAGCATTGTCCAATAAAGCCCTCATCGCCAGTTTCATCATTGTAATCAATGCCAAGAACCTTCTAGACTCTTTCCCATACAATATCATGACAAAAGAACCACCCAATTTTCACACTTTTTGGTATTGTTTCCTCTCTCCCAGACTTATTTCGCATTATGTTCTTTCATTTTTTTAGATTCGCATATACATATTAAGGTTTGAGACGCGAATATTGATGGTGTTTACCACCGAATTCCCGGTTCTTCCCCTCTCTATGTATCAAAGGTGTAGGCGAATAATGGTATCACATGAAATTTTCCCCTTAGAGAATGGTTTTAAAGTTCTCTTGTACTTCACCTCTTATTCAATCGAATCTCCATCACACTTCCGAGGGGTTAAAGTCATGTAGGCACCACCCTTGACTCTTTTGCTCTTCACCTTCTTCTTTGCATTAGTCGTTTTGATGTCTCTCTTCGTGATGATAGAAGGACCATCTAAAACATCTATGACATTTGGCTCATCATAAGGCTCTTCCAAAAGATCCACCATCAACGTCTCTCCTGTAGCAACGGTGATGCAAGAGACATGTTTGGAAGCTCTTCCAGAAGGAATGGCTTTGTAGGAGACCTCTTTGTCAATGTATTTGAACGAGATTCTCTTACTGGGCGTGTCTATAATTGCACCAACTGTGGCCATGAACGGTCTTCCAAGAATCAAAGGTATATTAGAACTTTCGCTCATCTCCACAATCTGAAAATCAGTATGAACCAGACAATCTCCTATTTTAACAAGCAAATCAGGGATGGTACCATATGGAATTGAGGTTGAAGAGTTCGCGAATTTCAGAGTCATATTAGCATATCTAATATCACCAATTCTCAACCTCTTTGCAATTGCTTTTGACATGACATTGACGCTAGACCCGGAATCAACGAGAGACTCTTTGAATTCAACTCCAGAGATAGAGCATGGAACCGAAAAATTTTCTGGGTCTTCTCTCTTAGTCAACTGCTTCATTGGTGATGGTGTGCTTCTTGCCTTGATGAAGAGTGCATTGATCTCTTCTAGAGTTTCTCTGCAATCTTGGAAGTAACCAAGCAAAAGGCGGTTTTCCAAAGCTTCTTCAAAAGACATCGTATGGGGAATCCTCCTTACCCTCTTCTCAAAAGCGAGCAACTTCTCTGCAGTAATGGGATCTCTGAGATGTCTAGGTGGATTAGGATATGGCACCTTAGGCTTGTAAACATTCTCCTCAACAATCTTCGGTTTTTTCACAAATTCTAGATCAGTCTGCGAGGGGTGTCGACCGACACCAGATTGGTGTCGATCGACACAAGGCTTATGTGTCGTCTCTTCAGGTTAGTGTCGATCGATACCATTAGTGGTGTCGCTCGACACAGGTTGGTGTCGATCGACAGAAGTAGTGGTGTCGCTCGACACAGTCGTATCAGGCTCAAAATCACATTCAACCTCTTCTATCTCCACGAATTTTTCTGCATTCAAACATTTTTCTACCACTGCAATGACCTCTTTAGCACTTCTTAAGGTGATTGCATTGACGTATTCATTCTGTGAATGAATCATCTTTCCCTTGACAGCTGCTGCAGTCTGAGCTTTTTGAGTTTCCAACATCTTCTGATGAGTGTTGAGAGACTCAATTTTCCCATTCAGATCAGTATACATGGCATCCATCTTCCCATTGAAATCCATTGTCATCTTCTGCTGTCCCGGAAGAAGCTGTTCAAGCATAGACTCAACCTTGCTCTATGGAGTTTTGGGTGGTGGAGATTGGTAGGACAAATTCCCATAGGCTCTAAAACCAGCTGGGTTGACTTCAGATTTGTACCCTCCTTGCTGAGCATTGTTTGTGAAGTTTCGGTTGTTGTTCTGGTGGTATTGATTTCTCTGACCTTGAAAACCAGACCCACCAATGTAGTTAATACCTTCCACTTCATCCTCATTGAAGTTCTCAACCTCATCAGCAAAATGAATAGTCTTCATCGTCTTTCACATCAAGAGATTGTGCGCTGAATCCAACTTAGCTTGAACCGCAGCAATCTGCGATCCATCCATGCTCCCAGTCTGCTTTTTTCGCTCAAAGTCTGCATTCTTGGTACTATTGGTAGATGTCAAGTTCTCAATAAGCACATAAGCATCGTCAGGATACCTGGTGTTGAAGTTCTCATTACTCGCAGCATCTAAGGCTATCTGGTACCTCCAATCAATCCCTCTAAAGAAAATACCCAGCAACTGAACCTTAGTGAACCCGTGATGTGGACAATCCCTCTGATATGATCTGAATCTAATCCATGCAGCTTTGAATGCCTCAGTCGCTCCCTGAGAAAACTGGGAGATCTTATTCATGAGCTCCTCGGATCTTGCATCATCATAGAAATTGTTCAAGAAGGCATTCTTAGTCTCCTCCCAGGTAGTCAGTGATCCAGGCGGCAACTGTTTAAGCCAATAAGCTGCATCCCCACCAAGAGAGTATGGGAAAAGCTTGCAGAAAAGGAAATCATTGGACACTCCATTGTATTTGATGCTAGTAACCAAGTCCTCAAACTTCTCAATGTGATACATGGGGTGTTCATGAGAAAGACCACAAGAGTGAAGTATGCAGGTTTCAGCTCAAAGTCATTCCTCTGAAAAGCAAGAGGGCGAATCGCTGATCGATTGACATAGAACTGATCAGGCCTGTTGTACTCACCTATTGTTATACCACGATCAACCACATCATTCCCAACATTCACAACAACTGCAAGGACAATGATGTTTCCATCCCCATCAAGTCGTTGCCCTCTCTCATTGCACAAATGGCCCTTTTTGTCTCTCAAAGTTCTGGCATCATCACAAACCAATACCATTGGATTATTCATCTCTGCTGGCATCTTTGTTTTCCTGTTTGCACGTTCCAAATTTGCTTGCTCCATGTTGGAAAGATTAACTAGCTGAGTGCTCTTGTTCCTCATGGTTTCGCGAGTGGACATACACCTGAAACACTCTCCACAAGGAACGTAAGTAACAAAAATAAGAAAAATAGTAAAATAAAACGATGAGTATCGACCGACACTGGGTGGTGTCACTCGACACTATCGAACTTAGTCGAAATTCTTGACTAAAATCTAATGGCGAATTAAAAGTTCCCGGCAACGGTGCCAAATTTGATAAGCTCAAATGTAATACCCTAAAGTTCTAATAGCTTTGTCGATTGTAGTATTTAGGGGTCGAATCCACAGAGACTCAAGAATCACACAATAGATTATATAGGTTCGAATTAAGCTAAGTAATCAATGAAATAATAAAGTAGTAACGTAAACTAAACGGTTGTAAAATCAATGGAAGGGAGATAGGTTCAGGATATTTCTCAGGAAATCAGAGAATGCAGATAAACTAATTAGTTAAGATACAGGTTAAGTCCGGTTCTTGAACTCAAATCACTAAGGTATAATTAACCAATTGTCGTTACGAGAATTATCAAAGTCTAAATCTCAGAATTTCAAATTTCTTTGCAAATCCTAAAGACTAAACTAGCTTTAAGTCCAAGTTCGATATGTTCACAAAACAACTAAACCAAATTTCTTTGCAGATAGTTATTTTTCTCACCCTACGTTCTATCAGATTATCAATTACACTGTCGTGCCTAATCGATTAACCTAAGATCCAAGTTCCAGGTGATGAATCCAGAATTAGCCTTAAGAACAACCTATGGTGAAGAACTAATTCAGATTATGAACTCTAACCAACTAATTAACCTAACATTCAAAGAGATCCTTTATTGAGAACCCTAAACCTAACAGGAGATCTACTCAGACATGGAGATTGAAACAAACAACATGATTGAATAAATCTCTGAAATTAATAATAAAGGAGAAATAAAACAAGGGTTCAAAATCTTCTCTCGGACGAACAGAGTTTCAGACTTGTCTCCCTCAAAAGCTCTCTCAACCAAAAAACAAAAGTAGAATAAAGCGTCGCCAAAACAAGTGGCTGAAAACCCTAATTATATCCTAAAACACGTTTTGGGGCTTCTTGTAAATAATAAAAACTTCTAGACCAGAGTGCAAATTCTTCAGACTTCCAAAAAATTCACGTTTCCTTCTTCATAACGTCGGTGTCGACCGACACCAGGTGGTGTCGACCGATACAAGGACCTCAGATCGTCTGTATCGACCGGCACCAGGTTGTATCGCTCGACACAAAGACCTTAATGCTCCAGAATGCTACAATATCTCCAATTAAGCTTCAAACGTACCTAAACCTGTAAAGACTCGAAAAGACTCCAAAAATATTAGAAAGACTATATCATGGTTAAAAGCGGGTAAAAGCCATGATATATCACACTTGACCTATACCACCAGGAGAATGCAATATCTGTAGGAAACCAGGGCATCATGCGAGAGAGTGCCCGGAAAAGGGAATTGGAAGGCAGCAGACAGGAGACCGCCGTGGAGAATACTTGCTGCCACCTCCGAAGAGACAGGACACAAGACAACGTGTGATGATGGTTGGAGATCACTATGTGGTTGAACAGATCGCTGATACGTAAATCTCAAGTTATTTTCTTTCGTCATTTCATGTTTAGTAAATTCAACAGTCGTATCTATGTGAATTGTATGCTTAGCGGTAGCATAAACGTGTAGGATCGGTTCTACTGGGAGGTTGTTTAGCTCACACGTTGTTTTATACTGGAGCTACACTCATTTGTCTCAGCTCGGGATTGACGAAGAATTGGAGCTTTACGGGAGAGTTTGTTCCAAAGGTGAAGGAGATTCAGACCGCCGGAGTTGAACGAATGGGATCTACTGGAATTCACCAAGACATACCCGTGGTGATCAACGGAGAAGTACTGATTGGGGATCTAACAGAAATGGAGCTGAATCATTATGATGTGATTCTTGGAATGGATTGGTTGACCAAGCACCGAGCTGTGTTAGATTGTTATCGAGCTCGAGTTCATTTTGCCAGACCGAAAAGGAAGTTAGTATTTCAAGGAGTGAAGTACAACAAGGGTATTTCTGTCATTTCCATGATGCAAGTTGAGGAGCTGATAGAAAAGGGGAATGATGCTTTTCTCGCCACCATCTCTATAGTGGGGGAGGACATAGAGTTGGGAGTTGACAATATTCCCGTAGTGGAAGAATACACAGACGTATTTGAGTCCTTGAAGGGACCACCACCGAGCAGAGGAGATGCCTTTACCATAGAGTTGGAACCGGGGACGGCACCTGTATCGAGAGCACCGTACCGCCTCGCACCTGCAGAAATGGCAGAATTGAAAAATCAGTTGGAGGATCTTACAGATAAGGGTTTCATCAGGCCGAGTAGTTCACCGTGGGGAGCACCAGTGTTATTCGTGAAAAAAAAGGATGAGAGTTTCAGGCTTTGCATCGACTACCGAGGGTTGAACAAAGTTACTATCGAAAACAAGTATTCGTTGCCACAAATCGATGAGTTGTTAGACCAGCTACAAGGGGCATCTTGGTTCTCGTAGATTGATTTAGCATCAGGCTACCACCAGATTTCAATAGCAGAGGAGGATATACGGAATACGGCTTTCTGGACAAGGTATGGCCACTACGAATTTGTGGTAATGCCGTTTGGATTGATTAATGCGCCAGCTGCGTTCATGAAATTGATGAACAACGTTTTCTGGGAGTATTTGGACTAGTGCGTTATTGTATTCATCGACGACATCTTGGTTTACTCGAAGAGCAGGGAGGATCACGAGAGGCATTTGCAGGATGTATTGGAAAAGTTTTGGGAACAACAACTGTTTGGAAAATTGAGCAAATGCAGCTTTTGGCAGAGAAAGATTAGTTTTCTGGGGCATGTTGTTTCATCGGAAGGAGTGTCAGTGGATCCAGAGAAGATCGCCTCGATAACCAATTGGCCTACTCCTAAGAGTGCTACCGAGGTCGGCAGTTTTTTGGGATTAGCAGGTTATTATCGGAAGTTTGTAGAGGGATTCGCAAGTACGGCAAGACCGATGAGTCGTCTCACATGAAAGGATGTGAAATTTGATTGGACAGAACAGTGTGAGAAAAGTTTCCAGAAGTTGAAAAGTCATTTGACGGAGACACCAATATTGGTATTGCCAAAGGCAGGAGTACCATATGTGGTGTATACAGATGCTTCAAGAACAGGGTTGAGTTGTGTTTTGATGCAGGACGGAAAGGTCATCGCTTATGCATCCAGGCAGTTGAGACCACATGAGACGAATTACCCAACACACGATCTGGAATTGGCAGCAGTGGTATTCGCCTTAAAGATATGGCGCTCATATTTGTACGGAGAGAAGATTCAAGTGTTCACAGACCACAAGAGCCTTAAGTACATTTTCACTCAGGCTGATCTTAATATGAGACAGAGAAGATGTGTGAAATTGTTAGCTGATTACGATTTGGACATCGCATATCATCCATGAAAGGCTAACTTAGTGGCCGATGCACTGAGTAGAAGGAAGAGCGATGTATCAAGGGAAAAAGAAATGTAAGAACTGGAAGCTACTTTATGCACGCTGCGAATTTGTGCAATTTCAGCGGGAGAAGATGTAGTTGGATTAGAGGCTGTAAATCAGGCTGACCTCCTATGGAGAATACGAGAAGCGCAGAAACTTGATCTTGTATTGCTGAAAGCAGTAGAGAACAATGTGGAAGGATACTACACCACAGAAAATGGGACAATCATGTATGAGAACCAAGTTAGCGTGCCCAATGACAAGGGCCTAAAGGACAAGATCTTAGCATAAGCTCATAATTCGAGATTTTTAGTACATCCGGGAACCACAAAAATGTACCGAGATCTGAAACGGTATTACAACTGGGGAGGTATGAAGAAGGATGTGGCATCTTGGGTATCACAGTGCCAGACGTGCCAGCTAGTGAAGGCAGAACATCAAGTTCCAAGTGGGCTACTTCAGAATTTGCCCTTACCTGAGTGGAAATGGAATATGATAACAATGGACTTTGTTACTGGGCTACCGAGGACCACATGTGGTAAATATGCCATTTGGATAATAGTGGATCGGCTGACCAAGACCGCGCATTTCTTAGCCATAAAGAAGACCTATGACGTGGACCGCTTAGCACAGTTGTATCTGGATGAGATTGTGAAGCAGCACGGAGTGCCATTTAGCATTGTGTCGAATCGGGATCCAAACTTCACGTCAATATTCTGGCAGGCTTTTCAAAAAGCATTGGGGACAAAGGTTCGCCTCAGCACTGCGTATCACCCCTAGACGGACGGACAGTCTGAGAGGACAATTCAGACGCTTGAGGATATGTTGAGATCTTGTGTACTCGACTGGGAAGAAAACTGGGTCAAATACTTACCATTGGTGGAGTTCGCATACAACAACAGCTACCATTCCAGCATAGAAATGCCATCGTACGAGGCTCTGTACGGGAGACCATGTCGTACTCCACTTTGTTGGACTGAAGTGGGAGAACGTAAAGACTTAGAGCCGGAGATGATCCAAGAAACAGTAACCCAAGTGGAATTGCTTAAAGACCGGCTAAAGGAAGCCCATGACAGGCAGAAAAGTTATGCAGACAAGCGCTGGAAGGATTTAGAATTTGTAGTGGGTGACGCGGAATTCTTGAAAATGAGGACATTCAGAGGAACTCATAAAAATCGGAAGTTAAAGAAGCTTAAGCCAAGGTATATGGGACCATATATCATTACTGAAAAGATTTAAGTCGTAGCTTATCGATTGGCATTACCGCAAGAGTTATCAAATTTTCATGACGTCTTCCACGTGTCAGTTTTGCGGAAAGTTGTCAAAGAACCAGAATTGGTCTTACCAAACCCGCCAACAGATTTGAATAAGAACTTGACTGCAATGAGTAAACCCATTGAGATTTTGGAATGGCATGAAACGGAAGTCCAAGGAAAGAATGTGAAGTCAGTCAAGGTATGTTGGGAGAAAGATGGTATTCGGGAAGAGACATGGGAGTCAGAAAGTCAGATGCATGAAGATTACCCCGAGCTCTTTGAGGACAGTAGTAACAGACAAGATCACGGGCCAAATTCGAGGACGAATTCCTTTGTAGTAGGGGAGAATTATAACATCCCGGACCCACTAATGAGCCATGAGGCCCAAGAACCCAAGTCTAGACAAGAACCCGAACCCGAACCCGAACCCGCGTCGGATCCGCCTCAAACCCTAAAACGCGTGTATAAAAGGAGAAAATTACCTCGGGATACGATCCTAGTTACTTCTGCGCAGACCCTAGCCCCTGAGTCCTCCACCGTCGCCGCCGTTGATCCAGGAGCCGCCGTCGACCGAGTCACGTCGTCGGAAAGGCCTGAGATCCGCGCCACCATCGGAGCTTCCAGACCCGTCTCTCGCCGCCAACCTCCACGCCGTCTCGCGTGGGAGTGATCGGGAAAGTCCTTGGAATCACCAAAGCTCGCTGTTGCCTCTACGCTCTGTCGCGGTCACAGTTTCGAGTCGGAGTATGTTGTTGAACCGAAATTCTATTTCAGTCAATTCCGAGATCTCTTCCCAATTTGCTAAGGTGAGGAACGAGTTCGTGTTTTCTTCATATACCGTATATTCCTGTTAGTCAGTTAGTCTATTATTAAACCATATATATCTATGGGTTACATATAAATAAGTAACACGTATTTGTTTGTGTATGTATTATTATATTATAATTATATATATATATATGAATATGTAAGAAAATGTATCACATAGAAATAATAAATTAAAAGAAGAGAATACGGTTGGGTGTTGTTTGTAGCGTGGACTTGCTTGAAATGCACGTTGATTGTGATATCATATAACTAGATCCGGCTTAGAGCCTGAAGCGGTTAGCCGCGGTAGTTCATGCCTAGGAGTGGTCATCCAGGGTTAAGACCGTGATGCCGGCTTAACATGGAGTGGCTAGCCCTGCAGTTGTGTGGTGGTCCATGGTGTGCTCGTGACTAGCCCATGTGTCAAGATGGATGACGAGCCAGGAAGGCGATGAAGTACTGAAAGCACGAAGAATCGGTTCGATAAATGTGAGAGCAGAATCTCACAACCTCGATTCTCAGCTTTTCAGGTCGTATGTTTTTAGAGAGTAACTTGGAATATTTTAAGAGACAAATTGTATATTGCTTATATTTCCAAGAATTCGGTCCTTTACATTGTAGTTGATGTTCAAATTTATACAAGTTTAAAATTACACAAGAACGTCTCCAACTCCTTCAATGCGCGGAATTGAATTTGTGATCCTCGAGTAAATGCTCAGCTTGATTCTGGGGTTGAATGCATTTAATGTGTTTGACTAGCTTGCTGTGAGCTTCCCTTTCCAGCAGTCTCCCCCTTTCCTGCGTGCTCGGCTCCTTCCCAGATCGCGAGCTTGTTTTACGAGGTTTCTTAGTGAGCCGGGCTTAATTCCAGGCCCGTTAAATCGAGCTGAACTTTAGGTGTGGAATTTGGGTCCAACAATGAAGTGCTGACAGTACGAAGGATCGGTAAACGAGAGTGCGTGCTAGTATGGGCACGTGGCATTCATGGTAAAGACCGAGGTCACTCGTGATATCATGGAATGACACTCTTTGCCAGTTAGTGGGTTCGAGTCTCACATGTGTTTTGTGTGTCGTGTCGTGGACACGTGTTTGCCTGGCTGTTTTAGTTTTAGAATTTATGACATTCGTGGATGTAATTGTATATTGTGAATTCTTGAGCCCTTAGGCTTTCCCTCGCTGAGTAATCCCCAATTACTCACCCCTCTCTTTTTGCAGGTGAGAATGAGGAGTAACTGGTGATGTCTGTTCGTCTGGTGCCGGATTTGGGCTTCGGGGTTTATTTACCGGATTTTATTTATAATGGATTACCATTTTTAAACTATTGGATTTAATAAAGGATGTGTTGATTTTATTGGAAGGAGTGTTCAATTGAAATAAAGATTGTTCGGTTATTTCTGGTTAAGTGCGGTTACTTGTGGAATAAGCTAACTTGTGATATGTCGTCTTAAAGAAGGTAAAAGACGGGTGTTACATTCCCCACTGAAGCTCGGGAAAACATCATATTCCCAAGTGCGAAAAGGGGAGGAAGAAGAAGATGAACCAGCCATAGAGAGTAGGAGTAGGAAGCATCGGATATCCGAGAAATTTTGAGATATCCGGATTCGAGTTTTAATTATCTGAATCCAAAACTTCCGAATATCCGCCTAAATATTAAGATATCTAGCAAATATAAATTAGCAAATAATGGTGAGTACCCCACTTTGCCATTACTTCTCAGACTTTTCTGATGCAACTTGACGGAAGTTCCCTATTCGTTGACTTAATCACCCCCACACAAGTCAAGTCACAGCCATAGATCATATTCTATGCAATATAACATTATGAGATAAAAAACATAACAATTACATTCATTTATGTTTATTTATATATAAATGCGATTATTATTTAGAAACACACAAATCTATATCTCGGTTCGTTATACCATACCTATGTTGCTCCATTACTATTATTTACAAGAACCATATTATTTTCTGTCACAAACGTAAGTGAGTAAAGGCTTGAATAAAGCACTTACAATCTCCATTTAGCCTTTGATCGCTTTGTAGCATCGGAGGCTGCACAATGGAAGATTTGATTCTGAATCTCTGTATTTGTATGGGTTGGTACATTCTGGACCCGCGCATCTCTCTCGTGGTGGAGGATAGCTGCCTCGTTAAATCTCCGAATCAAAAATTGTATGCGATATAACATTATGAGCTAATTCCAAGTTTGTGTTTGTAAACCATTACCTGTGAGGTCCAGAGTTGAATATAGCTGGTAATCCAAGTTCTTCTGGGAAGGTTACGACGGTTCCTGAAGGACCCATCACCCACTTCACTGTGTCTGATCTACGGGCAATCGAGTCTGCAGCCTTCTCCTGCATAAAACAGAATTGCAAAAGAAAATGGTTATACAGTCATGAACCAAAGGAACAATACAAATGATCTTTCCACAGTTTATACCTTAGCCTTCTCTTCTTGGCGTTTTTTTATCTTATCTTCCTTCTTTTTTCTGCTAGAGTCTTGGCCAAGAATCTTCCTGATTGCCTCAGCCTACCGACACGAGAAAGATTATGTAAGCTTTGATTTAACCACATGCCGTTTATATATTTCACTCAACTTAAAAAGAAAAATAGGACCGAACCTCTGACTCTCTAGCTGCTTTTTCGACTTGCATTTTACGCCTCTGGGCAGCCTCAGCTTTCTTTAGTTGCTGATCAACCTCTAATCCATTTTCTTTCCGCTCTGTAACCAAACAAAAACAAGAAAAAAGCTTTAAGTAGGAGAACAATGTGATAAGAACATAGACTGGAACATAGATTGAGTAACTATATAGGTCACTGAACTAATGTCACAGCCAGAACAATCATACGAGTCAGCAATCTAATGTGTGTGCAACATTGAACGTCCAATAACACCTTCAAGATTATGATTTTAGTGATCGCCTTGATATATAACAGAAAAAAGAGCAGGTTAAATGTTTATCAAGCTCACTTCTAGGTGGAGCCGGAGGTAGGCCACGAGGAAACTCGATGGCATTTCCGCTATGTTCAGAACGTCGACGAGTAGTCACAGTCATTTCTGGCTTAACTTCACTCAGACCTTCATCAGCTGCTCTTCTTCTAGTTCTCGCGCTCTTATTTTCTAGCTCAACCTCTGCCTCACTCAGACCTTCTTCCTCATCTTCATCGTCCTTGACATAATCAGCATCGTCAAATGCTTTTACCGTCTTATCCTTCTTGCCTGACTTCTCTGATGTTCCTACACCACGTGGGTATTCTACATTTTGTTTCATTACCTTGGAAAGCTTTTTATGTTTTTTGCTCCTTTCTTCATCGTCATCAACATCTTCTTCCACAGCAACAACTTTAGCCATTTTCACCCTTCTGAGATACTGAATTTCTTCGTCATCATCATCAAGACTATCAAGTTCCTCATCCAGAACACGTCGTTTAGAAATCCGATTGCTTTTACGAATCGGATACGTGTTTGTTTTGCTGTCTCGGGTATCATTACCTGAATCTGCTTTGCTAGCTGTGTCCAACGGTGTCCCTCTTAGTTTAGTGGACCGCTCGTTTGACATTTCCTGTGAGTAAATGGTCACAGCAGAAAGCAACAAATTAGAACTGTCGTAGTCGTAAGTTCATCAGAAAGAACTCTAGTGAGAATTTGAGAAATATTTTCAGCGTTTGGGAAAGATTTCTCTACCTGGTTAATCTGCCTAAGCCCGGAGGCGTCATCTGATACATGGGAAGACTTTGTTGAACACAACCCAATATCAGAAGCACCGTCGGATGCAGATATTGCATTTATAGTTTTTGACGAACCACCGATTTTGAGTTTAACCTTCTTGACGGTATTCTCATCAAAACCAGCTCGACGTTCTGTTGTGTGGCTCGAGTCTTTCTTATTAGTAGGGACAAGAAACCCTTCAGTGGATGCAGTGCTGTGGCCTCCACCTTGCTTTACTTGGTTACTTCCTTGGAACGAACCATTCGTTGAACCTTCGTCTGACTCCACTGCTTCCCTCTCTTCTATCTTATTCTCATTGGAAACAAAAGGCCGATTCCCACTCATAAGTAACAGAACTCGTTCACATAGTAAACACATGAAGATCCACAGTATGAAGAGACTCAAAAGTTCACAATGATCCAAAGGTTTCTTGATTTGGATAGTAAGATAAGAGAAGAAACTTTAAAGGCCGAAGAATGAAGACACGGTACTTAGTGGGACAACTAGTCTTGGCGTAAGTAAAAGAGATATACTGTACAACAGGAATGAAGTTTGCATTGCAAAAATGTACATATGTTGGTGATTTCTTACATTTTCAGGGATTGGTGTGGATGGCAATGACGAAGCATCCTGTAACTGTCGTTCATTCCAAGGCCGGCGCAATGTTGTGCTTCTCTTCTTTCTTGTTGTTGCACTGCTCGTGTTACTGAAGCCTATACCTCCGAGACTTTCCATAATGGTTTTTGCTCGACTCAAAAACTGGAGCTCCACATACTGAACGTCCCTAAGATATATTCATCCGCATCAGTTGACAAAATCAGAATATTTAACAACAGCCAAATAAGAGAAAGGCTTAAGCTGTTATTACAGCTGATTCAGATTCCCAAATAATAAATTTGTTATGAAGATATTTTCCAGTTCTTCACAATGCACACGAGAGTTCCACTTGTTCCATTTCATTGATTCATCACAAAACTAGGATGCCTAAAATCCCTTTTATTTAACAGTTAGATACCTAACAGTCTTCTCTGTATTCCTTAACAGATAATTTGAACTGTAATTAGATTATTTCGTCGACTGTAACATAAGGAAAATCATTAGATCCATACTATAATCTGCAACAAGTTCAACTTCGTAGCAGCTGAGGCTAAGAGCAGCTAAAAAATGTAAACAAGAAGAGTAGAGAACAACAATGGACTTATTCAGTTATTCTATATTGCCTTCAATTCACAATTCAAGTTCAACAGTTCCCAACAAGACTGTAGAGCAAAACACAATAATCAACAAGTATCAATCAAAGAAAACCATTCACACAAGCAAAAACCCCAACGCACAATTCGTGAAGGATTTGAGTTTCTAACAACAAAGCAAAAAGTTGATGATTGTAGATTCTTTACAAGGATTGGTCAATTCAGTGAAAAAACCGTAGTTTGTTTTGAAAATGTTCGTATTTAGAGATTCGGGTTTTAAGTTCGATTTCAACTTCTTCACTTGATCACAGAAAATTGATTTTCTTACACCAAAACAAACTTGGATTTCAAAATTGTTTCCCAGCTTCATTGGTTCGATGAAAACAAATGATAAGAAAGACAAAAGCTAAGTACTCCAAATAAAGAAGTCGATTAAATCCAACGACACAATTCGTGAAAGATCTTTTGAGTTTCTAACAACAAAGGAGCAAAAGTTGATGATTCTTGATTCGATTCAAGAATCATCTTTTACAGTCTGAAACCTAGTTGAATTGGTCAAGACAGTGGGGGAAAAAAATCATCCATCATACACAGTATGCCTAGAAAGTTCGTAATTCAGAGATTCAGGTTTTTTCAGTTTGATTTCAAATTCTTAACTTTGATCAATAAGGATTGGATTTTCGAAATTGTTTCTTCGATCAAAACAATTGACAATAAACACAGAAAGCTAAGTGTGCTCGAAACAAAAACGAAACAACTGTTTCGAAATTGTGTCGATTAAACCAATTTTATTTACCTGTGGTGGTTTTTCTGCGACACCAATCTGATTAGATTCCAAAAGGATCAAAAATTTGAGATTGGAGTTGACGAAGAACACCAAAAAGTTGTCGAATTTCTTGCTGGGTCACTCTGTCTTCACTCTTGTGCGCTGCCTAAGAAACAAAAGTGCGTAGGATAGACTAATCTACGCGTAGTTGGTTGACGCTAGCGTTCACGGACCGGGTTTACCGCCAAACAGAGGCCTTGTAATTGAACCGTGTGTCTTCTATCTTTATGTATAGTGCTGATTCACATATTAAGTCACTTTTGTGATTTTTCTTACAAAAATGCTATATATGACTATTGGTATACTTATTATACTGTTTTTTTGTACATCTGAAATTGTCATGTATGGTCATGCATGCAAAGTCGTAGATGATCAAGAATATGAGAACAAAAATTATTAGCTCACTTGATTTGTTTTCTATTTTTTTATAATGTGAAATATATAAAATAATTTTTTTGGTAACAATAAATAATAATTCTATTTTTCCAACATTTTAATATCCATTTTGTTATTGTTTTGATGTGAAATAAGAAATCTAAAAAAAAAAGCAATAAATCTAAACATATGAAATTTAGATCGATGTGGACATGAAAACGTGGACAACTATGTGCGGACATATGGGAACCTCGTATTATTAGTGTGGATGGTCATGTGTAGATTGACATATGGGAATCTCGTATTGATACTATGATATTTGCAAGTAAATTAACTATGACTAGTATATGACTTTGGAAACTTTTATGGTATTTGTAAACTCTTCACAATGCTAAGTTGTAATGCAATCAATGAGAAGAAACAAATATATTGTGGATGGGTTATGAATTCAGATCGACATGGACATGATAGTGTGGACAAGTTTTCATAGACATATCAACGTGCATGAACACAAAATCTCGAATCACTTCCATTATTAGTTTGATTTTGATCCTTTGATAAAATCTCAACCTAATTGAACTTTTTAGACTTGGTAGTGGAATACCATGGTGGCTAATTGGAGGGCATTGATCGGGTATTTCATTGTAGAATTTATCAACAGATTTTGACTTTTTTTAGCTTTTACAATTATATTTAAGAATATGCAACTGATAACTACTACAAGTGTATGTCCACGATTCATTAAACTTAGTTAGTTAATCTAGAGGTAGAGATTTAGACGAGCTCTTGAGTAAGTCGTTGCTTGGACATGATAGCGTGCACTCGTTTGCTATGAATTTAGTTAGTTAATCTAGATGTAGAGATTTAGACGAGCTCTTGAGTAATTTGTTGCTTATGTGAACCTTTAAAGCAAAACATGACAAAAGGTGAACACTATGAATTTGTTGAATTCCAATACGGTCATCCACACATGTCCATCCACGAGAGTCAACAAAATGGCAATTTCGATTTTTCACACATCAAAAATACACCAATAGTCAAAAGTGGCTTATTGAGTAATAAGAAAGACAAAAAGTGGTTTATTGTGTAATTGTTTCTTATTTATATATAAAATCTAAATTACATAAAGTATACATAAAATAGTAAAAATATGATATCGGAGTGGAGCAGTTTTCAGACGGTTTATCACCCGCATCTTCCATCTCCGTTGTGGGAAGCGATTTTTGCTACGAAAAAACTGTGGTTTTAACCTGTCTATTGTGTTTCCTATTTATTCATTCCGATGTTTAAAACCCAGATTTACGCTATCTCTTTACAAACTCATAGCTAATTCTCTTTTGTTTTCGGTTATTTGATTCACTCATGGCGGAAAACCTTCGACGCACAATCCAAGATATCAATCTTGGGGTGGATGATGAGCCGGTGGCTTTGCCGGTGGAAATCTGTTATGAAGCAGTACGGGTGAACCAATTTTCGTTGATGGGTCGTCCCTTGATTCCCAAAAGATAAAATCTTCGTTCAATTGTTGCAACTCTTCCTCGCAATTAGGGTCTATCTGGAATAATTTCAGGGAGGATTGTGGATCGCAGACGGTTCCAGTTCATCTTCCCTTCTGAAGATCTGATGCAGTCTGTCTTGAACCCTGGACCTTGGGCTTTTAATGATCGAATGCTCTTTCTCCTGAAATGAATGAGTTTGACCTCAATTTCATTCCTTTTTGGGTGCATATACGAGGGATTCCACTGCAATATCTCACACCAACTGTCATCCGACACATTGGTTCTAGGATGGGTCATGTCTTGGAAGTCGACTTCAATCCCGAGATTGCTGCAATTGTGCAGTTTGTTCGTGTGAAGATAAATTGGAACACTGATTTTCCATTGAAATTTCAGAAGAACATTCAGTTCTCGCCAGGGGTAAACACGCTTTTACGGTTCAGGTATGAACACTTGTGTGGCTTCTATGAAGTATGTGGCATGATGACACATGATTCGGGAGAGTGTATCAATCAAGGTGGAGTTATGCACGATGAGGAAGGAGGTGATGGTGATGAAAAATGAAGATGATGCTAATCAAGGTGAAGATGCGGAGGTGCAAGAACAACATGTTGATGCAGAGCCGGAGGAAGTTAATGAAGATATAGATGTTCAATATGCAGAGGCTACAAATATGGGTGAGCAGAATGACAACCTTCCGGAATTTAATGAAGAGCATTTTCAGGCAACTATTGAAGATTTTGGTAGGGAGAGAACGATGTTTGTTGGTGCGGAGGCAGAGAGGCGTAAACAAGCATTCATTGCTAATATGGTCAATGATATTGAGAAGGAACGAATGGCTGAAAGGGAAAAGGCAAATGCTACTAATGCAGGTGTGAATACAAAACATGTTGATGATCAGCAAGAGTTTATGGTGACTCATCAGGGATCGATGCAATATGGTAGCTTTCTCGATGATTCAAATAATTTTTTTCTGGAATTTCTCTATTCCAGTCTCCATTTGCAGAGGAACAAAGTATTGATACTTGTAATCCAGTTGATATCTTTCCTGGTAGCGCAGGTTCTTTGGGTGATGGCACAAAGAAGATGATGCGTGAAGACATGGAATCCGAGGAACTTGTTCCGGTTGATAAGTTTATAAATGGTTCTGTG
Organism: Eutrema yunnanense; assembly: GCA_002933935.1. NCBI lineage: Eukaryota > Viridiplantae > Streptophyta > Magnoliopsida > Brassicales > Brassicaceae > Eutrema > Eutrema yunnanense. The sequence goes on along the minus strand of PKML01043653.1, from coordinate 147,623 downwards.
AAAATGATGTGCGGACCAAGGGCTCTTCAAAAACTTCAGATGGATTACCAATACATGGGTGAAGCTGCAAATCACCCATGTTCAACCATTGGAGGCGCGGTGGGCCCTAATCCACCAGATGTCCCATGAGAGTTGAGGTGTGGAACTGTCGGGGTTTGGGACAACGCCTCATACTTCGACGTCTTCAGGAGATGCATAGGGTGTATCTTCCAGACATGTTGTTCTTGGTGGAAACTAAACAACAAGATGACTATGTTAGGGATGTAGAAGTGTTATTAGGGTATTATTTCGTGTAATGTTGGAATCACCATAAATCATTTAGACTGTTGGTTATTATTTCGTGTAATGTTGGAAGGGTTAAGTGGATCTCTGAAGGCTCATCATCACTGGGTAATCTCGATTACTCAACCCTCTCCCCTTGTTCCCTTTCAGGTAGTTTGGATCGTGTTGTTGTGTTGTTGTTGTTACCGGGCGTTTTCCTGGCGATCTTGTGTTGCTGGCCACTGGTGCACCTAACATGCCCGATTCTCGGTTATCTCTGGAGACCCGGGATAGGGATGTTACAGTGGTATCAGAGCTCAGGATTATATCACTCTAGCGCTGTCCTAGAGTGGTCGCGCCCAAAGTTTGAAATCGTTTTACAAAAATAAATAAAAATATTTTCTTCGAGTTATGATTTTATTATGTACGATTTCAAACCGAGAACAACAACAACATGGACCACGATCTAATAGCGTTGCTTTTCTTGTTTGTTCTGTTTCAGCCGCAATCCCTTTGCCAGGACTCGTCTCACTGCCCGCAAGCAGGTCACGGACTATATCCGAGTGATGTCATGGAAGAAGAGGGGCACGAACGACCAAGTCAGTTCACGTGCGGCTCCCTGCTCTACTCCGCCTCGTAAGCGCCATACCTTAGGGGACCTACGGACGCCATCATCCGCAGCCAGAAACCAAGCTTGGACAGCCGCTTCGCTACCCGAGCATGGAAGATGTTGCCAGTGCAAACGCGTTGCAACTGCCAGAGTACCTCCGAGAGCCGAGCCGTTCAGGAGTGACCAACCGATCACATTGAAGAGGGACCAGTCGCTCCAGGACTACCACATCGCTTTTGCTCGAACCGCGGAACCCCTTGGCTATCCCTTCTCTGTTGCCCAACTAGCCCGGCAGTTCTACCTCGGACTTCGTGGGGACATCTGTGTCCGACTTGAGCGGATGAGACTCACCGAGATGGAACATGTGAGCCTCGTTCTTCGCAATGCTCTCCGAGCAGAGATGGAGCCAATCGAAGGGTCGGTCTACATCTCTTCCGACGATGACTTCGAAGAGGACCCATCGGAAGAATCCTTTAGTGGCTATGGAAAATTTCATTTTTTTTTTAGGAGTAGAACTTAGTTTTATTTTTCCATTTTCATTCTTTGGTGCAATTTTTCTTTCTTAGGAATTAGTTAGCTTTCGTGTTGGTTTTCGTTTCCTTTCCGATTTAGTGTTTTGCAAAAAATGTGTTCTACTCCTCTTTTATCTTTATAAGAAAAGCGTTTTTGGTTTTAATAACGATTCCTTCTGGTTCTTACTCCCATTGGTGTTTTCGTCAGCCGTTCTAGCAACCTTCTCCTTTATGTGCTTTTCCGTTCCACCTTACTCGTCTTTCTGCCTTGCGTTCTTTTCTTGCCATTCTTTTTCTTACTTACATGTAACCTTTTTGTTTTATTCTGAAACGTTCCTCTTCCGTTTCGTTCCTTCACGGACTTCTTTCTTTGGATTCGAGGACGAATCCTCTTCAAGGGTGGGAGAATGTGATAACCCAAACCGGTTCAATTTCTAATTTTTTGCCTAAACCGGAATAAGACCTATATAAACCTAAAGCGAGGAAAATAAACCCTAATCTATTATTTTTTTCTTCTCTCTCTCTCTCTCTCTCTCTCTCTCTAGCGGCTTCTCTCTCTCGCGGCTTCTCTCTCTCTCTCTCCCTTGAGCTCTCCGCCGCCGGCTTCTCTCACCGCCGCACGCCAGCCTCGTCGCCAGAATCACCGCCGTACCACCTCTCCTCCCTCCTGCTCGCGCCGCCGCTGCAACCACCGAGAGAAACCGCCGAGATCTTCTCCCGTCATCACCACCGCCGTCACCTTGCGGACCGTTTTCCTGACGAACCGCTAGGAACCAGACGACATAGTACAAATCAAATTGAATCCCCGAGTCTCTTCTTTCCGTGAAGCCCGAGATCATCCGAATCGGAGATCCGAGTCAGAAGATATGACCATTCAAGTGTACGGTGTCGGATCTAATTCTTCTCCTTCATCGCAAAGCTCCTCCGATGAGATCAGGGACGAGCTGGTCACGTCAACTTCACCGTCACCGCCTCCTCCTCCACCGCATGCAGTCAGGTGAGGGCATGATGCGTTTTCTCTACTTCCATTATTCGATTTGATGTCAATAGTTCATTCTTAAAACGTTGATGCCTTTGTACATGTCTAGTTGGGTAATGGGTAATGGTTAGAAGTTAGAGATGTGATTCGTTGATTGATGATACCAGATTGAGCTGTCTGGTTTGCTTGTTGCGTTGTCCGGCTTGTGAGTCATGCACTTAGATGAATGTTTATGTGTTAGGAATAAACCGGCATTGCGTGAGATATATTAGTAATCATTAGGTCCTCGACACTGTGATGGGATCAATGGTTCGATTTGATTGATGGACCCGAGACCAACAGTCTGGTAGGCTTCCAACGGGGTTAAAAGGAGCTATCCCGTGCTCTAGGCCAGAGAGCCATGTCGAGAGAAGGCCAGTGAGCCAGAGAAATTCTCATTGTGTTAGATTGCGTGTGAGCACTGGTAAAGTGCATTGTTTGAGAACGGAAAGAAAAGATGAGTATTGAGAAAAGAGATTACGTGATGAAAAAGAAAGAGTAATTAAAAGGAATATCATGTGAAACCTTGTTTGAGCTCGTTTTAGGTTTATACTGTTGGTTATTATTTCGTGTAACGTTGGAAGGGTTAAGTGGGTCTCTAAAGGCTCATCCTCACTGGGTAATCTCGATTACTCAACCCTCTCCTCTTGTTCCCTTTCAGGTAGTTTGGATAGTGTTATTGTGTTGTTGTTGTTATCGGGCGTTTTCCTGGCGATCCTGTGTTGCTGGCCACTGGTAAACCTAATATGCCCGATTCTCGGTTATCTCTGGAGACCTGGGATAGAGATGTTACATACATGGACAACGAAATGTAACTGATGATGTAAATGATGATCAGAGTGTTGGAGTGGAAGAAGAAACTGAAGCTGGAACTTATATAAGGATTGTTCGTGATCAAATTGTTGAACATATATGGTCTGCAAGTCGTCGCGGTTCTCGTTATCAACGTTAAAATTTATTTTAAAGAATATTATCATAATTATTAAGTTTTAATGTCAAATTATATAATTCTTAGGATATTGTTAAATATATCTTTGATATTAAATTTTACATTCCTCTAAATAGTTGTCATATATCTTAACTATTTATTTCTCTGCATCTTATTCATTTCATTCAACTTATTCAACCCAATATCATTATTCCGCTCATTTTTATTCCACTCATCATTGATTCAACTTATTCCTTTCGTTGACAACCATTTGCACCCTAAGTGAAGTTTGATGATGGTGAACGGAAACGGTCAGTGATAGTTTCTGGTCTATCGGAATACATGGACCATTAGTTTTTTCGTCAAATGGAAATTACTGATTACGTGACACCATCAAAAAAGAAGTTTTTCATGTAAGCAAAATCAAGGAAGTCACTTCTAGCTAAGGATGCGATGATAGAAATGGAAATCTTGAGCGCGATGCAAATGCTGGTGATTCAAGCAAAATCAAGAACTCAGTACACCCTAGTAATTCAAGCAGGATCAGGCCTCCTCAATCTGATGATGATTCAATCATTGGTAACTTTAATCATATTCAATCATTGGTAACTATAATCATAACCTGAAAGTGGAGTATGGAGGAGTAAAGAGAGAGAGATGGAAATGATAAAGCATTTTTTTGGATTCTATCCCGTGTTTGAACCATGAAGGAGATGGAGATATATGTCGACGATGATTATCTTACTGACTCTGAAGTTCCTAGAAATTTTGAACATGTTGTGAAGATTGTGAATATGTTCGCTTGCTTCCTGCACGTACAATTAATGAGCCTACGAGGGACAAAACGTGGTCATAGTTTTTCCAAAGTTGCACTCCTCCATTTTAATGTTTTAGGAAAGACTAAGAGAATTGCTTGTTTTGATATCTAAACCAAGACAGAGGAGTTTGTATATGAGATACAAAGAATTTCTCAGGTTCGACATATCTTTAATCTCTTATCATGACCATGACGGGCTGACGAGCCAATGGGGGACGGCCATTAGAACCGTGAGGTGTAGCGTGTAAAGCATTTGAGATGGGGCGGCCATTAGAACCGTGAGATGGGGCGGCCATTAGAACCGTGAAATGGGACGGCCATTAAAACTGTGTGAGTGCTGCGCAAACTGGCGTGATTAAGGCACCATGAAGTTTAGAACTCTCTTGTATGTTTGGGTGTGTGTCAATAGGACACGTGTTTGATTCTTATCTTATCTTAGACTTGGTGATAGTCGTAACGCTATTCGTGTGTGGTGAATTCGTGAGTCTTTGAACTTGCCCTTACTGAGTAAATACTTTTACTCATCCCTCTCATTTTTCTTTCAAATGAGTTCTAGAAAATGCAAGAGTAGTCGTTTCGGTGTGGTGCATGACTTTTTGGAGGTCTTCATTTACGTATTCGTTGTTTTTGATTTAAAACGCTATTAATGAGTTTTGGTTTTAAAGATGTTAATTTTGGTTAAGTTTGTTTTTGTAAGACGTTTGGATTTGATCATTGGGAATAAGATTGCATTGGACTTTAAGTGTTACTTGTGTGTTAAGTCAATGCAATGACAATGCCGTCTTGGTTAAGAAAGAGCGGGCGGTCTCAATTGGTATCAGAGCAATGACAACCCGCTCTTACTTAACCGAGACGGCATTGTCATTGCATTGACTTAAGACACAAGTAACACTTAAAGTCCAATGCAATTTTATTCCCAAACTACATAGTTAATGTTAAACAAAAATAAGCAACTATACCTCATCAAATGAACCATTAAGGAGTCGAGCAGCAGATTGTGTTACAATATGTTGTGCAGGTTTGTCAAGAAGTATAAAATTTGTTTTTGCAGTATCGTCCATGACCTTAAGATGCAACTTAAACCTTCATATAAAAAAGTCACGAAAAAAATATTAAGAAAAGTAAAAATTAAATGTGCATATTAAATGAATGATTGAGACTATGATACATTGGTGAGACATCTGTGACAAAATCATTACAAACATCACATTTGAATGTTGGTTTAGTAATTTTGGTTTTTCCAACAACTTTTTGGACCCTTCTGTTACACTTGTTACAGCCAAAATAATACCAACCAAAGTTGGTATCAATAGCATATATTGTACACATGACTTTGCACTTTTCAACCTGCCAAAATGATAAGTACATTATTGTATAAAAAGTAACAATCAAAATAGATAGTTAGAGCTACAAACCTCAGTGGCATTCAGCAAATCTGGTATTGATTTTTCTGAAAGTTTTTCCCAATTTTCCATTTCCTTCTTGATTTGAAGAGCTGGCTTTTCATCATTGGGTTCGATGAGAGTTAGAGCAAGACCATCTTGTGGTAACCTGATATTTTGTGAAGCAAAATAATGTAGTTAGTGTGCAAATATAAGGGCTGAAAACTTTATAATTTACCGGTTCTTAAACTCTTCCACTGCAGGTATGGGAGGGTTTATCAGCAGAGATGATGAATCAAAAGCATTGGTGATTTGGATTTCTCTTGCATAAAAGCCAAATCATGTATTATACAATCAATATTTCGGTCACCTAAGTAAGATGCAGAAAAATATGGTGCTAGTTTTCTAATCTCGATAGAAGCCTATTTTTGCAAACATGAGCAAACAAATAACCATTTCATCACCAGCTGCTTGGCAATACGTAGTAATTTGATCAGCAAACTTTTCCCACAGACAACATTGGATACGATTGTCCCTAAACCAAATAATAAATAGGAATGTTTTAGTAGCTGAATTATAAACGTGGTAAAACAAATAAAATTAGTATAGATCTTACTCAGTGCCTCTTAGACGAAACTCAATCTTTTTCTTGTCTTTACCACTCACTTGAACCATAGAGATTTCATCCATATCAACCACTTGGCCAATAACATCTGCAAAATTACAAATGCATGTAAAAAGATTAAAATGTATTAACATCTATAAAGAAACTAAATAGGGTGAAAATCTAGATAGAAGAATAGCATAACTAACCTATATTTTCTTCATATTCACGATGAATATCACAACTAAACCATAATACAAATTCAGTAATAGCACAACTAAACCATATCACGATGGTTGTTGTTTTAGCCTTATTGTTATGCATTAGTTGATTTATTTATAGAATCATAAAACGGTCTCTAGGATAGAATTAATAAGTGTATGGAATATATTTTGTAGTATGTTTTAATATCAACTTACCAATCAAGTACTGTGTTTTGAGATCACCATTTGTAATCAGATCAAAATTGGTCAATGACAAAAAGTAGTCATCTGATTTTAACAAAGACCGTGTGATTGAAGTGGTGCTCACAAAACTCAATTTGTAGACATGGGTAGTTAGTCGGAAATTGCCATTACACTTTCATCTGCTAATATCAGCTCTAATGATTCTCCTGCGTGGGATGTGTACTGTTTCCACGAATGCAGGACTTTCACTTGAATTCGCCAGCTCGTTTTGTAAGGTTTCAAATTTTTAAAGTATGTAAATGTAACCATTTTGTTTTTTAGAGATTAGAGAAAGAGTTTTTTGCTTAATGGTGATGAGAATCGTGTCGTCATTTTTATAGCGATAGATGAGGTTAAAGATGATAATTGGATTTCAGGAGATGTAGGAGGAGATCTAGGAGTATAGCAAATAATTTGTTAATCGTGCTGGAAAGTACGTTATATTGAATAAACTGGTTTATGAAAAGCAGATATACCTAAAATTACTCCTAAAGCAAATAATTTTTACTCTTGAATAAACTGCAGGGTTTGCATCTTGATATCAACACTGCCAAGTAAGCATCAAGTCAACCATACATGAAATCAACCATACATGGAATCAACAAATATCCACGTTATCAACATATTGTGGCGAAAGTGTGGCTTTGTTAGAAAGCAGTCAATTTGTGATTTTTTTAAACTAAATAAATTACATGTAATTTCATAAGTGGAACTAACCTGTAAGCATCAATTATCTCGTGGAATGCAATTGTAAGTTTGTTTGTTACGAAAGTGGCTCGTCAGTACAAAAAAAACGTTGTAGTACAAAATTAAAAGTTATCCACAAAACTTATCTTATCAAGTGCAATTAAAAATAAAAATTAAAACTTATTCTGTTTGGAAACAGGATAGTTATCCAAGATAGGAATAGACTTAAATGTATTATTTCTTGTTTGGTCACAAAATAGCACTCTACTTTAATAGATTAGATAGTGAACATTCTAGAATGAAATTACTTGATTAAATAAATAATATTGACAAATATGGGCCCTAATAAAAAAATGAAACAAATAAATATGGGCCCTTAAAATTTCCCAAACAAATTGGGCCGTGATCATTTGCTCCGGTCAGTACGGTGGAGTTACAGCAGCAGCTTGCTGCGCAAGGAAGGTCTTAAACTTGACCGAGATTGCTTCTCCTTGCCTCGACTGTGATGCGGTGGATTGTTGGGATTTTGTGATTACTCTTAAAAAAAATTTCTCTTTTATTAATTTCTCTTTTTCTCTTTGATCTTTGTGATCTTTGTTTCTTATTGTTTTGTGATACAATAAACTCTTAAAAAGCCTAGAACTCTATTTATAGAGTTATGATTCTAAACAATAATAATAAATTGCTATTGCTTCATGATTTCCTTTTTGCCTAATTTTCTTTGTTGCTTGATTTTCTTTTAGCTTGCTTTTCCCTTCTTCTTATTTTCCTCTTTCTTGATTTTCCTTTTTATTTGTTCTTCCTTTTTATTTGTTCTTCCTTTTTCTTCCACAAATGAATCTATTCCAACACTCCCTCTAGAATCGTTTGTTGTAGTTTTCATTTGCTCCATCTTGCTTGAATCATCTTCCTCTTCATCGTTTGTTCGTTTCTTCATCTTTTATCTCTATTGCTTTGTAGCAATTTTCTTTGACTGGAATTTTTGTGGTTAACGCTGATTCTTCATCTTTAATATTTCTTGGTTGTGTCTTCTCTTCTTTTGTCTCTCTTGCTTTTTCTTCAAGTATATCCCATCTGATAATGAACTTCTGATTATTTTCTTGAACCTATATTAGCTTTTTCCAAGCTTTATCCATGATTGTACATGTTTTCTCATCAAATAGAACTTTATGACCCTTAGCCAATAATTGTGGCACACTCAGCAAATTTCTGTCAAGCCCTGGAATTAGTAGAACATCCTTGATTGTAATTTTTCCTTGAGTTGTCTCCATGCTAATATCTCCTTTTCATGCACTTGTAAGAATTACTCCACATCCAAATTTGATTTGAACTTTGTATGTTCTGTCTAATCTTGTGAAGAACGTCTCATCTCTGATCATGTGACATGTTGCTCCAATATCAATTAGCCATGCTCCTTCTTCATAAATTTGACTTGCATCATAAGTTGTTGCTGTGAAAGACAATTCGCCAAACCTTTTCTCTGTTTCTTGACTTTGACATAAGTGAGCTTCTGCCTTAAACCTATTTTTGCAGTTCTTTGCATAATACCTAGACTTCCCACACACAAAACATTCTCCTTGAACTTGTTTGCTTTCATATGGTTTTCCTTCCTTGTTCATGAAGTAACAAACATCTTCATTGTGATTATTCTTCTTGCAGATACCACACCATGGTGAATTTCCTTTTTTAAGTAACAATCTTCTTCATTGTGATTTTCCTTTTTGCATGTACTGCACCACTTGTTCGTTCTCTGATGTTGATCTGATCTTTGACCAAATTTTGTTCTTGCATACAATGCTCCTTCGATTGGTTCCTCATCTGGTAAATATTTTGCCTCATGTGAGATTAGTGATCCAACAAGATCTGTCGTAGTAATCTTCCTTAAGTCTTTTGTTTCTTGTATTAAAGCTGCTAGCCCGGCATAACTCTTTGGCATTGAATTTAATATCTTCGTGATAACTTGATGATTTGTCTTCTGTTCTCCTAGTAAACTCATATGGTTCACGATATCCTGGATTTTATCAGTATACTCTTGAATTTTTTCTCCATGTTTCATCTTCAGATCTTCAAACTCTTTGTTCAAAGAATCTAGTCTCACAAGTTTTGCTTGATCATTGCCTTGATAGTTTTCTTGTACCCTTTCCCAGATTTCCTTGGAATTGGTAGCAGAAACTACCTTCTTGAGAACTAGATCTGTCACAGTCATCTGTAACAGTTGTAGAGCTTTCATGTCTTGCATCTCCTTGTTTTTCCATTCTTCTAGTAACTCGAATTTTGGTTTTGGCTCCGGTGGAAGTCCTTTCTCCACAACTTCCCAAAGCTCTTGAATCTTCAAAGTACTTTTTATCCTTGCAGCCCAAAGCTCATAATTTTGCTCATCAAATACTGGAATATTTAATGTTTGCATGTTTTTGGTTATGATCACGTTTCTGCACGGATTTTGCACGAACTGGATTTTCTCCCGAACTGGATTCTTTTCACGAACCCGGATTCTGCACGGACCTGATTTTTACGAACACAGANTTTGTTTTAATTATTCATCTGAGAATTGTGAATTTTGTGTTTGTAAATAAAAAAACGAAAAAGCCCGAAAAAGCCCGAAAAGCCCTAGAGCCCTGTCCGGGCCGGGCCGGGCTTTGGAATTTAGGCCCGATTTTTTTTCGGGCCGGGCCGGGCCGGGCTCAAATATATGCGGGCTTTACGGGTTTCGGGCCGGGCCGGGCCGGGCTAGCCCGATTGACATCCCTATTTATAGAGTTATGATTCTAAACAATAATAGTAAATTGCTATTTTTTTTTGCCCAATTTTCTTTCTCCTTTTGCCTTTTCTTCATGATTTCGTTTTTGTCCAATTTCCTTTGTTGCTTGATTTCCTTTTGGTATGCTTTTCTCTTTTTCTTCTTTTCCTCTTTCTTGATTTTTCTTTTTATTTGTTCTTCCTTTTTCTTCCACAAATGAATCTATTCCAACACTCTCGCGTGATCTCACTAAGAATATATTTATTTATTTAATTATTTTGGTTATTGACATTGAGAAGGTTCTTATGAATTTGATGATATCTTTATTTGTTTGGTATTAGAAGAGTGAAGTATTCTTGATTCGTGACATATATGTAAGATACCTGAAAAAAGAAGTCTAGCAGTTCCATAAATGATGTACCTTGAGGGTAAAGTCTTCATTTCTCCTCTTTTTCTGCTCGTTTAGTTTCATATCCATTATAATTTATGTTACGTTACTTACCACTTCAGGTGATATAATATGGTACAAACTATTCTGACCCTTTCTAATACCAAAATAACTTTTCTCTTGGTTCTGGAGGGAGCATTGCATCCATGAGCTCACAAATAAACATTGCCTCGATGCTGCTTACCCCTAGATTTTTCAACAACAGTACTAACATCAATGGCCAGTCTTAATTGAGTTGAGTGTTGAAGCTTCCAACAATGCATATAACACAAACAATTCTAACTAGCTCTTCGTTGGTATTATCTTACACATATATTCCTACATGCATATAAGAAACAAATCTATATTGCAATTAATCAAATCGACTAATGAAAAGAGTGAGCTAACTCAAACGAGAAAGCATCTCACCAAATAAACACAGAAAAATTTTAGGTTCGTCACATCAAATCTATAATATAATAAGAGAGTTATCTCTCATTCTAAGATGTACACATCAGCACTAAACTCTTCTATTAATGGACTCCATTTATTTAAAAATCTTACTAATTAAACTAAGCTGTGTCAAATAACTTTCAATAATTTAAAAACAAAAATTTATACTATCCAAAATATGTGCGTGTGGTATTGTATTGAGTATTTTTTTGTTTATTTTTGGATTTTGGATAGCTCACCCTATTTTACAAACCCAAAAACTCTACACAACTACCCCCATTAACTCAAAACCAAAACAAAAAAATCACACGTCACTTTCGTCTTCTCCTCCTTCCTTGCCTCCACCCTGCAACCCTAAATCTCCCCTCACCAACAAATGCATAACGTCGGCTGCTCTACAGAAAAAGGTAATTTAGTACAACATTAACTTCTTTACCCACTCTCCTCTAATAACTAATTCATGATTATCTTCAAAAAAAAAAACGATACATCTCCAACACCTACAAAAAGTGACGTCTTCTAACGGATATTTTATAGTGACACTAGTGTGTGATCCGCGCTACGCGCGGACGTGAAAAAAATTGGTATAATATTATTTTAGTTTTATTATTATGATTGTTAATGGATTTGTCGTTATTAGCTTAAAAATGTAGAATGTTTATTCTTAAGTTTTTTTTTCCTTTCTTAATTTTAGGTTTATTTATGTATTTGTTTAGTGGGTGATCCACAATTTGATTTTGTTTTCTTTGGTTGACTATTTATTCAATTAGTTGGTTTTTAAAAGTTAAGTTTTTGTCATTTTAAAGTTTAGGGAATTATATATTTTTTAACCCAAGATACTAATAAAATAAATACTTCGAAATTGGGTTAGTTTGGTATACTCCGAAAGTTACTTCGGATACTAATAAAAGAAAAGTTAGTTTTGTGAATTTAGAATTCTCCGAACTTATTAAAAAAAATACTTCGAAATAGGTCCCTGTATTTTTTATTTATTTTTACCTAAAACCGAATACTAATAAAATGTTCAGAATTGACTATTATTCATCTTCGATTATCCAGTGTTGGTGACTACAAAATGAATATAATTTTATTTGAAAAACGATTTAATTTCTATCACTAATTCACTATCAAAGTCGTCGTAGATGTATAGGTTAATGGGAATATTTGAGATAATATGAGCCGATTTGGAAAAACATAAAAAATATGGGGTCGAGCGCCGATCTAAACATTTCAAAAGAGAGAGAGAGAGAGAGAGAGAGACTTCTTGTGAATAGGATTATCCTATAAAAATTCAATATCCACTCCTCTAAAACCCTCGTCTTCTCCGATATCTTCCTTCATCGTCGGTGAGATTTCGCTTTCAATTTCAATCACAAAGAGTATGATTCACGCGGACGTGGTAAACAATTTTTTTTAATCTAATAGTATTTTATTTTATTTGGTCTCATAGTTAATTTAATTATCTCATTTTTATTTAATTTATGATCATCTATGTGTTTATTTATTGGATGGTACACATTTTTACCTTTTTTTTTCTTTGGTGATCAAATTTATGCAATTNGGAAGATATTTACATTTTAAAGTTGAATAATAGTTTTTTTTTATTTTGTTTCATGTGAAGTTATTACTTTTGGAGTGTTTCATGTATGATTTTAACCCTATATATGTGTGCAATATGTTTGTGATTCCTAAGTCTTTTTTTTTTTTTTTGAAAACGATTTTCGTATATAACTGGAGAGAAAGATGGAAATTTAGCCAACACATAAGGCTATTGAAAAGCAATAATAGAATTAACAATTGATCAACTTTTGTTGATTTTAAATCTATTCATGGATTGCAGGTCACACAAATTCATATTTAACTGCTTTAGAATTTGCTTATTCAAGACAATGTATTAGATTATGTATTTTGATAAAATAATGAATTTAATTATGAATTCAATTACATTAATAATGGAAATTTAGCCAACATATAAGGCTATTGATAAGGATAAGCCCGGTGAGATTCAACTTTATATAAGAAAAAAGTGTGTAACCCTCGAGTTTTTGTTTTTTTAAGTTTTATAATAGTTTAATTTATTAATGAGAACTTTTTATTCATTTTTAGTAAAACAAATCATTGATTGTAGATTGTAAGTCTAATGTTTTATTTAAAACTTAACTAATTGTTTCTCTTAATTCCACCTCCATTAAAATGAAAATGTAAGTGATAATTAATCACTTCAATATCTACGGTAAATCACTTCTATATTATTTACAAATAATCATGTTTGTTTGGAACTTTAATATTTTATCTATATTTAAAGACCAAATAAATCATGTTATCCAAATATTTAAATTACTGAAAGTTTTATTTTTATTATTTTAAATTATGTACTTTTTTATAAAAAAAATCGATTTTATATATAATTTATTTAACAAAGTTACTATAATATGTATTATTAAACGATAATGAGTTTACTTTTTATTTATTAGATATTATGTTTTTTTAAAAAAAATCTCTATATATTTGTGATATGTTAAATTAATATTGTATATATTGTATACTATTAATTTGTATCAAATAATATTCATTCACTAAACATATGTTCGATATAAGACTTTAACATTATAACTATAATAAAGTGTATAATATATTAGTAAAACTAAAATTTTAAATCTATTATTCTTTCAATAAATTTTGTTGATTTTTTTAAGTTTTCATGATATGAATATGAAAATGACCTTTCAAATTTCTTGCATAATTTAATAAAATATATAGTTAATATGTATATCAAAATTTTAACTAATTAAGTTATGAAAATTAAATATCAAAATGATGTGCCATACATGTGGATGATATATGTTACATCAATATTGTATATATTTTCTACTATTAGTTTGGATCAAATAATATTCATTCACTAAACATTTTTTCGATATAAAAATTTAACTTTGTAACTATAATAAAGTGTGTAATATATTAGTAAAATTCAAAATTTTAAATCTATTATTCTTTCAATAAATATTTTTGATTTGTTTTAGTTTTCATGATATAATTATGAAAATGGCCTTTCAAATTCCTTGCATAATTTAATAAAATGTATAGTTAATATGTATATCAAAATTTTAACTAATTAAATTATGAAAATTAAATATTAAAATGATGTGGCATACATGTGGATGATATATGTTACATCAATATTGTATATATTGTCTACTATTAGTTTGGATCAAATAATATCCATTCACTAAACATATTTTCGATATAAAACTTTAACTTTGTAACTATAATAAAGTGTGTAATATATTAGTAAAACTCNAGGGTTTAAAAATGTAAATTTTGATAAATTTCAATGTTTAATAACCATTAGTGTTACATAGTTATAAGAAAAACTTTTAAAAACCAATCAAAACAAATTATTTAGGATTTTATAAAAATCGTTCGATGAATGATATCAAGCATTCATAAAAACACATAGAACATCTAAGGACATTTACGTATTTGCTCTAGGTTTTAAGTAAAGAGTTTAAAACGTATGATTTTGAAAAACATTTCACATAAACTAGTGTATATTTGTTAGTTCTACATCTACGGAGACCTAACCACTTCAAAAACGTGCATATTTGAGGTTTAAAACTCTGACCCGTCGGAAATCCGTCGGAAATTGTAAGAAAATCCTTGAACCCGTCGGAAATCCGTCGGAAATTTCCTTGGTATCGATCGATACCCCTTGGTATCGATCGATGCTTGACGGGAATTGGGCCGACTTGCCCGGTATAAGTTTTAGCCGGGGGATTAAGATTCCTCGGCTAAAACCGTAAGCCGTCGGAAATCCGTCAGAAATTTCTGACGGGTGTTAGAAAATCCTTGAACCCGTCGGAAATCCATCGGAAATTTCCTTGGTATCGATCGATGCTTGACGGGAATTGGGCCGACTTGCCCGGTATAAATTTTAGCCGGGGGATTAAGATTTCCTCGGCTAAAACCGTAAGCCGTCGGAAATCCGTCGGAACTTTCCGACGGATTTCCGACGGGTGTTAGAAAATCCTTGAACCCGTTGGAAATCCGTCGGAAATTTCCTTGGTATCGATCGATACCGCTTGGTATCGAGCGATGCTTGACGGGAATTGGGCCGACTTGCCCGGTATAAGTTTTAGCCGGGGGATTAAGATTTTCTCGGCTAAAACCGTAAGCAGTCGGAAATCCGTCGGAAATTTCCGACGGATTTCCGACGGGTGTTAGAAAATCCTTGAACCCGTCGAAAATCCGTTGGAAATTTCCTTGGTATCGATCGATGCTTGACAGGAATTGGGCCGACTTGTCCGGTATAACCGTAAATCCGTCGGAAACACCGTCGGAAATCCGTCGGAAATGCCGTCGGAAATCGCTATGTTTTCTTGTAGTGATTTAAGCATACAACAATGAAATCAGAACTTCAGAAACCACCAGAAAAATATAAGTTTGGAGCTCGAAGAGGAACAAGAACTTGATACACAATTTCAATATATGTAGAAGCAAAATTTGCTTGGGTTTATTTGATTGACATTTCCAAGCCAAGAAACATGCAGGGAAATGGTTGAGGCTTAATTATACGTTTTTAATGTTTTTCTTTCGTACGTTAAAAACTTGTCAAAAGCATAAGAATCTATTCGAACAAACTTTTTACAAAGTTTCACCTAACATAAGTCTACGCAAATCCAAGACACACCTCGATTTGCTAGACTGGCTTCTAATAACACAAATGGTTCTTCAAATCTACCCAATTTCTCAACATAACTTTCACAAGCCATACATACCTCACAAGCCAATTTAACCTAAGAGCTGAATCACTCGCTTTATACCTACATGAATGGTCTCAGATACGGAAGTTCCATTTTACTAATTTAGTAGCAACGAATTTTCCGTTCTTAGCAAAAAAAAAAGTAGCGGAAACATTTTAGAAACCACATTGGAATAGGAAAAGAATTTTTGTAGCGGATTTGACACATAATGGTAACCTAACTTATTTGTCTATTTAAAAAGAGTACATGGCAAGTTAAAAAAACCTAATTTTTTATTTGACAACAATGGCGATGCTGTCCGATCTTTCGCTGGATTTGGTAGAAGAGATACTCTCTAAGGTTCCGATAACTTCACTAAGAGCGATGAGATCTACTTGTAAATGATGGAACGGGTTATCCAAAGTTCAAAGCTTTAGAAATAAGCAATGTGGTAAAGCTACCAAAGAGTTTCCGGCTATCAAGATTTATGATTTTAGGGTTTGTTTAATGAGATTCAATCTACCTGGAATCCATAACATCGAAGAGTTGGTTGATCAATCTATAAAGAAGATTGTTGGGATATCACATCGGAAATTTAGATAAATATGTTTTAATATATGGTCTAATATATAAGTAATGTCCAACTCTAATTAGGAAGACGCCTTTTGGGAAAGAGCCAAAAATAAATTCGTGCGAACTTTGCCACTTGGGCCCAAAGCAGACAATATCATACTAATGGGGAGTTGGACATAGGCTTGAAAAGCCCAACAATTGGTATCAAAGTCTGGGTTCAGAAAAGGTGGACATGGAGAAGTGGGTGTGGGTTGCATATTCGTTGTGGGAGGGAGAGCTCTCAAGGTGACCTCACGATTAAGGGGTGCCGATGTCTTGTGTCGAAAGTCTTCATGACGGTGCAAAAGGTCAGGCGGCGGGTTTCGTTGGGGAGTATGGCGGTACAAGATGGATGCCAGGTTTCGCTGGGAGGTTGGAGGCCAAGGGTTTGTGTGGTCCGTGGTTTGAGGGGAGGATTGTTGGGATATCAATCCAAGTCACACATCGAAAATTTAGACAAAGATTGTCTAATATATAAGTAATAATGTCCAACCCTTATTAGTATGATGTCTTTTGGGAAGGAGCCCAAAAAAAAAATACGTGTGGGCTTTGCTACTTGGATCCAAAATAGACAATATCATACTAATGAGAAGTTGGACATGTGTTTGAAAAGCCCAACAAAGATAAGGTAATATACTTAGTCAAGTCGAGATATATGATGTCTTTCATTGTGCGGGCTTATTGTTATGCGTCCCCAAATAAACAAGTTCGAGGCTTGTAGTGTGGAACCCGTATTTAGGGCAAGTCAGGTGGATCCAACGAAGAGGCAATTTTGATAGGTATTTTTATCGGATAGGACAACAACAACATAAACCAAAAAATCTTGAGGTTTGTGCGTGGGTACGAAAATTTTAGGTATGAAATCTACAACTTTAAGTCTAATTTATGGAGGGTTCTTGAGATCACTCCCGATTGGAAGATATATTTGTATCCAAGGGAAATACTTACTTTGTTGCTTATGGATAGGGATGTTGTTAAGGGCTCAAGATTTCAGGGTTAGCCCTGGCCCTGTTAATATATTAAAACCCTGGCCCTATTTTTTTGTATTTAAAATTCAAGGGCTCATAAAGGGCCGAGTTAGTAAATTACAGGGTTATAACAATTGGCTCTGATATTATGCAAGTTTTGTTTTCCTTCTCATTAAACAATTGGTCAAAAAGTTAAAATCTCGTTTTCCCGCCAAAAACGTAAAATCATGTTTTCCCGCCAAATATGTAAAATATCGTTTTCCTGCCAAATATGTAAAATCTCGTATTTCCGTCAGAAACGTAAAATCATGTTTTCCGTCAAAAAGTTAAAATCTCATTTTCCCGCCAAAAAGTTAAAATCATGTTTTCCCGCCAAAACGTAAAATCTCGTTTTCCCGCCAAAAACGTGAAATCTCGTTTTCCCGCAAAAAAAAATAAAATCATGTTTTCCGGCAAAAAAGTTAAAATCATGTTTTCCCGCCAAAAACGTAAAATTCCGTTTTCCCGCCAAATACGTAAAATCTCGTTTTCCCGCCAAAAACGTAAAATCCCATTTTCCAGCCAAAAATGTAAAGTCATGTTTTCCCGCCAAAAAGTTAAAATCATGTTTTCCCGCCAAAAACGTAAAATTTCGTTTTCCCGCCAAATACGTAAAATCCCGTTTTCCCGCCAAAAACGAAAAATCCCGTTTTCCCGTCAAAAATGTAAAATCATTTTTTCCCGCCAAAAAGTTAAAATCATGTTTTCCCGCCAAAAATGTAAAATTCCGTTTTCCCGCCAAAAACGTAAAATTCCGTTTTCCCGCCAAAAATGTAAAATCATGTTTTCCCGCCAAAAAGTTAAAATCATGTTTTCCTGCCAAAAACGTAAAATTCCGTTTTTCCGCCAAAAATGTAAAATTCTGTTTTCCGTCAAAAAAGTGAAATCCCATTTCCCGCCAAAAAATTAAAATCTTGTTTCCCGCCAAAAATGTAAAAATATATTTTGTTTTACTTTTTAAATTAATAACTTGAATGATGCAAAGATGAAAATGACATTAAAAATAAATGTAATTTTTTAATCTAATTATAAATAAAAAAGACTAATTTTACCCAAAAGAAAAAAAAAGAATAATAAAAGTTGTTTCTATGACCACTTCAAAAAGGTCTCAAAAGGGTTTACCCTATATTACAAATTTTATAGGGCTTAAAAAGGATTATGGTTCATTTAGGACTGGGCTTTAAATAAGCAGGGCTGGGTTGGGTTTAAAAACCCTTATTAACATCCCTACTTATGGAGGATTGGTAGAGGAAGATGATTTTATACTCTTTTTTGATTTGTGTTAGATCTAAAAGAAACAAATATTCGTGATGTGATGTGGTTGCTCTGTTTTGGGAATTAAGAAAAAAAAACAGGTTAATGTATAGGAATAGTTGTAGAAGCTAGATGATTTTTTCCCCTCTTCATTTATGGTTGCTTCTCTCTTGTTCCTCTAAAACCATAAATTGTTTTGTGGCGTTATTAAAGTGACTTCTTATGAATCTCTTATTTGTTGAAAAACGGTAGCATCATTTAAAAGTAGTATTTTGATATTCGCCAATTTTCCTCGAAGTGGTTCATATGATGAAAAAAGTCATTCTAATATTGAAAAGACTATGTAATTCCAAGTATTACCTTTGTTAGCATAGCAAAATGAACCCTGAAACAAAAGGAAGGATTAGAGATTGAAAATCGGAATTTATCTAATAAGCTTGTGGGATTTCTGGTCAATACCTTGATGAGGAAAACCTTCAGATTTGGAGACTTGTTTAGCAAATATGGGGGAAATCGCATATAGAATACATTGTAACAGAGGAAGATGATGAATACAAAGACTTACTGACTACACGATATACCACAGAAACATCGTAAAGCTCTTGGGTTGCTGCCTTGAGACGGAAGTGCCACTTCTGGTGTATGAATTTATTTCCAATGGAAACCTTTTCGAGCATCTTCATGACGAACTTATTGACTACACGATGACAACTTGGGAAGTGCGTATGCGTATCGCAATAGAGATTGCTGGAGCTCTTTCATACCTCCACTCAGCTGCATCGGTTCCGAATTATCACAGAGACATCAAATCTACAAACATAATGTTGGATGAGAAATATCGAGCTAAGGTGTTCCATTTTGGTACTTCAAGATCAGTAACCGAGTAGCATACCCATCTGACAACAGTAGTTTTAGGCTCTGTTCAAAAAATCGGCTGCTTACGTGATTAATCGGCCGCTTAGGCGCTAGGCGGCGGTCCACCGTCCCAATTTGTGTCTAGACGGGGAAGAAAATCGGTCAACGGATTTTTTTCCGATTTCAACGTTTTTTAAAAAAAATTGGCGATTAATCACTGATTATTTTATTAATTTATATTAAAAAATAATATATGATGTAAAATATTGAGTTTTTGTTGGATTTGGATCCATTTTAATTTTATAATTATATTTAATATCATATATTTAATTTTCAATATAAATTAAATAAAATAAGATTAAAATACAATATATTAGTATTATTAATACATATTTCTCCACATAACAATGCATATTTAACATCATATATTCTTTTTTAATATAAATTAAATAAAATAATATTAAAAACCAATCACTGATTAATCGCTGATTTTTGGGCTAGGCGCTAGGCGAAACCCGGCCGCCCGACTAGCGCCTAGCGATTTTTTGAACATTGATTTCAAGTACCACGGGGTACGTAGATCCAAAATATTTCCAGTCGAGTCAATTCACCGATAAAAGCGATGTTTATAGCTTTGGGGTCGTGCTGGCGGAGCTCATTACATGAGAAAAGCCGATTTCTTTCATTCGGTCTCTAGAAAACAGAACATTGGCAACTTACTTCAATCTTCAAAGTTGCGAAGTGCGAAAAAAGAAGAAAAAAACAAAATTGTGGATATCATCGATACTCGAATCAGAGATGCTAGAAGGTGTCTGAATCTGAAGAGAAATATTGGTAAGGATTATGCAACCACGTGTATGTTAGTGAAAACGAGAAAGAAAAAGAAGCCGTCCAAGTTAACATAAAGCTAGAATCGAAGAACAACATGGCTGTTACCGCTCCAGTGTCTCGATACAACATCGCTTCGTCGTCTTCATCATGGTCAGATGTTGAACCATATCGGAGCACGTTTGTAGATTCCTTGAGGCATAAAAAAGTTTTTTATAAAGATTTAATCCTCATAAAAATATTATTTGATCCAAATATATTTGTATGTTGTCCCATGAAATTAGCTGAACCGGTAAGAACATCACGAGTTTTACCAGAAAAACTCCATAAATTCTCATAGATCTGAACTCAGAAATTTCATGAAGAAATCACCATGGTTACTAGTAAATCCACTACAGTACAAAATGTTTTAACAACATCACATAAAATAAATAAAAAACAGTGTCTTGAAAATCTCTCCAGACGAGATTTGGTTTGCTTAGCTTCTTACCAGGAGCCTTCAGCACCAGCAGTCGGGTTGTTGAACGCCTTGAATTCCCAAAACGTCTTCAACGAGTATGGCTGAGAGACTGTAACACCTTCTTCCGTGATCTTCGCTATCTGCACAGTTTCAATGCATTTCCGTTATCACATTCCAAACGAAGAGCTTCAACCAGACTTAATGAGGATCATTCTTGTTCATGAGATTAACAAAACTTGATATTAATGACAAACCTGAAACTTGTTAATAGCAGATCTGTCACGGTAGAGAAGCACACGCATACATTTCTCAAGGAGCTTGACACCATCTTCAAAACTCAGGTCTGCATGCCACTCATCACGAAGGATTGGCCTAGCGAGGTGGTTTCCAAAGCCGGTGGCAACATGATTGTCCTCAAAACTGACACCAATCATAGACACCTAGAGAGAAACAAATAGATCCAAATCAATAGTAACATTCATAAGAAGATTATATGCGGAACAGAAAGTCTGAGACGAACCATGCCAAGGTAACTTTCCCCATTTTTGACGCCTCCAAGGACAAGAGTGTTCCACAGAGGGTTAAACTTGTTGCGACGGTTATACATCACACGGGTCAGATAGTTGTGAACCTCTTTTGGTCCCAACGAATTACCATCATCCCACATGTTATCGTTCAGGCTGTGTAAAGGTGAGGGTTTGTGAGACATGAGAATTTACAAGAAGAAAAGATCAAGAAAAGAATAAGTTGAATACTTGAATCAAACCAATTCTTACATGAGCTCATCAAGATAACGGAGAATCTCCTGAAAGTCGCTGATTTCTCCGCTGGCACCAAGAAGAGAATGCTTACCAATAGCCTTCATCCTCTCAATGTTCTTGTATCTTAAGGTGGATCCATATGAACCTGCAGATTCGTAAAAGTTCACAAGTGAGCCGAAGCGACAGTAACATCATCTCTCTGGTGCAGAAATTACATAGATATACCATCAAAATCATTAACCATACAGACAAATCATAGTTCTTACATATCGTGAGTTGGTGTTAAGCTATTTTAAATCAAACTATTTCAATGGTATTAATGTTTATTCTCAGTTGTCATCTCTCGACCAAATTAACAATAGATGGCAATGAGGAAACCAAAGCAGAAAACAAAAGGAGTGCATAACTTTTCAACATTATTCTCTGATTCATTCAAACTAGCACACTCAGTTAGATGAAAGAAGCACTCAATTCATAATCCATCCTATATCTTAAATTAATAACGATAAGAAGCAGTAACAAACCAACAAACAGTAACAAAATATACTAGAAAGACAAACGCCCAAAGAATGTGAAACTAATGACACAAGAACGCAGTGGCATGCATAGATGCTTAGCAACAGATACATATTCTTATCAACTGGGCGGCTAATAGCAAGTTCAAAAACTTTTCTACATAATAGCCTTGGACCTTAATTCCTTGACTTATCTCAGACCCCTCTAAAAGATGAAAAACCAAGTCAACCAGAAACGTTCCATCTCGGTTTCTTGATCATTTCTACATCTCGCAAGCAGATTAGAAAATCACAGTAACAGCTAAGGAACTGTAACAATAGATATATAATAACCATACTAATAGACACTAAAGAAACACAAATCACGAGGACTCATGAGCACGAATATAACAATCTAGGCATACTGATTGCTAACTGTTAATGACTTCATACACATACATTATCATTTCTAAATCTCGCAAGCAGAATAGAAAAATACAGTAACAGCTGAAGAACTGTATCAAAAGTTACTAATCATACAGAAAATGCGGGCTGAATACACAATAAAGAAACAGAAATTACAAGTAATCATACGCATGAAGCTAACATTACATACATCCTGATTACTAACTTTTCATGAATGTATAAAGCTGCAAGCACTTGTGAAAACTACTAAGCACAAACTCAATTACTTTAAAGAAAAAGCAAGAAATTTGTAAAAGAAAAAGAAACATACCTCCCATATCGGAAGCCATTAAAACACCATCTTTGTACTTGATTGCAACAATTGAAGTTCCAGTAACATATGGGTACCTAACAAAAAAATATTTCAACACAAAACCCTAAAAATTGAAAATCCAAAATCCCCAACTTTTCTCAGAATCGAGAAGAAAGAGAGAGTTTTTTACAGTGTTCTTTGTGAATCAGCCTCTGCGTTCTTCACAGCATCTCCGTTATCAATCGGAATAGTAAACTGAACAAAACCCAAAATTCGGAGAAGAAAATCACCGTTAATCGAAAAACAAACCAAGAAGAATCAGAAGCATATACAGTAAGAACAATTAAGGTTTAAGATTGATACGACTTACAGTCATCTTCGAAAAATTCGTACTTAGCGAGAGAGATTTAGGTTCTTCAAGATCTGATGTGTTTTGGTTAGTTTAAAGCTTCTGCGATTTCCTTTTCCTCAAGAAACAAAACAAATTGAATCCGGATCCGACCCGCTTATTTAACCCGGTTATAGACCTGACCCGACCCGAAATGAGCCCAATATCACTGAGCCCAAGTCCAAAATTTTGCGTTTAGCAATATTTCAAAATTGAAGTCTGAGTCAGTCTTCTTCTAGAATCGTCTCGCCTTTTCTCGGCGTCTGTTTTCTCGCCGGAGAATCTCAGTAATGGCTAGGTCACCGAGCAAACACGGCCGCGATCAAACTCAGGTAACCCTTTTTTACTCGATCCACCGGAGATTTTCTCTCTCTTACTCGCTAAAATCTCTGTTTACTTGAGGATTGAGAAGAAAAAATTCGAAACTATTTGTACTTCTTATTTCCACTTTGGTTATCTGGATTTCATGGAGAGTAGCTGTAGTATACAATGGTTATTAAGTTTTTTTTTTCTTTTTGATTTCGTGAATTTCATCAAATTACTATTAACGTTTAGATTATGAACGAGTTAGATTTTTTACTCTTTATCTTTGGATTCGAATTTTTCCAGGATTTCCAGGGATTTTTGAATGACTTGCAGGATTGGGAGCTTTCATTGAAGGATAAAGACAAGAAAATCAAGAAGCAACCTGCTAATTCGTCAAATCCGGTTCGTTCCTCTGTGTTGAGAATCACTCTCATTTGTGTTAAACTTGATGTTTCGCTTTGTGCTATTATGTTAAATGTTTAGATATAGCCTCGTATTCCTTTTTGCTTATGAGTTTTCTTGTTTTTTAAAACTTCAGATTAGTGAGAAATTCAGACCGAGTGGTTCAGGGCAGTATGAGTTTGTAAAAAAGTATGGTCCGATGAGTGGATTGTCGAGTAGCTTCGCGGATGACGAATGTCAGTTGGATGCTAATTCAGAGAAGGAACAGGTACTTTCTCTTCAAGCTATGTTTGATCATGTGAGATACTCTTGATGCCGTGTTCATAACGGATCGCCTTCTAAATACTACAGGGGAATGAATATTTCAAGCAGAAGAAGTTCAATGAGGCGATCGATTGTTACTCTCGAAGCATTGCTTTATCGCCAAATGCTGTGGCTTATGCGAATCGGGCGATGGCTTACCTTAAAATCAAAAGGCTAGTACATTACCTTTTTGCTCGGTTTTATTCATTTATGACCGTGGTGCTCGAGTGTCCGCTTGTTTTCCATCACCTGATAATCTCTAAAATTGTTTTTCCTAATCCTGACTTTGTAAATGGTTCTTTACATTAGATATCGAGAGGCTGAGGTAGATTGCACAGAAGCGTTAGATCTAGATGATCGATACATTAAAGCTTACTCACGGCGAGCAACAGCAAGAAAGGAGCTGGGCATGGTTAAAGAAGCCAAGGAAGGTATCTCACACGCCCATAAGAATTTGATTCTGTTTTCTTAAGATACATACTGTTTCGTTATTACAGATTGCTGTGTATGTAAGATTATTAAAATTAAATGCAGATGCTGAGTTTGCTTTAAGATTAGAGCCTCAGAGCCAGGAGCTTAAGAAGCAATATGCCGACATCAAATCTTTGCTCGAGAAAGTAATGTTTTGATATGCTCCGTTGCTGTATCTTTGCCAGATAAATTCTATATGCTTCACGAAAAGTTGACGATTTGAATTCTGAGCAGGAAATCATTGAGAAGGCCACTGGAGCAATGCAAAGCACTGCACAAGAATTGCTCAAAACAGCAGGGTTTGATAAGAAAACAAAAATGCCAAATACAGATATGAATTTGAAGCCGGTGACCCTAGGGGCCAAAACGAACGGGGATATGGTTCTGCCTGTTTCACGTAGCAAGGAAAGTTCAGGGAAGAAGCTCATTGAAAGCGTACAACCTGAGGTATATAGTTATATACCGAAGTTATTTTGTTAGATATATCTCAAGCCAAAAAAATGCACTTCTAATAAATCGGTGTAGAATTAGATTCCCTAGTAAAGGTTTATCTTTAAGTAACCCTGATGGAATTTTCGAGAGCTTGTCTAGTGTAACCTGTCACATAAACTTTTTTTTTTGTGGCATCTTCAGGAGAAACATAAAGACTCCAAGAAAATTTCAGCTATCACTGAAAATGTAGACAGTAAAGTGACGCCTAGAAGCCAAATTTATGAAAAGGAAGCGAAGTCTTCTGACAGAAATGTTACTCAGCCTTCTGGACAGGTGAGTATTGGTGTACTAAGTGGGTTACAAAGGCTGAAAATACAACAAAATCCAGACTGGTGCTACAAAGCTTGTCGCCGTTCTAATTTTACAGGGAAACCAGGTTTCTAGAAAGCTGGAACTAAAGCCATCAGTACAAGAGCTTGCGGCTCATGCAGCGTCACTTGCAATGGCTGAAGTTTCTAAAAACATTAAAGCCCCAAAATCTGCTTACGAATTTGAAAATTCTTGGAGGAGTTTTTCCGGCGACCGTGCATTACAAAACCAATTGTTGAAGGTTTGAAATACCTCTTGCAAAAACTATTTTATTAATTCCTCAAATAACAGCCTCACTCATCGGGTTTGTATATGTATTAGGTTATGACTCCGAGCTCTTTACCTCAGATTTTCAAGAACGCCTTGACTTCTCCGGTGCTGGTTGACATACTCAAATGTGTAGCCTCGTTTTTCACGTAAGTAAATTGTCCATTTGCATTCTGGGCTCACCATAAACTCTGGCAAAAATCTGGTGCTTATGGTTTCTTGAATATCGCAGTGAAGAAATGGATCTGGCTGTTAAATACATTGAGAACCTAACAAAGGTTCCGAGATTCAACATGCTCGTCATGTGCCTTACTTCAACCGAGAAAAATGGTACACTCCCTTTATCAGTTTCATATCATGTCAACGATTTTTAATCTGATTGTGTAAATGAGCTCGGAATGTAGTTGCGATTTAACTGCTTTCTTTTGGGAGCAGAGCTTTTGAAGATATGGGAGGATGTTTTCTGCAGTAAAGCAACTCCAATGGAATATGCAGAAGTCTTAGACAAACTGAGATTGAGATACTGCCTGAAACAGTAACTTAGGAGATGGCTCTTTTTAGCAGCATACATGGTGAAGATTTTGCAGACCCAGTAAGCAAGCATATTATCATCAACCAGATTTTTGTTTGCGGTCCAGATAGATACCGTTTCTGGTTTTTTTTTTTTTGTTTACCAACACGGTTCTGGTTTTGTTCATATATTTTCCGGGGAAACAGAATATTTAAACCGGGATCTGTTGCTCAGGTTATTATTTTGAAAACTGTCGACTTAGAAGAAGCTATTTTCAGTTTTCATTTCAGTTTCCTTTTATCGTGACCCGACCCTACTCTTACCCAACCCAAATTACCCGAGCTTTTCGGGTATTTTGATCCAACAGATAAGGGTACGGGCTGGGTAAGTACCTAGAAAATTCGAACTGCTTGTTCGGCTGTGATTTTAACTATCCAAATTACTTGTATCCTACTTGCTACATGCATTACCTGACATACTTTCGGATGTTGATATTCGATATTCTAAATATCTTTACCCGATCTTTACCCAATAGGCTTAATTGGAACTTAGAATAGAAACAATGGGTTTTCTATTTCCACAGATGACATGGGAGAAGAATCATGTTCTCTTGGAATCGGATCTTTCTACTTTAGGATATAATCTCACAAAGTCTGCTCTAGAGGCCAGAATTCGACCAATCGTAATGGGACCTTTTATGTTTTCTTTTTAATACCGACAAGAATAATCGGGTTCTGTCACCGAGTCTGTTTGATTGACCCTTTGCAAATTGCAATAGACTTGGCATAATCCAACAAAAAGTAGTCATTGTCAAATCTCAAATCAGATGCAAAGAAACAGAACAATGAAGAAGATAAAAAAGACAAGAACAGTACTGTAACAAGAACATGCAAAAAAAAAAACATCATAGATAGATCAAGAAACCCGTAATAAAACAGCAATTCCTAAGAAAGCTGTTCTTCAATAGCGCCTGCGAACTCCTCAATTATGCTCTTCTTCTTGTTCATAATCGCATGGATCTTGGAACAGTTGCAAGCGAGACCCGAGTCTTGATGGTCCATGTGATCATCAACACCACCATCTCCACCGAGCTTCCTTGAGATGACAACAGAGTTGATAACTTCATCGGTCGGGTGATAAACGGATAACACCTGGAAACCTTGGAGATCACAAGGCTCGACGATGGGATATAGAAAGGCTCTAGGTCCATGAGCGCTTCTCAACATGAGCAAAGCACCAGGAGACATGTGTTTCTCAAGATGCTCGATCACTTTAATCTTCTCCTGTTTATCCATCCCGACAAGTGCAGCCAAGAACACAACGTCGAAGCCCTTCAAGCTCTCTGTCACATCCATTACATCAACGGTGTGAAAGAACATTCGTTGAGAGAGATCAGGATCAGACGAGACCAGACGAGCTGCAACCGAATTCGCTGATGGGTCGACGTCAAAGTTGTGAAATATTGAGTCTTTGAAATGGAAAGAGGCAAGAACGATGGAAGTGAGAGGGAGAGGACCAGAACCAACGAAAGCTACAGTCTTTGGAACAGATCCGTTTAGGTTCTGTTCGAGGATATCAAATTCGAGCTTGCTTAGTTTGAGATAGTTGTTGTAGTAAGGGAAAATGTTCAAATGGTGAAGTGGGTTGTCTTCAAAAGAGGTTAAGATTGAAGAGAAGTGATGCTCTAAGTGACCTTCTGCTTCTCCACAGAGTTTGATGAGGTTTGATCTCATCTCTTGGACGCTTTCAGACATCTTGGTGACGTCGATGTTAGGGTTTGGTGGTATGCATGTGGACACGAGCTGCTTGAAAAGAGTGTTGACATCTTCACTAGGTTTCAGAGTCTCAAGCTTGGAGATCTTTTCGTACAGATCGCAGATCCTGTTCACTAGCTGGTCGTCTTGGCAGTAACCCATGTCGACACTAGGTTTTTAGTGTTTGCGAGAAAAAAAATATATGAAAAAGTGAGTTTTTTTTTTGTTTTTTCTTAAGAGTTATGTTTCTCAAGTGGTATGAATTCTTTTGTAAGATGGTTATTTATTGACACATATAGTGGGGTCCATAACATAGAGATAAAATATTTTTAACCTCTATAGCTCGAATGTGATAGCAACATTGATGTGGTCATTATTAGCACAAAAAAAAACATTGATGTAGTAACATCCCAGATCCATAGAAAAGGGAAAACCCCATAAAATCCAACACTGCCCAATTAGAGAAATCTTTCCTATAAGGAGTTTCTCAACAAAATTATATTAATATTTTAATAAAATTTAGTTATAAAATTAAATTTTAATTTTTAAATAAAGTTAGAACCAATAATAGAGAGAATGTCTCATGATTTTCTCAAAGTATCTCAAACTAGAGACTCATCTCATTCTCTCTCTTCATTTTCTATTATTATTATTATTATTTTTAATAAAAAGTGTCTCAGTTAAACACTTCCGTTGCGGATGCTCTTAGAAAATCCTAACAGTTTTCCCTATATAAGTAGAGTTAAGGAGAGACACAAATGCAAACAACAAAAAATCCTAGCAGCAGTCGTCGACCAAAGAAGCCAGCCGTCACCAGAGGAGCAAGCCGACGACCGCCGCCGCCGTCCACCACCGCCTTCCGCCACTGTCGTGACGAGGAGGAGCTGCCATGAGTCCACTCCGAGCCACCGTCGTCTCGAATCTACAGCTTCTAGCCATCGTTAGTTGTAGATATGATATGTCTCTCTCTCCTCCAAAACCCTAATCTGAGATCTCTAAGGTGAGGACTAAGATATGGGCCTTCTCCATATTCTCTTATGTTCTTCTAGTATGTTGAGTCTAGGTGTACACATGTATTGCCGCGTGGTATGAAGTACAAACACATGTTTGGGTGTTGCATATTGGTTGATATATCTCCATCTGGTAATCGAATATGGACTTAGGAATCATTAGAGGAAGACCATGCATACTTGTTTGGTAACCTTGTTGTATGACTAATGTGTGTAAAGTAGCTAGATATGTGAAAGCACTACGAGGTGTCTGTCACAAGGCGATGAGGTGCTTGTGGGGGGGGGGGGGGTTATGGCGAACCTCGGTGAAGTGTCTTCGGGACACAATTTACCTTTGAGTGTGGTTGAGCTTTGGGCTCGTGATGGTCGTGGACCATGTGTCCTTGTTTGTTTTCTTGTTTATATTTATTCTTGCCATGTTAGTTGGATATAATAGGATGTAGTGAATTAGTGAGTTCCTAGAACTCATCCTCACTAGGTATTCCAAATTACTCATCCCCTCCTTCTTGTAGGTGAGTTTGAGGAGCCGTTGCAGGAGCTGGAGTAGCAGTCTTGGTGTGGTGCAGGTTTTTGGGATTTAAAGTATTTTTGTTGGCTTTCTTTCCTTTTCGTTATTTTGTTTAAGATTATTATGCGCGTATTTTGCTTCAGTTTTACTTGGGAGTTATGATTTGGGATTGTAAGACCTTTGGTTTGAGATCGAATGAGATGAATATTATTTAGGAATATGGTTATGGGTGCACTAAGTTAGGGTAAAGTAGCACGGCGTCTCTAGGAAGTGAAGAGACGAGTGTTACAAGTAGCATGCCGATTCGTTGTTCCTTCGAGAATGCGGGATCAGATGTTACAATTAGGCCAGTCAATATGAGTCATTACCCGCGGGCCCGACCCCGTTTGACCCGCCGTGGAGCGGGTGCNTAGATAGATGTTGAATAATCAAGATGAAAAGAAGATAAGAAGAAGAGATTCAATCAAATAAACACTTAATTGCATAAATATAGAAGATCAATCATACAAATCACTCTTAGAGAGGTTTTTGCATAGAAAAGACTTAGCCCTTAAAGATTAGGTCTTTGGGCTTAAATACTGAACAGTAACGAACCGGGTCAACCTGGAACAAACCGGGTTTTGACCCGGTTAAAATGGGCAAAAAGAGGTTGGTATCGATCGATACCCCCGGTATCGATCGATACCCTTGGTGTCGGGTCAGTTCTTCAAGGGATACCGAGGACACACCTCGGTACCGCTGCTCCGTATTAAGAGCCAACTCCCCCGGATCTTCCTGGGACCAACACTGAGCTGTTACACCGAGCAGTGGCGTCGGTGTAATCCATTGAAGCTTTTGGTATCGATCGATACCGAGGGGTATCGATCGATACTTGGTGTTTGGCTCTGCTTTTACCTGAAAGCGCTCCAAAACATGCAAGACACTCTAGGACCTAATGCAAATGCCCTAAACTCTAAATGAGACCTAAATGCAAGATAAGACCATGATTATGCATGAGAACTATACAAAACCATGCATGAAATGCATGCTAAAATATGTAATATATGAGTATATCACTTGACAGGCCTAGTTACAATGTGGTATCAGAGACTAAGTTAAATGCCAAACCGGTTCTAACCCAAGAGGTAGTGTAGGATGGGAAGGTGATTCTAAGTTAGTGGGTTTGGGATATACGAATTTCAAAGTTTTTCTAAACGGGGGATTTGTCAACGTGCTATTAAAACCACCACCCAGACGAGCCGCTCCAGCATGGTTGTTGTTTTTCTTGCAGAGAGTTCAGTTCTTAAGGACAAAGACTGACTCATTAATCTTATGTGCAAATGCCGCCAAGGAACGCCAGAGGTCTGCAGACCAGATCCGCAGCCCATCGTGAGAGCCCTGGAGGATCGAGTTCCGTAACAACGAGATGTGTGAATGTGAATCGCGTTGACTTGCAACCAGAGGGAGTGAACCAGCCGGGTGGAAACCGCACAAGGGTGGTGTCGCTTCACCTCCCAGCCGCATCACATGCCACGGTGTTGGAAGAGCTGCGTCGTTACAAAAGAAGGTTAAGTGACATGGGAGATGAGCCGAACCCGAGAGTGAATGCCCGAGAGAAACAATTGCCGCCTGCACGAGTCCACGTGCCATGATTTACCTACTACGAGGCCATGAGGCTTCTGAAGGACATGGGGACGAATTCGTTTGGAGGGAAGTCCGACCTTATCTCTGCAGACAACTAGAAAAAGAGACTTGAACAAAACTTTGAGTGAATGAGGTTCCCAAAGGAGTACCGTAGGGAATTAACAGTTAATTTCCTGAAGGACGAGTCACTGATTTGGTGGGAAGGTGTTTGAAGGAGTGCGTGGACGCTATGATCTGACATGGGACGACTTCAAGGATGAGTTCACTCATGGGTACTTTACCCTAGAAGCCTTGGACCAAATGGAAAATGCTTTTGATGATCTTCGGCAAGATAATTGCACTGTGAGGGAGTACAAGGAGGAGTTCAACCATCTGAGGAGGTTCTCGAGATGGTGCATGTCTGAAGCGGATTTAATCCGTCAGTTCATGAAAGGGTTGAGGCTGGAGTTGAAGAACCATTGTTTGATACAGAAGTATCCCAATATGGTTGAGCTGTGATATAAGATCATCGATGGTAGTGGGCACACAAGTGGTTCGAAATAGTGGTGACTCTTCAATTGGCCGTACGACACTCTTTGAAGATTCAAGGAAATTGTTGATGGATAGAGAGTAACAATGGATCGATAGACGCCACATAGAGGATGGAAGATATGTGATAAGTCTTAGAACACTTAAGCTTCAAGGATTCACACACAAGAAGGCATGAGAGCGGCTGCTTCTTCAAAGAAGAAAATCTTGTTTTATTAACTTAAAAATGGTTATATGTTGAGAAGGGACTTTATATAATAGTACAGCAGCATGGGGCCTTCTGGGGTCGAAATTAGAATAGAAAGAAAGTACCAAACTTGCAAATAACACAAAGAGGTGGAGTCATCATGAGGTCTGATTGGTGTATTTTGGATGATCTCGGTCTTGAGCAGCTTCTCTTTGAGTTCTTCATGGTCTATGAGTGTGATTAGGCTCTCCACTGATTTGTTGAACTCTTCTCTTAAGATCATGGTTCATGACCTTGTCCTTGGTGTTTTTCTTATAGTCGGTATGTTGATGACTTCTTCCTCGGCTTTGGTTAGGCTAGTCTCGATTTCCTCATCATTCCCTTCCTCTTGAAAAAGTTCAGACCTCATAACAAGTACATCTGCATGGAAAGGAGCTAGACAAGTAACATTGAAAGTAGAATATATGTTTAAACTCAAATGGTAGTTCAAGTTTATAGGCGTTGTCGTTAATATTCTCTAGCACTCGAAAGGGACCATTTCCTCTTGGTGAGAGCTTTGACTTCCTCTGGTTTGGAAATCTTTCAGGCCTTATGTGTAGTCATACCCAATCTCCTGGCTCAAACGTGATCTCCTTACGGTATTTATCATCTTGTTGCTTGTACTTCTCAGTCTTCTTTTCTAGGTTTTCCTTGACTTGCTGATGTAGCGTCTTCACAAAACAGCTTTTGTGTATCCTTTTGCACTAGAATATACAACATGTGGCAGGGATGAGAGATCTAGTGGAGTCAAAGGGTTTAAACCATAAACAACTTCGAATGGAGATGGTTTCATAGCCGAATTCTTTGCATGATTGTATGCAAATTCGATATAAGGTAGACATGATAACAAGTTTTATAAATTCTTACCCACCGTGGCTCTCAGCAAAGTAGAGAGAGTACGGTTTACTACCTCGGTTTGGTCATCTGTTTGAGGGTGACAAGTAGTTGAGAAAAGCATCTTTGTTCCCAAATTTTTCCATAAGGTTTTCCAGAAATGACTTAAGAACGTGGTGTCATGATATGATACGATGGTTCTTGGCACTTCATGTAAGCGCACTACTTCTTTGAAGAAGAGGTCAACAGTTTGAGTCGCGTCGTTAGTTTTGTTGCACGAAATGAAGTGAGCCATCTTGGAGAACCTATCTACAACTACAAATATAGAATCCTTGTGGTTGATCTTCGGCAGACCTAGAACAAAATCCATATAGATGTTTACCCAAGGTAGGTTTGGAATAGGTAAAGGCATATATAAATCATAAAGATGTGACCTGGATTTTTCTTTTAAGCATGTAATGCACTTTGCACATCATCACCTCTTCACATCTCTTTTCATATGCGGCCACTAGAAGTGCTCCATAAGTACACTCAATGTCTTGTCTCGGCCAAAGTGTCCAATGAATCCTCCTCCATGTGCTTCTCATATCAGCAACTCTCTCATAGATCCCAGGGGAATACAAAGCCTCTTGTCCTTGAATAAGAATTCATATTGTTGGTAAAATGCTCCATAGGCGGCTTTGCTGGTCTCCTTGAACACTTTTTAAAAATCTGGGTCATTTTCATACAACTCCTTGATAGGTTCAAACCCCATGATCTTAGCCTCCATTGTACTGATTAGGGCGTGTCTTCTTGATAGTGCATCAACTACAATATTCTTTTTACCCTTCTTGTATTTCATCACATAAGGAAAATTCTTTACGAACAAAAGCCACTTCGCATGTCTCTTCTTAAGTGTAGTCTGACCTCCCAAGTGCTTGAGCGTCTCATGATATGTATGAATAACAAACTCTTTTGACAATAAATAATGTTGCCAAGTTTCTAGAGACCTTACCAACGCATAAAGGTCCTTATCACAAGATGGATAGTTTAGCGAGGATCCATTGAGTTTCTCACCAAAATAGGCTACTGGTTTTTCTCCTTGAGTTAAAACAACTCTTGTACATGTACCATAAGCATCACATTCAATTTCAAACGTTTTATCAAAATTAAGAAGTATCAAGACATGCGCATGTGTGAGGCTGTCTTTGAGCTTGTTGAATGTGTCCTCTTGTGCTTACTTCCACTTAAAAGCAACATTTTTCTTGATCACTGAAGTTAATGGAGCAGCAATGGTACTGATGTCCTCCACAAATCTCCTATAAAAACTAGCCAGACCATGGAAACTACTCATGTGTCTGATCATTGTTGTTGGAGTCGGCCAGTCTTGTATAGCTTTGATCTTATCTTCATCGACCTTTAATCCCTGAGAACTTACAACAAATCCTATAAACACAACTTGATCAGAGCAAAACGTGCATTTTTTAAGATTTGCATAGAGGTTTTCAGCCTTAAGTGTCTCAAGAACCTGTTCAAGATGGTTTAAATGATATGCAAGGCTTGGGCTATAAATCAAGATATCATTGAAGTATACTACCATAAACTTACATATGTATGCCCTTAAGACATGGTTCATGAGCCTCATGAATGTACTTGGCGCGTTTGTGAGTCCAAATGGCATGATCATCCATTCATACAAGCCTTTCTTAGTCTTAAACGCCGTTTTCCATTCATCTCATTCCTTCATCCTTACTTGATGGTATCCGCTCCTTAAATTAATCTCAGAGAAGATTTTAGCTCCATTGACCTCATCTAGCATATCATCAAGTCTTGGAATAGGATGCCTATATTTAACAGTGATATTGTTGATGGCTCGACAATCGACGCACATCCTCCATGTTCCATCTTTCTTAGACAATGGGAGCACATGAATGGCATAAGGACTTAAACTCTCTCGAATATAGCCCTTAGATATCAAATCTTGTACTTGTTTTTCCAACTCCTTTGCCTCCTCAGGATTTACTCTATAAGCAACACGGTTAGATAAGGGTGCACCAGGGACTAAGTCTATCTGATGCTCTATTCCTCGGACCAGTGGCAACCCTGGTGGTATCTCTTCTGGAAAGACATTGGTGAACTTTTCAAGAAGCTCTAGAACAGAAACTGACAAGTCTTGTTTCTCTTGAGCTGAAAACAACCCTTCCTTGAAGATCATTATAGTAGCACATGTTCTCGTAGCTTAAGTGATCTTAAAATAGTAGTAGGTGTTACATAAAGGTTAGTTTTACTAACCTCTGAGCCTTTAGACATGGCTCTTTGCATTTCATGCACTTCTTGTGGAGTTAAAGGCACTAGGTTATGCTTCTTGTTGTGGTGCGTGAAGGTGTAATAGTTGGTACGATCATTCTGTAGTGTCTCTTTATCAAACTGCCATGGTCTCCCTAGGAGTAGATTTCCAGCTTGCATAGGGATCACATCACACACTACTTGATCCGCATATTTACCTATACTGAATGGTATGGTAACTTGTTCGGCAATCTTGATCCCAGTCTCATCGTTTAGCCATTTAAGCCTGTATGGCCTAGGGTGCCTTGTCTTTTGAAGACCTAGCTTATCAACCAGATACTTGTTGGCCACGTTAGTGCATGAACCACCATCAATGATTAAGCTACATACCTTAGAGTTAATTGTGCACTGCGAATGGAAAATATTTTCCCTTTGAATAATTTATGGCTCAAAGAGAATGTTGAGAGCTCTCGTAACTAGAAGCTCTCTGGTGTCAGGGTAATCCATAACATCTTCCTCTGACTCTACTGCTTCGTACTCTTCTTCTTCTAGGGATTCATATTTTCCATTTGATTTGAGAATCCTAACTCTCTGGTTTGAGCAATCCCTTGCATAATGTCCTTTTCCATGACATTCAAAACAAGTTATGTCTCTAGTTCTCTGAACATGGAACTTAATAGGCTTTGGTTTGATGTTCTTAGACGTCTTAGGTATGGATTTCTTGAACCTGGAGTCTACTTCAATAGATTTTCCCTTGTCTAAAGCTTTATGCGGTTATGGTGTCCACGTAAACTGGCTTCGGTTTGCTGAGAGAGTCTTTCGCTTGATATGTTGCTTGGCTTGAACCGCTAGGTGCATCAACTCTTCCAAGTCTGGTAGGTTTGTCTCTCCACCTTTCTAGAAATCCAATCATGCAGACCATCTATGAATTGTGCCATCAAAGTCTCTTCAGAATCTTCAGCCTCTAATATGTTTCTAAGTGTCTCAAACTCTTCAAAATACTCTTCAACATATTTGTTTCCTTGAGTGAGCTTTCTGAATTTCTTCTGCAAGTCTCTGTGATAATATGCAGGAACATATCTATTTCTCAGATTGAATCTCATATCCTCCCAAGTGTTGATCTGCCCATGTCTATGTCTTCTTCGTTCGGACACATCTCTGTCCCACCAAGCCAAGGCGCTTTCAGTGAGCTGAATAGTTGTAATATTCAAAAATGTACTCCATACGCATTTCCCAATCAAGGTAAGCATCTGGGTTGACATTTCCCACAAAGGTTTCTGCTATGAGCTTGATATCTCTGCTTCCTTGTCTTGCATCTTCTTCTCTACCTCTGTCACGGTTGTACTGTCTCCTTGGTCTCTGATTAAGATCATGGTCTGGTGTAGGGTCATCTTCCAAGTCATGCATATCGTCTTCTACTTGGTCCACTCTCTGCGCATTCACACCTCGAATAGGTTCTATGTGCACTGGCTGAGGTTCCTCTATTCGTGTGATACGCTATCCAAGTGTTTCGAGTTGAGCCTAAATGGTGATAACACCAAATTTTTACCCTTTTTACCTATGATTTTTAGGCACTTTAATAAGTGTTTTGCTTGTTTTTATATGTTTTTATTACGGTTTTCGTATATTTGTAGTGTCAAGACTCTTTTCCAGTTACTTAGGCAAAAGAAATGCAAATTGGAGAAAAAACCAGATTTTTGGCTTAGAGTCAAACCGTCAGAAGTTCAACTGCCAAATAGGTTTGTCTCACCGTCCGATCCAGCCCAATTTTATGGATATTCAAGAAGGACCAGCCACCTTTCCATTCCAATTGATTTGAGGACGATCCAACGGTTCAATCAAAAGATACATGAAGATCAAGAAGTCCCGTCATGCCACTCCTCGGAAGCTCCTAGCCGCGGCCAGAAGACATCCAGCCACCCCTGGAGTAGCTCCAACCACGGTCAAGAGGCAGTTCGGAGGTCGGTGCCGACTTAGGTGAGCCGGGGTTAATGGGCCCTGATGCCGGTAATCGAGCCGATGTGGGCTAATTTCATTGGCGGTTTATAAACTTTCGTCGACCGAGATTTATTAGACCGATCTCAGTTAAAACCGGGTTAAACTGGAGGTGCCGAGCTTACCACTAACATAAAGCCCCCCCCCCAATTTCGGTGAATGAGTACTTGTAGGAGTTCGTCGAAGTTCATGAGATTTCCTTTAGCTCGGTATAAACTTTTTCAATTATTACATACATCTATTTCTTGTCCTTGCTCGATTTATTTCACATTGGGGACATTGTAATTTAAGTCTGGGGGAGGATTGCATCCCTTACTAATCACCTTTTCTTTCATGAGTCTTTGTATTTTGCATTTTTCAAGTTTTTCAGTAAAAAGTAGGAATACATTTTGAGGGAATGATAAAAAAAAATCTATGGCAATAACCGACCAGTGTGCTTCTACGCTATTTCCTAGTAACATGCTCTTTCGTAATTTAGTTATAGACTATGCGGTAGCTAGAGTTTCTGTTAATGCGCAATCCCCATAGGAACTTCTGAACTTAGACCGTAGAGATTCTTTAGGATGGAATATACTAGCTCTATTATATTTGGACTTTAACTTGACTTAATTTTCTCATCATAGGTTTAGGCAAAGATAATGAATCATACATTCAGGACGTTCGTTTACATTTTTACCACTCTTTGTCGTACATGAATGGATAGCTCATCTTTAGTTGGTACCTCACCCAAAACTTAACCATTGTTCAGACCTCATGCATCTCTCTTTGTGTCCTATGTACAAATATGTGCAAAAACTTCGGAGAGGGAGAAACGACACAATTTCTAGTCACTAAAGACGGAGACTATATGTGGAGGTGAATTCAACAAAGACGAGAGCTTGGTTATGCCTTGGAAAACTCAAAATCATGGTAAATTTTTGTGCCCCTAAGACTCTATTTCAATAAAAGACGATTCCCCATTTCGAACAAAAAAAAATCGAAATTAATTAAAAGGGAAAGGAAACTAGAGCCTAAAAAGAGTCTAGGTTGGCCGAAATTCTTATGAGGCATCCATGGTTCGTTTATGAGAAGTTTGTCATTCCGAGCCCATAGAAAATTTTAAGTTTGGGGGAATGACAGAAAACTTCTGTTTTTGGAGAAAGGAGGAAGTGCAACATTTTTTCGCAAGAAGATGTGACTAGAAACTGTGGTTCTCAATAGGTATATCCTCTCTTGATGTTTTGCATAATATCTTGCACCCTCCGGTGAAATTATGGTAACCCGGAACACTTTTAACCTCACCTCTAAATGCCTTTGATACCTAGCCTCGATTGTCTCGGTTTGATCTTTTTGATGAGAAGTTCACATTTGCACTTAATGAATTTAGAGAGCTAGTTGACCTGAATTTTGGATTTTGAAAATTTATATTTCGTATGACGGATACCGTGGACTAGTGTTACAAAAACTTATGGTGAGAATTTTCTAGGCTAGATTGCGATTGATGTAGTTCGGTGGTTATGGTTTAGAATGACGGTCTCCGAGATTTCTAGTTCCCTATGATTTATGTTTGATATTTTCGGGCTTTGGTTTTGTTTTGTTTGAGGACAAACAAAGTTTAAGTCTGGGGGTGTGATAACACCGTATTTTTACCCGTTTTACTATCTATTTTAGAACACTTTAATAAGTGTTTCACTTGGTTTTACATGTTTTTATCGTAGTTTTTGCATATTTGTAGTTTCAAAACTCTTTTCCGGTTCCTTAGGCAAAACGACGCAAATTGGAGAAAATCCAGATTTTGGACAATTTTGGACAGTCAGAAGTTCGACATCCGATGGAGACCTTATCACCGTCTGATCACTCCCAACTTTGGATAAATGATAGAAGGGAGAACCACCTTTCGTACCAGTTGGTTTAAAAACAATCTAATGGTTAGATCTCAAGATACATTCAATAGAGTGAAAGCATGTTCTATAGTCTTGCGAAAGAAGCATGAACTACATAAAAATAAAAATAAATATAGATAATGGGGAGCTCCGGAAGAGCTAGATGTTCCAGAAGAACGAAACGTTCCCGATGAGCGAAACGCTCCCGATGAGCGAAACGTTCCCGATGAGCGAAATGCTCCCGATGAGCGAAATGCTTCCGATGAGCGAAACTCTCCTGATGAGCGAAACGATCCCGATGAGCACAACATGTGTCTCAATCCCTTTTTATTCCACAACTAATCCTAATGCCCAATAATAGCGCGCCATGTGGCACTGTCTCTCTCTCTCTCTCTCTCTCTCTCTCTCCTTCCGTGCGTGATTTAATCTATTCCACTCGGTTTAATCCAAATCAGATTCAACACCCTCTGCGACACATCCATTAAAGTAATTTAATAGTTGATTTTTTTTTTCAACAACCTCATTATATGTAGTCTAAGTGCACTTAAGTATGCATGAAAGCTATATATGGTTGACTATTTAAGTACATTTTATCGTGGAATGTTAAAAATAAAAATATTATGTGGTTAAGGAGGAATGGGTATGTGCATCTCCTACTGGTCCTGGGTTCGATTCCTATTGGGAGGGATTTCCTCTGAATGAGTGACTTTAACATAGTTTGGGCTCCGCTCCGGGGATGTATGAGCCTACGGGCCCAGAACCTCGGATATTAAAAAAAAAAAGAAAAAAAAAGAAAGAGATTATGTTTTTATTGGAAAATGACGAAAGAGAAAAGGTTCTCTAAAGATGACAAAGTGGCCAACTTTCAGCATCAACCGGTCTGACGCGACTACTCGACATTGAAATTCTATATTTCCCGATCTAATTAAAATATTATTGACCCCTCAATATCAATGGAAACAAAATGTCGGATGCCCCAAAGCCACATTGAAAACCTATAATCTAAATAGTATTTGTCTTCCGCCTTTTCGCATTTTTGGAAGATCTTTTCTATAAAAGTTTTATATGGACAAAAAAGATGATCCTCAACCACTCTAATTTGTGGTTAAAGTAGTGGTTGTCTTTGGAAGAACATATTTTGTGGTCTGTCTAGTGATGACTAATTAATGTGGTAACAAGATCCAAGTTCAAAACACATTTTCC
Organism: Eutrema yunnanense; assembly: GCA_002933935.1. NCBI lineage: Eukaryota > Viridiplantae > Streptophyta > Magnoliopsida > Brassicales > Brassicaceae > Eutrema > Eutrema yunnanense. Next base: position 107,753 of record PKML01043653.1, on the reverse strand, counting down.
AATATTACGACCTCTCTTCTTAGAAGAATGATTTTTTAGAGTTTTCACGCAAATTAAAAAATATAACTATTGTTTAGTTATAAATACATTATTTTTTTCATTAAAACAATTTATCATAATTATGAACCAATGATAATTCAACAAATTAAAATATTCTTAATTAATATCTCTTAAAGTTTATAATTTATTAATATTAATTAATAAATAATTAGAAAATCAGTCTTTGGAGAACAAGAAAAAAAATCTAAAGAATCAATCTTTTAAGAACAGAGGAGTACAAAGTTTAAAATTATCCTATAAGCTTATCCCACAGCTAATTTTTAAAATCAATTTAAAAAAAAAACTTACATAATCTATACTAATAAGCAGTTAATCAATTATTGTACAAACATATGAGAAAACAAGGTCCGGCCTAACAAAAATGGTGGTCCGAGACAAAGAAAAAAAATGTGGCCCTTTGTAAAATGTATAAAATAAAAGTTTTAAAGCATAATTCCAATTTAATTTGAAAAT